>JAOTQR010000086.1:19933272-19952117 GCA_025774065.1 Solanum ossicruentum | reverse complement strand
GAGAAACTATTATTTTTTTACTTATCATTTTTTATATTTTTAATTTTATTTTTAATAATTTAGCCTTTAAATTATTTTTCAAAAACCAAACATGATTAATGTGGAGTAAATATTATGATAAAATATTTATATTAATTATTTTTTTTAATGATGCTGTAAAATTCAAAGTAGAGAAGTAAAAATAAACAAAAAAAGTACCTATTCTGTGATTTGCTTTATTTTTTAACTTGTTAAAAAGAACGACTCATTTTAATTTTAAATTTTTGTGTGGTATATTTAAAAATCATAAAATTAAAAGATATTTTAATATATTTGACATAATTTTGATTTAGTATCACAAGATTGAAAAAACTTATATATTTTCTTAAACTCCGTAGCAGGTCAAATTAGATCTTTTTTTTCTAATATAAAAAGAATGTTTTATTTTGTTTTTCTAGATGCAAAACTTCGTGTTGATCTCTAAAAAAGTCGAGATGCATTTAGTTTAATTTAAGAAATAATTTTCCTTGATTACTTCATTCTTTCTAGAGAAATTTGAGAAAATGATGTAGTTAATATCTCAAGATTTGAAAGGATCCAACAATTCCTTTCAAAAATACGTTATTGAAGCTAACGTAGTAATGATAAAATAAATTCAATTGATATTTAAAATACTATATATGATTTTTCATCAAATCAAAGAAAAATAATAATAACAAAAAACTCAATTTAATATCATGAATGTAATATAATTATATGAGGAATAACTGTAACGTTATATTTCTAAAGCAATTAAGAGCATATTTATGATATTTTGAGTTGAGGGTTTTAGGAAACAACTTCTCTAATTCTGTGAGGTAGCGATAAGGTTTGCGTACAATCCACCCTCCCCAGACCCCAATTGTGGGATATCACTGAGTATGTTGTTGTTGTTGTTGAACAATATGTTTATGATAAATATTTGAGATTGAAATCGTAAAGGGTTGGTGAAAAATTAAGTTGTGTTTGGTGATTGCATTTTTTTCTTCTTCTTTGCTTGTTTGCATAAAAAGTTGCTGATTTATGAGTAAAAATTGAAATTTCGAAATTTATCATCAAACTGCTAATTATTAATTTACAAATAAGTACTCTATTTCAAAAAAAATAAAAAAATCTATGCTATAAAAAGAGATCATTTGTACGTATATTAACACAAAGGAAACGTTCAATTTTGTCCTGGTATTATCTGAAATTATTTAATTTTAGTTTCGTACTATTTGGAATTGTTTAATTTTGTATATGTATTATTTACTATTATTTAATTTCATCCTTTTTTTAAACTTCATTCATATACTATTTGGAATTATTTAGTTTCGTATGTGTACTATCTAATATTATTTAGTTTCGTCCTTTTTAAACTCCATTCACATTTATATTATCAACAAATTGCTTTCATTCACTTTTTATCATTAACGAGCTCTACGTTTCTATCTAAAAAAAAATGTTAATTTTAAGTGTATAAATTTTTCAAAGAAAACATATTCAAATTACCAATCAACTTTGGCGATGATTTAGATTTACTCACACATCAAACTTCTATTAGGACAAAGAGAAAAAGAATTAAATCTTTACCAATTAAAATGTTTTTTTTCACACTTATTTTTAAGCGGAATTAAGAAAAAGCAAATGATAACAAAACATAAAGTCAAGTAATGTTCAATAATATAACTACTCTAACAACAACATACGTAATATAATTCCATAAATAGGATATGGAGAATATCATATATGCAGATTTTATCTTTATCTTGACAGGTACAAAGCTTTTTTTCGACAAATATAACTATAACCATCATATAATCAATTGTTCTATGGGGTCTATTTAACTGAACTTACACCGCAAGACCTGATATCATCACACCCTTTTTAAACTATGGTGTCTTTTGGTTAGGAGTTTGTTATCCTGGAACTAATTATTCTAAAATAAGTCATTCCATCACGTATATAAGATAATTTATTTCATCAGGTATAAATAATGGGATAAATAATTGAAAGCTACCTGATATCTCTAATCAACCGTAGGATAAATTAATTCTACATTCTATTATAAAATTATTATATTTTACCTCTTAATTCTAACGACTTTTCACTAAATCTTGCGCATAATAAAAACTTTAATACACCAAACTTGTCCACGTCTCGATCCTAGTGACCATTCATAGGATGGTAAGAAGATGGATACATACAAAAATAGTAAAATACTTAATAAATACTAAAAAATGACAAAATTTTCAATAATATAAAACTCAAATATAACTTATTTTATTAAAAAAAATTGTCAAAAAATGGTTTTGAACTTGTTGGAGTGAATAGTGAAACTTACGACCCTTTCAGTATATATATGAGCAGAGAGAGAGAGAGAGAGAAGGGTATAAGCAGTAAGAAGAGAGGGTGGTGGAGTCATTCAAACACGGAAAACTCAGTTTGTTGCTAAATTCTTCCTTGTAGATCTGCTTCATTTTCACGATCTCAACCGATTCACACTCCGTTTTACTGCACCGACGATTTGTTTTCCGGCTTCTTCACCGATCCGTGAGTAAATTTTACCGATTTTTATATGCATTTTTGCGAATTTATCTACTCGGTTGATTTGATTTCAGGATTTGTAACTTGTAGTATGATTTTGTGATTTCAGTTGTTTGTTGTTACTGGAAGATCTAGTTATTGGATGCTGAGAACTCCGGCCGCTTTAAAAAGTTAAATGTCGTTTTAACTACAAACCGGAAAAAAAATTGTGATTATTCTAGTCTCATGTGGTGTATAATTATATTAAAATTTTGTTTCCAACAGATTAAGGTGTTAGTATTTGGATTTACACTGAGAATTGAATTTTCAGTTTGTCTTATAAAATAATGGCATTTTAACTGCAAAAAAAATTGTGATATTCTACTTTTAGGTAGTGTATAATTGTATAAATTTTGTTTCGGCGTCTGGATTTACACTGAAAATTGAATGTGCTGATTGAATTTTCAGTTTATCTAATGCTAAATAATAGTAACTCTGTTATGCTTTAAACATAATGCTATGTAACTAGAAAAAGGCTGTGATTATTCTACTTTCAGGTAGTACATAATTGTATAAGTTTTGTTTCGAACAGATAGGGAATCAGTATCTGGATTTATACTGAAAATTGAATGTGTTGATTGAATTTTAGTTTATCTAATGCTGAAATTTTTATAATTCTGTTTGCGTAAAAAAATGATGTCATTGTAATTACCAAAAAACTATGATTCTATTGTCAGGTAGTACCAAAATGTGTGAATAAAACTATGATTCTACTGTCAGTGAGTACATAAATGTGTAAATTTTACTTCAAACAGATTAACGAGTCAATGTACAGATTCTCACTTAAATATGTTGATTGAGTTTTCAGTTTTCATTTTATGGGAGATCTGGTAATCTAATGCCGAGTTCTTCTCCATTTCGCCCAAAAAAGTCGTGTCATTTTAACTACAAAAATTTGTGATTATCCTACTTTCAGGTAGTATATAATTTTTTTTTTAATTTCGAACAGATCAAGAGACCAGTATCCGGATTCATACTGAAAATTAAATCTGCTGATTGAATTTTCAGTTGTTCATTGTTACAGAAGATCCAGTTATCTAATGCTGAGTTTTTTTATGCTCCATTTCGCCACAAAAAAATAGTGGCATTTTGACTACATAGAAACTGTGATTATTCTACTTGCAGGTAGTATAATTTTTTTTAAAAAAATTTCGAACAGATTAAGAGACCAGTATCTGGATTCACAATGAAAATTGAATGCGCTGATTGAATTTTCAGTTGTTCATTGTTACAGAAGATCTAGTTATCTAGTGCTGTTTTTTTAATCCTCCATTTGTCCTAAAGAATATTGGCATTCCAACTACAAAAAATTGTGAGTATCCTACTTTCAGGTAGTAAATAAATGTATAAATTTTATTTCAAACAGACTAAGAGTCCAGTATGCAGATTCACACTGAAAATTGAATGTGCTGATTGATTTCCATTCTTTTTGAGTAACATTTTACTGCTACCGTTGATGGGTGGACGTGTTGATAACTCTCGTAAGTTTAGCCTCGGAAAAGAATGTGGATTACATTTGGATTAGGGGTGGGGTGGGGGGTCTCAGTGAGTGAATTTGAATAATGTGTAAATATTAACTTGTGTATGCTATAAGAAGCCTGCGACTGACGTGATGAGTGGTATCCTTATGTTCAATTCATTTGCTCATCCGTTGTGGTATGCTATTATTTTAGAAGTCTGTATATGTAAAATATTTATATTCTAGAGTAAAACTCGAGAATGAATGAAGGTGGAATATCTTTCAATTGACCAAGTCTCAGTCTCATACTATTTGGGGTGGGTGTGTAAATCATCCTCTTATATCTTTTTCGCACTATTTGGCTACAAAAACAAAAAATTTGGAAGATTCATGATGTTATGGCTACTAATACATTAGTTATCAATTAACCACCACCGTTCCCCTTTATTTGGACATGAGGCTGGCTATGCATAGCTCATACAGGTAGAGTGAAGCCAGGGAAATCCATAGACCATAAATATGACTGATTTTTGAACTTCTCAAATATCCATAAAGATATTCAATGTCAGTGACTTAGTACATGCTGAGCATGTATTTCTATGATGATGGATCTTTTTGACTCATCTCATCTTTAGTTGAGTTGCATCACATATGATGTGCTTCATTGGGTACATACTTACTCAATTACTGAAGTAATACTGTAGCATGTTCTAGCTAGACCGAAGAATGGCCAGTGGTGATCCATGGTTCTAGCTCCTCTTTGGTTTTACTATTACACCATGTTCATATGATTTTGATTTGTTTTTAATATTTGGTTGTTCCTTTTGGGTAATCCCTGCAGGACACTTCTCCTCTACAGTTCCAACTAGTGTATCATGTGCTCTGCTTACGAGACTAATCTACTGTATGATGATAGTCAATGGGATTTTCATGTACAATGCAACAGTGAACTAGAAAACTCTGGCGTGAAGAGTAAATTTGTGTAGATATTGTAATCTCTGCAAGCATGGTGCTTAACAAAGTTACAGAAATTGTTTCTGCTGCAGTGGCTCGTCTTTCGACCCCAAAGACGTCTAACAGTCCATATCCATCATCTGGATTACCACCTCTTCCGGGTTCACTTAATGTTTCCAACGTAGATCAGAAGAACAAGTTGAGACTTTCCTCATCCCTTCAAGATCTTTCTGCATATCGGCGACTTGATCTGGAAGATGGTGGTCCTAACCCTGACATAGAGAGGGATTCAGCTAATTTAAAACGACTAAATCTTTTCAAGAGAGAAAATTTGGGTACAAGCTTCTCCAAGGTGAAGGGAATACCGACAGTCACTTCTCCACGAACGAAATGGAGACGAGTTATCTTTGTTCTCCTGTGCTTGCTATTGGTTGCATTTCTCCTATATGTGATATTTTTCCATTTTAACTTATTTGGTAGAGGATCAAAGTATTATGTTGTGCTTGATTGTGGCAGCACTGGGACTCGTGTTTATGTTTATCAAGCATCCCCTAACTATATAAAAGATAATGATCTCCCTATTGTACTGAGATCACTTCCAGAGAGTTTCCAAAGAAACTCAAGATTACAGACTGGACGGGCTTACAACAGAATGGAGACAGAACCTGGACTTGACAAGTTGGTGCACAACACGTCTGGCTTGAAAAAAACAATCAAACCACTAATAAAATGGGCAGCAAAGCAAATCCCTCAGCATGCACATAAAACTACTCATCTCTATCTTTATGCTACAGCTGGGGTACGCAGGCTGCCAAATTCAGACTCGGAATGGCTTCTTAACAATGCGTGGTCCATTCTGAAAAGTTCGCCTTTTTTATGCAAGAGAGAATGGGTCAAAACTATCACTGGCATGGAGGAAGCTTATTTTGGATGGATAGCTATGAATTATCATACTGGTATATTGGGAGCAAAACCTAAGAAGGGAACATTTGGTGCTCTCGACTTAGGTGGCTCATCACTGCAGGTTACTTTTGAGAGCAAGGAAAGTATCCCTGACGAGACTAGCTTAGAACTCAATATTGGTGCTGTTAATCATCATCTTACTGCTTATTCCTTAGAAGGATATGGCCTTAATGATGCTTTTGACAAGTCTGTAGTTCAACTTCTCAAGAGGCTTCCCAAGATCAGTGATGCAGATCTCACCAGTGGAAACATTGAGATCAAGCATCCGTGTCTGAATTCTGGTTACAAGGAGCAATTTATCTGTACTCATTGTATTTCCCTATACCAAGAAGGTGGTAATCCTTCTAGTGGGAGAGAAGTTGCAGGTAAGGGGGGAAAGCCTGGAGTTCGCGTTCATCTTGTAGGAGCTCCGAAATGGGAAGAATGCAGTTCACTTGCAAAAAATGCTGTTAATTTGTCTGAATGGTCTAACAGAAGTTCAGGAATTGATTGTGAGTTGCAGCCCTGTGCTCTTGCAGAAAATCTTCCTCGTCCCTTTGGTCAGTTCTATGCTATGTCTGGTTTTTTTGTGGTATATCGTTTTTTCAACTTGACCCCTGATGCTGCACTGGATGATGTATTGGAAAAGGGTCGGGAATTTTGTGATAAAACTTGGGATGTTGCAAAGACTAGTGTTGCGCCTCAGCCTTTCATAGAACAGTATTGCTTCAGGGCACCATACATTGTCTCTTTGCTCAGAGAAGGCTTGCACATTACTGACAGTCAAGTAACCATTGGTTCCGGAAGTATTACTTGGACACTAGGTGTTGCACTGTCGGAAGCTGGAAAGACAGTTTTCACTGGGGCGGAACTTATTAGTTACAAGCTATTGCTCATGAAGATGCACCCAGTTGTTCTTTTTGCTATTTTGTTTGCTTCATTAGCTGCTCTTCTTTGTGCATTATCATGTGTTGGCAAGTGGATGCCCAGGTTCTTCCGTAGGGCATATCTTCCCCTTTTCAGGAATAATAATGTTTCATCCACATCTATAATCAACATCCCAGCTCCCTTCAATTTCAAGCGGTGGAGTCCTGTTATTACAGGTAATTTTTTCTTCCTGAAGCATGTGTACTGTGCTATTCTAGTTTAGTATATATTGAATGTTGTCTTTGTTAGGAAATCAGGAAAGAAAAAAGAAAAGAATTTCATTGCTTTTCCTTCTGATACGTGATCTCTTTAGGGTATCTGGTAATGAACTAATAATATTTATGGACTGGAAATTTACCCTACCCATCATGAAATGGAGTGGAATATTGCTGCTATACACAAATGAAAAACATCTATATGCCATTATGCATGGGAAGATCTTCTAAATTTAAGTTCACCTCTGTGCCATTTTTATCTATTTATTGGTAACTTTTTTTGTTGAGAAATATTTATTGGAAACGTTTTCTACTAAAACTTGTACATTTTTATTAGTGTATTCGAAATCTAATTTGGATATAAGATGATAGTTTCCACTGAATTAAAAAAGAACAATTTTTTTCTCTGATAGCTTCAGAAATGGAGTCACACCAAACAACACAGCAATCACTTCTTTACTGGCTGTCAACACAGCTCGAGGGTTAGTGATAAATCTAGTTTTATCAATTAAAGTGAGAAGATAACACCAATTGTTGAGTCACGTTTAACAATTCACACTTGTGATGCTGTCTTGTTATTTAACAATGAACTTTTTCTTGGTCAAAAAAAGAAAAAAAAAAGCGCGACCATGGTTATAACACTTTATAGTTCTCTGTTGTAACTTCTGCTGGAGTTCCCATCAGTACTATTTCTCATATATCCTTCTTAGAGCATGCCAATTTTGTCTTTTCAGGCGAAGGAAGAGTGAAGACGCCACTAAGCCCAACAATTGCTAATACTCAACAGAGAGCTTTTGACGCTGGGCATGGTTTTGGTGGCAACGGTATCCAGCTTGCTGAATCTTCCTTGTATTCATCATCTAGTAGTGTAGCGCATAGTTTTTCATCAGGTAGCTTGGGGCAGATGCAATATGAAAGTAGTACCACAGCTTCCTTCTGGTCACCACACAGAAGCCAACAGCGTCTCCAGAGCAGGAGATCCCAATCGCGAGAAGATCTCATTTCTTCACTGTCTACTGAAATGCCCTTGCCAAAGGTCTAGATATGATGGTAATATTTATTTCAAAAGAGAAAATCGCAGGGCTGATGAATTTCTAATGTCTCATTATCCAAATGGCAAATTACCATCAGCTATGAATCTCGCGACATATGCCTTTCCTGTGTTCTCCTTTAGAGGCACCATAACGAGGCTTATGGAAGGCTTATTCGTCCCACATTACATAACATAGATCATAACACGGACATTATCAGTCAAGAGAATTCTGGCATCGTTAACCAAGGCAGCTGTGCAGAACACCAGAGAACGTTTTATCACGTGGAGCTTGAGAGAGATTTGCCTCCTGTGAATCTAGGGGTTCCGACTGCAGTGCCAATTTGATGGTCCTAAGTATCACGCGGTCCGATTGGAGTGATGCAATTGCATTCTGCAGAAACCATGGGTGGAGATCTCTAATAGACCATTTTGTGAATGAGGTTGCTGGCTTGTAAATGGTCATGCTAGCTCGACATTTTGGTACCTCGTTCCCGTCTTGCTCAACACATTATACGATCTCTTGATTCTTTTAATACTACCCATTATTTCTGATTTACTGTTATTTACAGAATCCAATATTTTCTGAAACAACATACTTTCTCTGTTTACTTTTACTTATCACTATTTCGCTTTTGAGATCAATTTGTCTAAATTTCAAAGCTAAATTAAAGTAGTTGAGTTTAATATTTGAAATCTAAAACTTAGATAGTTGAAAACTATATGAAAAATATTATTTGTTGCAATCTTTCTCTTATTAATATGATGAAAAATACAATATTGATCAAAGTTGGTATAATTTAACCTCAATAAGTGAAACAGTGGTATGTAAATGTAAACGAGAGAGTACTTAAGTCTAATGTTTGATAGAATCCAACATTTGCAGGCTATGGTAAATGGTTTGCATAGCTCTTTTGATATCAAAATTGATAACTGGACTGCAAAATTGTGCAAGTTAGCATACTAATTAACAGTTTATTAGAAGTTGTCGATAAATATCACATTCTGAAAAGAATACTTAGGTTGAATTATAGATGAATCGTTATGTGTTTGGATAGAATTACTTGAATGATAATAAATTAGAGGACCACAGATTCATTAGGTTCCAATACATGCTCAGTTATTATCCATAAATATTAGCAGAGTTATAGTTTCGTATGTACCTTGTCTTGAATATTTATTGTAAAAGCTCATAGATTGAAACATAACTTAACAATCCAACGTCATACTTGTGAAGACAGTTGGAAACAAATGTGGAAACTACAGCTCTCAATTTTTGTTTTCGACTACCCTATGGTTAAACCAGCCACCAGATAAAAAGACACTAGGACAAGATACATTTTCCATAAAACAAAGTTGTATCTCACACCAGGACATCTGTTGGTTGCTGGCTGAATCAAGATCATAAAACATACGGTGAACGAAAAGAAAGAAACCATGTAAGATGTTATAGCTCAACCTTCTTGGCGGGTGTATCAGCTTTCCTCGATGAAGAAATCCAACCAAACATTTTTGAGAACAAACTAGGGGCGGACGGCTCCTTTTTTGGTTCCAAATTCATATTGCAAAGAGCGTTGTAGTCATGTTTCAAGTGAGGAGCTGCTATTCTTTCCTGGAGGAAGGCATTTACGAAATGTAAGAGATGGTCATGTCATAGTAAATTGAATCATCTGATCAAATGTAGTACCTTAAATACTTCAAATGGGCAAGAATCTGAGCCATTGCAACCCTATGAACAATAAAATTAGAAACATCAAAAGTTTAGAACAGAAGAAAAAGACAAGAAGGGTACTCCCTCCGTCTCATTTTATGTTGCACCATTTCCTTTTTGGTTCGTCTAAAAAAGAATGTCACCTTACTAGAATTAAAAAGAATTTAACTTTAAAATTTCCCTTTTATCCATAATGAAATTATTTTCAACCACACAAATATCTATGGCACAAATATCTATGGGTGATTCTAGACCACAAGTTTTAAAAGTCTTCCCTCTTTTCCTAAACACCGTGTCTAGTCAAATGGTGCCACATAAAATGAGACAGAATGAGTAATTGATAGCAAGAAAATTTGTGTCCCTTGTGGAACTAATAGCCATTTAACAAGTGTTCATCTTGACAAGTGACAGCATTCACAATTAGAAGTAAATGAAGAAAATGCATGAAATGAGGTCACTCCTAAGAATTCCTTGAAAAGAATGCAAAATTAAAACAGGGATATAACAGTTTATGCAGGCAACGCTGTCCGCATAAACTGGTGAGATTTGTGTACTTCCTCGGATTAGATCACAGACAACAAGGTTTAAGTTACAACTTCAGAAAAGATTCATAAATTTGTAACTTCACTAATGGCAAAACCTCATTTAAGTTGGAAGCATGGACATTACAGCTGGTGAATCCTTTTTCAGAAGTTTAAAATGAGAAGTAAAGGGAAAACCTTAAAGGGGGCTGGTAATTACTGATGTATGATCCAAAGAAAGGACTGCGGATGCTGTAATCATAAAACTTACTGGTATTGGAATGGGCTGTTCATTGTGCAGCACTTTCACAAAGTACTTGCTTGAGTTGTTTGATGCGCAGCTGTAAAGGACTAGCATGTTATTTCCAGCAAAAGGTGCTACTACATTTCCCCGCCAGTTTCTTGTTTTAGGAGGCTTAGGAGGGTATTCCAATGTCTGCTCTCTTTGTATTAGTTGAAATTCTGAAACATTCAAGCACATAAATATTGATTAAGAAACTGGAGGTAGTAGAGCTTAAAACCATCCTATTGTATAAATACTCACCAGATTCTTCAAGAAAGAGTCCGATCAAGCATGAAAAAGGAAGCAGAGTTTCTGCATGAGCAAAACGTAGTCTTGCCTTTTCATAGCTCCCGGGAGCATATCCTTCTAATGGAGGAGAAAGCACATAACAAGAGCACCAGATATCAGATTTACACCATTTAAAGACTAACTTCCATAGAAGATCTGAACAGGCAAAATGAATTCCAGAAAGACGATCTTGAGAAATAAAGGAAGATACTAATTATTAACAAATAACAGCATCAAGTAACTGGTTAATAAATGCTCCACTCTCTACTCTTATGTACCAGTACCTTAGTTGGCAGTTGAAAGGACAGCTCGCTAAGAGAGGCAATAGAGACGTAGAATATGGACAGAATTCAAAAAGTTAGCAAACCATATGAGATCTATATAACATATAACGAAGTAGGCCTGGCCTTCCCTTAATAAGGAGAGAAATACTTCCCTCACTTGACCTCCATTTGGTAAGGAGAGGAATAATCTCCTATCCATCTGTAGCACCCCTTTTTGATGGAGAACAACGAGGATTAAGGAGTTGGCTTCACTTCTTTTCCAATTATCTCTTCCTCATAAATCTTATTTGCCGAGGAAGGTAAGAGAAATAAGCTATCAATGGAATATAGTAAACAACAATTCGAACCCCCTACAGACTCCCCCTTGGGAAAAAGATAACAAGACAATGCTACTTCAATTAACATTACCTTCTTTAGCCTTAATAGCCTGCTCCATGGATTGAATTACATCCTCAAGTAGCGGCACTCCCATTCGGTAATTTAGTGAATTACCATAGCCCTTCAACACGAATATCTCCAAATCATCGGCCCATTCCAACAAAGAAACCTAAATGATAGCTTGTCAATAAGGATGGCTTGAAACAAGGTTTCAGTTTCCTATGTCAATGAAAAAATGGAAATACGTTGTACACTAGAAAGAATATTTGTAACAGGGGTTGACTACCTTATAATCAAACACTAATCAAATTAGCTTAATCATGCATCCTGTCCCAATTTTCCCAGTTATGATCCAAGAAAAACAAAAGAGAGCTCACGACATAGGAACACAAAAGATCGACTAGCAAAACTACGAACCTATAAGCCACTCCCTGCTTCCCCTTCTGCTTATTATTATTAAGTTCATGAGGAACTATGGAAAAAGAGATTAGCTGAAAATACCTCAGATGGACTGAATAGACTACAAGCTTGATTGGTAACGTTCAACAGTGAAGCTTCCTGGTGGAGTAGTCAATTAAAAACAAATTATTATCCTCAGATATAAATAACAAACAAAATGTCAGAGGAGTTTTGCGCAGTACTAACCTGTTTGCATAGGAACCATAGAGAAGATATATCCTGTCTTGTAAAATTAAGTCCATATTTCCTCACTAGTTCATGAGTAATTTCATCTAATATAGGTTCTTGGAGCTTCTTTACAGTTGGCTCCTGACTTTTCCTAAAATCCTGCCACCAAAAAGAACTGTCATGTAAACTATCTTTCCAAGTCTAACTCACAAATCAAATTGTAGTTCCTCTGTGTGTGCATACATAAAAAGGAGCTAAATCAGCAAAAAAGCAAGCAGGTGCAGGAGAAATAGAAAATGCAGGGAGAGGAAAGTTCACATACACAATGTGCTAATTAGGAAAATAATGAATATTCAAGATTGATGCCCAAGTCATGCATATTCCTGTAGGACTTCCCTTTTTCGGTTTTTGTTTTAGTTTTTGAATAGGTAAAACACCCCTAAAGTCATAGCGTTATATCTATTAACAAAGTCAAGATTGCACTTTGTTCTAGGCAAGTATCTCCTGGTGATTCTCAGGGATAAACTGTTTAAGTTGTTCATATCACTTTGGACAACTTGCAGCTCAAAATGTGGATAAGGACCTTCTTGGATTCACAATTACCTTTCTCATGAATCTTATAACCACGAAAAGTATGCTTCCGCGCTGCTTCATTTCTGCTGCTTCTATCCCAGTTCAGTTGCTTAGTTTAACTAGAGCGGAGATCCCACGGGAATTAATAAGGAGAAATGTTCAAAACAAGGTTTAGTCGTATGCTCAAAATGGTGATTGTGATGAGAAGAAGTGAGGTATTTTGTCTAAAAACGCGTGTCTGATCAAAGCTAGCATTCTCTAGAGCGTTTGTCATTTATGTGCTGCTTATTTCAAAGAGATGGGAACTTGGTCTGTTAAGGAAAGAGGTCATGTCAATTGGAAAAGATAGACTACTAGTTTCTGCTGCAAACCATTTTTAGTGCTGAAATTCCAACAATGCCACTACGCCTAGCAAAGTAATAAGGAACTTAAACTCTAGCTATATGTCAAGCACTCTCTAACCATGATTATGTTGATTGCATTTAGCTCAAGTTTAGATGATTGGGACTGGATTACTAGTATGAATAGAAGCTAATTGGGACTGGACTACTTATGTAATAGCCAGTGAACAATGAACTGAAGTCAAACAGACTGATTATGGAAGCTGTTATCAACTTTACTCCTTTTAGAAGTCAAAATGTGAAAATGAATCAACCAAGAAAATGGCCCTCTGATGGTCAGGATCAAATTCTTCTGGATATATAAGCCGAAATATTTTGTATTCTGAGTTTCTCAGTGCACTAGATTCCAGGTTTCATATACTCACATCAGCAAATTAAGTCTCAATTTACAAGCAAAACCTCAAAAACTACCAACTGCAAATTAACTTTAATATTACCTACTAAATATTGCTACCAAAATAAAATTTTGCAAGCATACCTTGTAGCTCTGACAACAATCATGAAATCTCAAAACTACATCACTTGCACGGCTTTCACTTGTAACAGCAAAAGCTCGATGACCCCCTGGTCCAAGTTTCCCTTTTCCACTAAACAGACCCATGCCAAATGCCACAGCGCTAGCTGATGCCCGAGGAACCTATAAATGTCACTAGAATTGTCAAAAGTCATGGTCAGTGACGAGCTAACAGTAAGCAGCAACAGAATCAGAGAATTTGCAGCTACAATTTGGCTACAAAGAAGGCAATGCTTAATAAGTCCAATATTCTAGCAAATCATAAAGGATCCCAAAGCAGAAGAATCTGAACCATTTGATGCATCAGTGCATCAAAAAACATGTGCATTGGTTGAGTGCAATTCTCAAAATCATTGTGAGGCAATGGTATAACAAAACCATTCTGACACTTCTATTCGAGAAAGGCATCCAGATGCAAAAAAGTTTCTATAAGATATCCTTTTATTTGTTTGTTTGTTGGATACATAGTCATACATGTGAGCACACTTTTTCCACCATACATAAAGATTGCATAAACGAAGGAAGCAAAGTACAAAGCGAATCACAATTTTCAAAACTGCAGGATTAGAAGCTTGAATCCACTGGCCTCTTTAGCTATTACTGCACATCAGATTTTGCTCTCCCTGGTTAACTATGTAAAATAAACAGTTCCTAACTAAAAGCCTTTGATAAGAAAAGGCTCCTTCCTTACATTATTATCTTCACAAATTCTTCCTATACTCATTAACCTCCTCCAATTAAAGGTAAAATATCTGTGCTCGTTTGATCACATCCCCCTCACCCCCAACTAAATGCGAGAGAGAGATTTATTCAAGCTTCAGTATACGAATTTTAGAAAGTAAAATAACTGATCTATCAACCTGGGTTGTCTTGATTGAATATATATCGGGATGATATTCTTCACTAAACAGGCTGGGAAACTGTTCTCTGACTCTGATACCAAGATGATATAACTCGTCTTCGCCTTCGCTGATCAACTCTCCGCCTGTACGTTTCCCCTTCCAAGGAGAGTTCCACCCCAATAACCAAGCAGGAATTTTATCCAAAGACTGCTTCTGTTCCTTAACATCATGTACAAGGACTTCCAATCGAGCAGCAAAGGCTTCTAGCTCCCTTATCCTTTTCTTTGTAGGAGCACGAGTTCCATGCCGTGCCTACCAAAATAGAAGATTAAAGAAGTTACCATTAGAGATAAATTAAAATAGAACCATCTCTTATGAGCATAGAAGAATTACCTAAAGAAATCTGTCAAAATATTTCCTTTTATACCAAGCTCAATTTCCATTAGAGAATCAAAATTCACATTTGTGCAAATAGGATGAAGCAAATGATGGGAAATTGGGAAGGAATTGGCGAATGGCACATAAAGTGCCAAAATAGTAATTGACATGTATGAGAAGAAGATTGAACCTATATTTAGAATGAAATGAAAGGAGATAACAAGATTCAAGACGCCAAATATTTGAAGATCATACTGATCAAACTTCTGAGACATCAAAGAGATTAGCAGCTACTACAAATAAGTGGCATAAAGCTTCAGATATTATTGTTTGGTGAATCTTTACTAGCAAATAGCAATCTAGATTTATGGGATATTTTCAGCAACTTTCCCATCTTAAAGCATCATCCAAAACTTAACTGATTAGATTTTCTGATTGCTTCACCTTAAAGAGGGTGACAGTGGCCTTACGATGCAAGAGGTGGATTGACAACCCTGGGAACTGAGGTGAGGTTCGCATTCCAGCAGAAGCTATACTAGGTTAGTTCTTCCATCTGTCTAAATATTGATGGATTGATGGATAGGTTACCAGGTAGCTTGCTGGTGAAAAGTAATAGGTACCAAGTGTATTAGTCGAGGTGCACACAACGCCACAAGCTAGCCGGGACACTACCGTTATAAGAAATCAATAAACAAAGAAAAGGTTCCTGCACTTCGGTGTAGATGGACTTCCAATGGCAGCCTAAACTTCGTATTAGTCTATAGAGTTACGCCAGGAATTATCAATATGCACTCCAAGGCCTAGAGTATTTGATATAGTTTTAATGCACCAAACACATGCATATCCACAATTTTTTCACTGTTATGGTTCTTTCAGGGGAATAACACAGATCATACTATTACATGTACCACCTTCCTATTAAGTGCAGGCAAAGAAAAGCTTCTATGTAATTACAAAAAAAGAAAACAAATTAAAAAAATAGCAACAGAAAATACAAGTTCTACAACTTAAATGTCTAGCACCACAAAAAAGAAGAACACCAGCAGAAACATCAAATAAAGACTCACCACAAGATTCAGATGAATAGGTGTACACTGATCTAGATTTTGGGAAGGCACAAAGGAATCATAATATATATCCTTCACAATACCATACCTGCAAACAAAACCAATAAATAATTACATCAACATCCCAATTCAATATTGCAAATTCCAACCACAAGTGTGGACTTCTCTCTGCTCTAATATTTTGACCACAGATGACTCAAGATGGAACTTCAGTATACAGTCTGAAATCTAGTGAGTACACAAAACACTGATCTGCCGCAGGGTTTTTTTTTTGGTTGGGGGTGGGGGGTGTTAAAGAAATTAAAAGAACTAATCTACCGTTAGTTTGAACTGCATATTTGTTCAATATTATTGTTCTTTTATATTCTAACATGATTCAGGTTACTTAAAAGACAATTGCAAGTAACATATTATAACAAATCAACTTATATATGTATAAATCTATATAATACTTCCTCTGTCCAAATTTATGTGGCATCCTTTCCCTTTTAATCTGACCCCAAAAAGAATATCACCTTTCTATAATTAAGAACTTCAACTTTAAAAGTTCCCTTTTATTCTTGATAAATAATTTTTCGATCCAGTTATCCTTATTAAAATTACCTATAGAAATGTCTAAAATTTGTTCTAGATCACAAGTTTCAAAAGTCTTCCCTTTTTCTTAAATTTTGTGCCAGGTCAATGGTGCTACTCACTGTCACATAAATTCAAATGGAGCAGCACAAAATTATCACCGTGTTGTGAGTTCCATAACTAAAGTACTAAACTACTGAATGTTCATAGATCCCTCGGACTACCATGAACATATATTAACATACTTTGTAGGAATATGGCATGCTACGTGAGCATAATGATATAAAAACACCTCCAAGAGTTCCAAGTTGAGTCTAACTAAGTGTTTGGACATGCGATTTCATCAAATGATTTGGAATCATAAGATGAAATCAACATTCGGACGTACAATTTCATCTCATTATTTGATGAGATGAAATCCCAAATTCTCCGAAAGGCTTGATATGAAAATTTCACATCACGATCTCATATTTTTCAAATACAATAATTGAGCCACCAGTTTATATTTTGTGAAAAGAATATCATCATTTTATCTCTATAGAACATTTATTTCATGTGTAAACAAAATTCTAATTCATATTATTACTCTTATCAACCTTCAGACCATTTATATCAGTAAAACCATTACTCTTACCAACCAAATTTATCATCACTTCAAACCAACACCTACTTTATTTATTATGATAGGACTATGTTGGTGCAATTGAAGATTAGTACACTATAATTCAGGTTAAATTTTGCTTTTTTATTGAACTAAAGTTCAACCCATAAATATTGTATTTCTCTTTAAACTAGTAGTAGCTTTGTGATAGTGTATTATACTTTTCTAGTGAATCTTTGCTTATTTGGTTAGATTATACAAAGAATTGGGACAATTTTGATAGTTTTCGCAGCTTATGAAATTTTTATGTTTATGAGGAAAAAATACAACTTAAAATTCCAAAATTACATGTCCAAACAAAGCTTCAATTTCATCTCATATGATTTCACCTTGCCTGGCCAAATGAGCCCTTGGATTTTTTGAGGGAATAGATTAAAAATCCTGAACTATGACCATTTTGCAAGTCTAACAGGGGTCTCTCATTGTAACAGTTGAATTCATGTTTAAGAATTTTTTCATCTCACTCTCGCCTGAAGTTATACCAATCAATTTGCCACATATTTAACTAGGAGATTTTCAACTCCAAAGGAAGTAATAGTCCAGGGATAAGGGGAACCCTAATAGCTTAGCTACGAAACTCACAAAATGATGATAGTTTAGCAGATTTTTAACCTATGCACTCTATAAATATTAGTTTTAGCTAATAGTAGTAAATTCACCTCAGAGATTTCTCAAAAACAATCAGATTACTTATAAGCAATTATCGAATCGTATTTCTCGATAATAATATCAAATTATTTCAAATTGAAAGAGAAAAAACAGGATACCTGGATACAGTTGATAAATGTTGACGAACGTCGAAGGATCCATCAGCGGCTGAGTAGTGCACCGCAATCGTAATGAGCAGAAGTTGAAGGAGTAATAGCAGAGCGACATTCATAGAGTTCAACATTTCTTCTAACTAAAAAAACTTTGGAGAATTTGCTTTTATTTATAGTGGATTTTTTAAATTTATTTATTAATTGCTTTCTTCGAGAACAAGCCAATTACTCCATTTCCTAATCTGTGGGACCCAGGATGATACAATTAGACTCATGCGTGGGCTCCACGTGGCAAATGTTAAATATTTCCTCCGTCTTAAATTAGTTGAATTTTTTTAGCTTTTTTAAATGTTCAAAATAGTTTAATTATTCAAAGTTTAAGATGGATATTCGAATTTTTTTCATACTTATTCTTTCATTAAAATTAAATATTTTTCTTAACATATATGAATCGCCTTAAAAATTATGTTAAAATCGGATAGAGGGAAAATATTTATTGGTGGCAATATATGTTTTCCTTAAGAAAATCTTTAACTCTATTTTTATTAGAAAACACCATTATAATCTTTTTATTATTTTTGGTCAAATTTGAGCTATTTTTTTTGGCTAAACAGCACTTTCCAGAAAGGGAAAAAATAAATGCAATACGTGTACTTTGCTTGAATGATTGCTATTGTTGTTTAATAATATATTATATCGTATTGATTTCATTAATATAATATTTGGATGGAACATATCGTTCTTTGTCATTATAAATTGTTATATATCAATAATTTGAATGGAAAATCAATAAGAAAAATTGGATAAAGGGTAGAGTAACTATGAGAATGTGGGATAATGGATAAAAATGATTATAATATAATAAATAAAGAT
>JAOTQR010000086.1:19911734-19933172 GCA_025774065.1 Solanum ossicruentum | reverse complement strand
TGTAATTCCAAGTTACCAACTATCCATATCAATGCAATATGAGTTCATCACACAATCTCATTAATATCTTAATTATTATTTATTGTGTATTAACTAGAACTTTGGGAGTTGCAATTTAAATCATGAACTATACAACTTATTCTGAATTCTCTCAAGATTGAGGAGAGTTGCAAAATTTGTAAAAGAAAATGACTTCGGCTTCTAAGTTAGAGAGGTCTCTTTTTCTTCCCAATTATTTTGACAGGAAACTGTTTCAATGGTGAAAATGTTTTTCAAAACTTTCAAAGTAGAAAACATTGGAGATTGACGGGTGAAAACAATTTTCTCTCATTCCAAACATACTCACACAGTCAGACCGATTGAAAATGCAATAATGTTTCTGAATTAGTAAAAACAACATATCCAGTAAAATTTCACAAATGACGTTTATCATTACCACACAGAGATAAAAAGGTTATTTTCGAAAACACATAACATAACAGAAATTGGTGATGGTCCCATTTTCCTCTCTAGTAGAAAACACATAACAGAAAAGTTCAAAACAGAATAAGTATATCAATTAGTATTGACATTTCCACTAACTCCCGCTTCCTTGAACATATATGCCGCTCTTATTACCTGTGCATGTGCCCTGATCTTTCTACGCACACTTTGACGCTCCAGCTCTTCGAGCCTTTCTTCAAAATCTGTATTACTGGGATAATGTCCAACCACAATGTTGGGAATGTGTTTGAGTTTGTGCAAATCTGAAAATTGAAGCCTCGTAATAAATTCTTCAGGCATTTCTCTAATTTCCAGCTTCTCAAGCTTAGTCAATGATATCAACTCTTCTGGGAGACTCCTCAACGAGTAGCATTTGAAGATTTGCAGGCATTTCAGTTCTGTCATTGCACCTTTTCCGAGCTTCATCTCTCGCATAGACATTAGTTGATCCACCCTAAGAAACTTGAGTCCACGAAATCCATTCTCCGATATTCTTATACTCTCATCTTGTTGATCAAAAGCGCCAACTAGTTTTAGAACTGACAAGTTGGTTAACTTTTCCAACACTTGGATTGAATCTGGATGGAGGTGGGAGTTCACCAAAGTCAGCTGGCAAAGATTAGGTGGAAATACCCAAGGATTAGTTGGTATTGATGCTAAGGCTCCCTTCAACTTAAGCTTGACAACATGACTCAACTTAGATAAACCAACCACCAAAGATATTTTCATCCAACCCTCTACCTCCAAGCACAAGGATTGAAGGCTATCAAGATGTGCAAGTGAATCACATAATCGATCCATGTCTAGGTTATCATCTTCTTCAATGAGTAAACCAATTTTTTGGAGATTGGCCATTCTTGACAGGTTTTTCTGGTGCATCCAGTGATGAACCGGTATGCTACCTAGAGTTTGGAGGTTGTTAAGTAGGTCAATCTCCAATAGTCCGGGGGAATTTATGTAACCAAGTAGATGCCGTAAATTCTCCAACTTCCACAAGACATTAGGAACTTCCACAGAATACAACCAAGACATGGGCATATCTATTGTTTCCAAGTTTTGCAGACGTCTTATCGAATGCGGAAGCTTCTTTATGCGTGTCTTCCATCCTATGCCTAAGTACTTCAAGGAACATAGTTTCCCAATACTATCTGAGATCACCTTTAAACCAGGGGAGTCTATGTATAGCACTTTGAGAAGTTTGAAACTACTTGTACAAATACAATCAAGATTAACTAGTTGAGCAGATGAATCAAAGGATAGAAGAGATCTTATATACAACTTTGGATCTCCCAAATATTTGTACCTCGTGGATGGCGAGTAAAACACATGGTGCCGAGATTCAGAGAGAGCATTAGATGGATTATCTACCTCGAGAAAGATTTCTTCCTTTGCCTTCATAATACAAAAGTCTCGTAAGAGATCATGGAGCCGGCAACTTTTAACTCTGTCATCTGCTCTAACTAGGATTACTTGAAGCATATTTCTGCCAATGAGCTCATCAAGATAATCCTCCGCTATGTCCTCTACTGTTTGTTCTCCCTTTTGATGAATAAGACCATGCGCAATCCATATGTGCATGAGTTGCTTCACAGGGATGTCTTTGCCTTTTTGGAGAAGGCCTAAGTAGAGAAAGCAAGATTTTAAATGGGGAGGTAAGTCCTGATAACTCAACGCCAAAATTGTTGATACACCATAACTTCGATTTTTGACAAGGTATGAATCAAGGTTTCGTTGTACTCTCTGCCACTCATTTCTTTGCTTCCTCTTCCCAGCCAAGAGGCCTCCTATGACAGTGATTGCCAGCGGCAATCCATCACATTTTCCCAGAATCTCTTTCCCCACATCCATCAAGTCCTGAGGACACTCTCTATCCTCGGGAAATGCTTTCTTGAGAAAGAGTTCCCAGCTCTCCTCTTCACTCAATACTTTAAGTTCGTAGGGTGTAGTGAGAGCATCTGCGTGCAAAGCAACTTCCTTTCTGCGGCTGGTGAGTAGCAATCTACTTGACTTATCATTGTCAGGAAATGACCTAACAATGAGATCCCATGCTTCTGTGTTCCAGATGTCATCAAGAACAATGAAATAGCATGTATCTTTCAAACGCTTCTGGAGCATTTCCTCCAAATGAGCCTCTGACAATTTGTCCATCATCTCTACTATCTCCACTTTATCTTCTTCTGGACTTGCCAGTTGTAAAATGAGTTCCTTGATGATCTTCACGGGCTTATAATCTTGGGATACATAAAGCCATGCCCGAATGTCAAACTTGTCTCTGATTTGAGTCTGGTTATAAACTTCCTTAGCAAGAGTCGTCTTGCCAACGCCTCCCATACCAACAATTGAAGCAACACGAAGCCGTTTGTCCTCCTTCAGAAGGATTGACACAACAGAGCTCACATGCTTCTCAAGACCAACAGGGTCCTTATTGGCAACCAAAGGCGAAGAGCGTCGTAGTTCACGCATCCTCTCACGTGTTGTGCCTGACCCTTCCCCATCTCCGAGACCTTGAACATACCTGATGCCATATCTTTCACTACTGTCGGATATTTGAAGAATTTTGGTCTGAATTGATTCAATCTCTTTCCCTACTTTGTAAAGACAGTGTAATTTCTTAGGATAGCAGATGAACTTAATGAAACAACTCTGCCGTTTCTGGGACTCAACTTGGTGGATGAATATTTCGATCACATCCTCAGCATGGTAGGCAACAGCTCTGATTTCAGATACCCAATTGCGGATTGTTGCAGCCTCATCTTCCTCTTGCTTCATATCTGCATCTTTGAGGAAACACTTCATACGGACAAGCTCATCTCGCACTCCTTCAACTTCTTGTTGGACATTTTTCAGGAAAACATATTTTCTCTGTAAAAGATCAATAAGCCGCTCTACAACATAGGTAACTGCTGCTTCAGCCATATCTGATTTTCTCTCTCTCTCTCTTCTTGTTCCTATTCAACTAATTAACTGTATATGGCTACCAAGACTTTCAAATACTATTGACGATTATGGTTACCTTTTCAATTTTATATGCATAATATGTTTTTACTTTGTTGAGACGCAATGCATAATCTTTTTACTTTATATGAAAACTTCTTCAATAATTGAAGAGGTTGAGACACGCAATGCATAATGCTTTTACTTTATATGAAAGCTTTTTCAATAATTGAAGAGGTTGAGACACAATGCATGATGCTTTTACTTTATATGAAAGCCTTTTCAATAATTGAAGAGATTAGCAGCTATTACCAATAACTGGCATTAATCTTCAGATATTATTGTTTGGTGAATAAGATGACTTCACCAGTAATCCAGATTCATGGGATACTTTCAGCAACTTTCTCATCATAAAGCATCGTCCAAATCTTAACTGAATTAGATTTTCTGATTGATTCACCCTAAAGAGGGTGGCCTGGTGATCAAAGAGCTGGATTGACAACCTTGGGAACTGAGGTAGTGAGGTTCGCATTCCAGCAGAAGCAATACTAGGTTAGTGTTGATGCCAAAGCATCAATAGAGCGTTGGTAAACACAAATTTGAAAGAAAAATTTCTTCTATTACTTACAAGAATAGATTACAAAACAAATCTCAAACTCACACATTACACTCTTTCTTGGTGTTCTTGGTGATGATTTACAAATGAGGATTGCACCTCTATTTATAGTAAATTTACAGATGTGAATTCTTCAAAGTTGATGGACAACTTCGAAGAAAAACTGCACAGCCTTCATTTGAATATTATTCAAATGGGCTGCGCAATTCAACAATGGCAAGTTGTTCCTATGGTGACTGTTCCAATGGTGGCTGAAAACTTTCAGTTAGTTCTTCCATCGGTCTAAATATTGATCGATCGATTTACCACGTAGCTTGCTGATGGAAAGTAATAGGTACCAAGTGTATTAGAGGAGGTGCACGCAAGGCCACAAGCTAGCCGGGACACTACCATTATAAGAAATCAATAAACAAAGAAAAGGTTCCTGCACTTTGGTGTAGATGTAGATGGACTTCCAATAGAAGCCTAAACCTTGTATTAGAAATTTATTTATGAAGTGCTTTCTTCGTGAAGAAACCAACAATATAAGTATTTATTGTGGGGCCCAAGAATGATAAATTAGGCTCATGTATGGTTGACACGTGGCAAATGTCAAAGATGTTTATTAGTGGCAAGTTTTTTTTTTAAAAATAAAGTAACAAGTAAGGGTGTTTATGATTTTAATAAAAATATATCTAAATCGAAATTTAAATCAAATCAGTTAAATAAATTTGAAGTAATTTATTTTATTGATCTTAGGGGTTTGCAAAAATCGAACCGACTAATAAATCGAATCGATAAAAATATTATTGGTTTGCTGTTATTGGGTTATTAGGTTATCGGATTTTTGATGGTTTTGAAAAAAAATTATTGATTATCGGTTCGATATTAATTTTTACTATTGGATAAAATGATAACCCAATAAGATTATAATAATTTACTCTTTTACCCCTTTGTAAATATTAAATGTTAGTAATTTAATAGTAATGATAATGTTGCACCAAAAGACTCAAAGATTCAACTTCAAAATATTATTCATACTATATAGAAGAATTATATTAAATATATAATCAACTACGTTTATTATTGAGTAGTGAATCTTCATAAAATTATATGTCTTTTGAAAATTTATAGCTGCATATAATCATTTATAAAAGAAACATGAAGTTATGCAATTTATTAATGTGGTTCCTTAAAATATTTTGATATCTTTTTCTTATTTATGAACTATGATTTGCTTAACATTTGAAATTTCTATATAAGAACTTAATATAATTTGATAATTTTCACAATTTATGAAATTTTCATACTTATCACTTAAAATTTTCAAATTGAATGAATAAACAAAGTTTCAACTTCATCGATTGAATTTCAAATCATGATTTCATATTGAATGTCCATACAACCCTAAATGCTTGTTGGCCTGCTTTACCCCGAAAAGGGGATGTTTTAAGAAGCATTAATTAGTTTTAAAAATAAAAAATAAAAAACAAGAAATTGGGAATAGAGAAAATAGGATAAGCGAGGAGGAAATTACCGATAAAGTGAAAATTCAGATAGTCAACCAACTAAACTACTACGATTCTCATACTATTACCAAACTTGATTGGGAAGTTGGGAATCCAAATTTGAAACCAATTTTTCACAATGACAAACACATCCTTACTTCCCATCCATCTTGCAACCAGCAGTGGATGATAGAAGACTTGATTCACCTATTTTCATTCACCAACTCAATTCCAATCATTTATTATTTCTTCAAATTAGCCAACATCCAAGGAAAAACAAAGCTAACAATTTCACTTTACATTTGACTTCTAAGGCACCTTCAATTCCAAGCAAACCACAAGGGAAATTAAACTGATTTGAACACCAGGAGGTACTAAAAAGAGTAATAAGTAGCACAGACAACCTATGTTATTCAGACTCTTCAAAAGTAGCGCATTTTTGGAGAATCTAACACGGGTACGGCAACATTTTTGAAGAGTCCGAGCAACATAGCAGATAACTACATCTATTTGGTCTATATGTACAACTCGGGACTTCCTAATGTTAAAACAACTTATATCTATCTTATAGGAAAAGCTAATACCAAAGTATACCCGAGATAACACTCCCCGAAAGGACAGTGTACTTGTTGGAAAGTTGAAACTCTATCTTCTCCATCATGCAAGAGCTTCCTCCCCATCAAGGAGCATTTGATCAAAGTGCCAGACACCTAAATTGCAGCCGAGGATGTTGAAAATTCAAGATTCATATAAATAGGATACAAGGGAACAATATAGTTCAATGAAAAGTATTTCACAAGGAAGCGCGATCATACCATGTCCTTTGCCCACTCTTCTCAGCTGAGCTACATATTCCGAGATCATCTTGATTGCATCCACCTAATGAGGAGAGTACATCTTAAGAATTACACGAAACTAGGACAGCATGTCTTAAAATAGTATCACTAGTATTACTCCACATGCGTTAGTATTGAAACTTAATAACTCCACTAGACAAATAGTAAGAAATCTGACCTGTTCTTGCAAGTACTCAGTTTCAACAAAATCAGCCAACTGCACATCATTGTTTCGTGTGGCTACCTGTTTTTAAAACTTAAGAGCAGTCAAAATTTATAATGACAAATTATGAAAAATTGGTATGCTGTGTTATATTGTCCTCATTATTTTCTGTGTCCTCTTTACTTCTGTATTGTTGTGTTAGCTGCTTTGATGTTCGTTTCTCGAGCCGAGGGTCTTCCGGAAATGGCCTGGTAACATCAACGTATACTCTATCCTCCCCAGATCTTACTTTTGAGACTATACTTGGATGTCGTCATTGTTGATAAAGATACAGAACTTTTAAACACACACAATGGTTGTCTATTCCAAATTGATCCAAATGACTGTGGATACAACTAAAAAGGAATAGTAGAAAAACTCACAGCATGCAAGTTTAAGAGCTTCTCATTTGTCAACTTCTCCAAAGAAAGTGCAAGCTCCATTGCTACAAAATAAATTCAACAAAGCATGTGGTAAGTAACTGAAAGCCCAGTCTCCTTTACTTTCAGTCTCTAACAACATAAGAACTTTCGTATTTCTCAATTCACAACGAAGAGTAAATAGTAATTATGAAGCATTTGGGAGTACGGGGTCGTAATGGTGTCTGCAACATTAATTTTCTCTTTTGACGTCAAGTTGTCAACATAGACATCAGCTGAATGGAGTAAACACTCATAGCAACTTATAATCTGGACAACCGTTTCTACTAGTATCATCAAAATATCCAATTACAAAAATATGATTAAAACATACAACAGAAAAAACACTGAAGATGCAGCGTAATGACCAATAAAGCGGGAGGAGAACCAAGAAATCTCAGGTTCACATATCAAGGCAAAAACACTAGGCGAGTTCTTCTTATAGCAGGTAACCACGGAATTAGTCAAGGTACATACAAGTTGGCCTAGACGTCATGGTTATTAAGGAAAACATAAGAGAACAGAAACACACTTACCATACAACGCATCCCCTTTTTCAGCATGATCAAACTCAGATAGTGGCATCAGAATAGACTGCAGCTTCACTTTCCCACCGCGCTTGTTCTAAATCCATGTAATACAAGAAATTGAAGAAACCAATTAAAATATACAACCAGATGCTAGAATTAACCACTCCACCAACCCCAAAAGAACAAATCAAAAATAATTCAGACAAAAAATTCATAAAGGCAAATTTTCAAACACCTGATACTCCATGAATTTCTCAGCATGCTCTCTTTCCTCTTCACTGGATTCCTTGAAAAACCTAAATCACCGAAACAATAACGCATAATCACAAACAATTAAACAAAATCCACATAGCTAACTCATCAAATTGAAAGAGTCTTTGAATATTTACTTGGCAAGTCCCTTGAGAGCAACATTGTCTCTGTCGAAATAAGCATACATTGCATGGTAAACATACGACACATTGTATTCCACACTGCAATCACAAAAAGTATAAAACAACCTCATAAATAGATAGAAACAAAACTATAAGAAATTGTTCCAAAAGGTGACTCATCCAAGCTTCACACACGTGCAGAAGAGGTTCACATCAAACGAGTAAATGAGACTTCAAAATAGATGTGACTAATGCAATAAGTATACAATAAAGGCCCATGTAAATGGGTGTTTTTTCTCGAAAGCATGAGCAAATAGTCAATGTTCCAGTCTCCGCTAAGGCAATTCAATTTCCTCAGAATTCTATATGTACCTATGAGATAGGGAAATACTCCATTATTCCCTTTTTTCCCTTTCCTTTTCCATATCTAGTTTATTCTGATTATGAGTTTTTGAGAAGAGGGTTCCCAGGAAACCGCCTCTCTATCTCTATGAGGTCGTGGTAAGGTCTACGTATATTTTATCCCCCAGACCCCACATGTGAAATTACACTGGATATGGTGTTGTTGTTTCTCTTGCTAATAGAGAAATGTTTTGAACACCATTTCTTAAACACAATAACAACTGCTACTAAATTGGAAACTACTTGTGGTCACTTACATGAATTTTACATTTTAACAATAACAACACACTCAGTGTAGTTCCACTAGTGTGTCTGGGGATGGTCAAGAAGTTGTTTTCGATAGACCCTTAGCTAAAAAAACATCCAAACCAATAAAAAACAAGTAGCATATATGATAAAATAACATCATAATCGAAGTACTTCATGAAACTTCTTCTTTGTACTTGATTGGATGAACTTGAGTCAAGGTCTATGTAAGACTTTATAGTGATAAGGTCTGCCTACACTTTAAGCTCCTCATGCCTTACCATTATCCCAAAAATTACAGCTGATAGCAGAGGCGTAACTTTATTTTTTAACCAAGTTGACCATGTTAGCGCTATGTTCAATCGTGACATCGACCCGGGCAACCTCAGCCTCCTCATGGGTCTTTCCATAACACACTTATTGAATTAAACTAGGTAGTTATTGTTAAAGTACAAGAACCAGCAGAAAGCAACAAATATGAAAGGGCAAAACACTACACTAGCAATACTACAAAAACATCAATTTATCTATAAAAAAAAAACCCAAAACATCAAACAAGAGCTAAAAAAGATGGATAAATCTTAGAAATATCAAAAAACCCACTTGATCTGTTCATTAATAGCAGCTTCACATTGATCAGCATACTTCTGTCTAGCAAGAGAATCTTGAGGAACAGTAGGTACAAGCTTAAGCTCTTTCTTCACCTCTTCAAAGGGCTCGAAAACAACACCCGTTAAGGGTTTGCTGTTCGAACCCTTTGAAGCACATACAACAAACCCATTTCCGCTTTTCGCTGAAAAATTCTTCGGAACAGATCCATGTGAAGAAATTGGTAACATGGGACTACTCAAATTTTCCACATGGGTGTTCAACAACGCAAACGCAGGAGCCATTTTCATGAGCATGATGATGTATACAGAAAATTAACAGAGAATTATTAGTCGAAAATAATAGATTGAAAGTGAAAGAGGAGCTAGAGAGGATGATGAAATAGAGTGGATGATGAAGAAGCGGACATGAGAGAGTTGATAGCCGTTGGATGGATGACACGTGGAAGTACAGGATCGAGTAATGTATATAAGCGCGTGGCGGACTCCTGGAATATTGTTGCTAGTCCGAGTTGCTAGAAGGTTAATTTTAGTTTCCGAACTAATTTAAATTCACGTCGTATATAATTTTATATTTTTAAAAAAAAAATATTTTTATATTAAATTTAAAATCTTAGTTAAGAGTGGAGCAATTCATACATTATATTACTTTTATAAGTAGCAAAATTAAATTTAATTCGTTAAAGTTTGGGTGGATTAATAACTCGTTCGTTTATAAGTTTGACTCATTTCAATCCAAGCCATTTAAAATTGGGTTGATAGAGATTTCGAATTGACACGAGAGAGATTTTATCAAAATATTTTTAAAAGATCTTTTAATTTGATATATTTTATATAGTCAGAATAAAGAAAAATATAATTTGTACTAAAATATTGAAAATGAACAAATAAAATAAGTCAAATTTAGTAAAAGTTGGATCAGCTCTTTAACAATCCATCTTAAGATGAGAAGTCCCACGTCGACAAAACACAAGAGAGATGTTGGGCATATAAGTAAACATGTCTTACTTACAAGTAATGCGTTTTAAAGTCGTGTGGACTTAGACCCAAAGTAGACAATTTCACTAGCGAGCTGGGTCATTACGGATACCATCCAAAGCCACTTCTGTGTCAGTCTACGTTGAGTCTATAGATAGGGTGTATTTAACAATCAATCTTAAGATAAGGGTCTCACCCAATGGCAAAAATACACAATCTTGCCTTAGCAACGACGTTGAATCTATGGAAGCAGACAATATCACTAGCGAATTGGATCGTTACAGACTCTTGACCCGCTTTATAACTAATCACGCAATTCATTTTGACCTAACTCGTTTTGATTCAAGCAAATTCGGGTTGGGTCGACCTTGACCCATTCGTTGTCTTGAACCGTTATGACCCGCTCAAATTTGACCACACCTGTCCAATTGTCATCCCTAGTTACTCTCTCTGTTTTAAAATCATCCCTAATTACTCCCTCTATTTTAAAAAGAATGATCTAATTTGATTTGACACAAAATTTAAGAAAATAAAGAAAACCTTTTATATTGTGATTTTGATTTAAAGTTATATCAAATGTATCAAAATATCCGATAATCATATGACCTTAATGTCACGTGAAAAAATAAAATTAAAATATTACTAAAAAAGAAAAGAGGTCATCCTTTTTAAAACGGACTAAAAGGAAGTAAGAGAATAACTTTAGTAATGATTTTGAACATTTGCTTTTAAAAAATATTATTATTTTGAATATTTGATTCGAATATCATAATTATTAAAACAAAATCATAGTAGTATATATTATTTGCTTCCAAGTCTTTGGTTTGTGTTATTTGTGCAGAAAAGTTGGAAATTCTCCTCAGTTTTTCTTTATTGTTCTTTGTCACCAAAATTGGATTATTCATTTGTTGGGTAAAGTTGAAAAGAAAGATTCTTATTTGAAAATTGGTTTAGGTATGTATACATTTATTTATTTCTTCTAATTGATATTATTACTCTTCTCAATTTTTAGATACTACTACTTGAAAATTGGGTTAGGTATGTATACATTTATTTATTTCTTCTAATTGATATTATTACTCTTTTCAATTTTTAGATTATTTATATCGGATAAAACTATTACTCTTGCCAAAGGATGCCACATTCAAGATATAAATTTTTAATATTAAATACTGATTTTAATTTTAATTATTTTCTAAAATTTAAACTAAACATAATAATGACATATCCCATGGAATTCCACAAGTGAAATCTGAGAAGATAAATTGTACTCAAACCTTACCATTACCTCATAAAGATAAAGAGACTACTTTCAGAATACTCTCATCTAAAAAATATCAAGTCCCAAAAGCAGAAGATATTAAATACGAAAGCACATGATAATATATATAGTACAGTAAAAGTAACAAATATAAGATGAATAATGACAACACAAGATATAAAGACACGACAAATTCTACTAATCTACTATATCACAATGTCAGACATCATCCTACTCCTATGAGCCTATTAACCTTCTACCCTAATACGTGACCTCCATTCCTTTCAATTTAAGATCATGTCCTCGGTGAGATGAAATTTGTGTTATATCCTGTCTAATCACGTCCCTAGTACTTTTCTGGTCTACTTCTACCCCTCCGCGTAGCCCTTAAATCTAACCTCTCGTATCTCCTAATAAGAGTGTCGATACTTCTTCTCTTCACGTGCCCAAACTATCGCAATCTCGCTTCTCTTATCTTGTCAGCCACAGAGACTACCCCTAACTTTTCCCGAATTGTTCGATTCCTAATCTTACACCCTTGATATGTCCTCGCGTATATCTCAATATCTTCATATCTGCAACATGCACCTTATGAGTATTTAAGCTTTTGATTAGCCAGCACCCCACTTCATCCCATATAGTAACAATAGTCTAACCATTATTTTGTAAAACTTACCTTTAAATTTAGATGATATCTTCTTATCATACAATACTGCAGAGGCAACCCTTCACTTTATAAATACTAAACATATTTCATAAATTAGTACTCATTAAAATATTAATTAAAAATAATTATTACCTGTTGAGAAATAAATTTATTTAAGTATTAATTAAAAATACTTAATTAGTTATCGATATATTAGTAAGTCAAAACTGATGAAAAGATTATGAATTTCAAACGGGTTGAAACAGTTTTAAAAATTTGCGGGTCGGGTTGAGCGTGCTCCATTGCCATCCCTACAAGAACCCGTGAGTTCGTCTTGTAAGCTGACCTCCCCTCCCAAGCAAGATTTGGCTTCATTTCTCCGAAGATCTTCAACTTACTGCAAATTCTCACAAAATCCAATAAATTGCTGCTTAAATAGTTTGATGATTTCGAAATGACAATTGGTGACAGTTTCCCAAATCGTTGTTCACTCATTCTGCTTCCATTAATCTTCGCCACCATCATTACTTCGGTCTATGGAACCTGCGAGCATAGTTTTGAGCAGGATAATAAGATTTACAATTACAGTTTAGCAAAACCAATTCGTAATTTTCCTCATGGCATCCTCAGTGAAGATGGGTACTCTCCTTTTCTCTTTTACTTGCTCACGTACTAAAATGCCTTTTAATCTTGTGGTATTTGTGGTATTAAGGAGTTGCCGAAAAAGAAAAGAGACATTCGGAAAGTAGGACAAACAAATTAAAACGGAGGGAAAATTATACTAACTTGTTAGGATTGAGGGGTAGTGTTGTTATACTTACATTAGGTCCAGGTTTAATCAGGAGTGTTTTATTTTGGTTAGATTAGTATGTCTGTGTAAGGATAAGTGTGTGATTTATGAACTCCAGTTCCAAAAGAAGAACTTCTACTTTGCCTAAATGGGGTTATGTAGTGTTGATATAAGATGGGCTGATATAGAGATGAATATATAGCAAACAACAACAACAACATTACCCCAATGCCTCAAAGGTTCCCGCCCATTGCGGGGTAGGGGGGGTCGGATGTACGCGCCTGACCCTATGTTTAAAAACACAGCGGTACTGTTTCCGGATGACCCATGATAAACATCGAAAGTTGCATTGACTAACTGCTACTTCACAATTGAAAGAATCGCAAACAGTTTAAAGAGCTATTTTGCTTTATTCCATGATACCCCAAAGCCAAAAAATAGTGAATCTTTGGCTTCATCCGAGATTGATGGAATATATGGCAAGCTCAAAGAAAATTCTTCTCTTGTTAGTTTGTTGCGGGGTGCCATTTTTACTATAGGACTCTGTCATCCATTATTCTGCTTTTCTTTAGTTTGTTTTGGGATGGCATTTTTACTAAAGTACTTGTACATAATATCAGGTTCTACAAGGTGGCAGTTAATGGGACTGTGCTATGGTTTCAGGTTGGCTGCATCAGGTTACACTGTCATGTTTAGTTTTGATTATCAATTTCATATTGATTTTATGAGACTTGCTCATTGACTATTTACCCCAGTTCCCTTATCAGAGAGAAAAGTATTTTATTAGCTCCTGAATGTCTGAGGTTTATGGACAAGAAGTATGATGTGTAGCTGTCGTTAAATCTGTGAATGAGCCATTATAGGTTTCATTGTGTTCAATTAGGAAACATAATGTAATTAAACTGTGATATAGCTGATACAAGTGGCAGTTAATCTTGTGATTAGGAAATAAAAAAGTTTTTTGGATTTTATTACTGGTTAAACTACGGAACACTGAATCTCACTTTGTTTCCTCTCTGTTTATGGAGCAGCTTTGTGATGCAATGATTTTCAACCATGATCCTCCTACCTGTGTTGAGTGTGGGGTAAGTGCTTGCCAAACTACATCTGTGTTTCTTTGCCAATTATTATAACTAGAGGAGATGAAGTTGTTCTATAGTTAACCCCTTGAATGTAAATTATCGTGTGCAATAGACCATTAGTTAGCCTTCTTGTAACAATAATACTTGAGTAGCTGCCAAATACACTAATGTGTGGCTGCAGTTAAACTACCCTAGTTCAACACATTAGGAAATACTGCAGAATAAACAGTATACTAATATACTAGAAGAGAGGCCAGGAGGACCATGATGGCCCCCAGAAATCTCTCAATGACTATGAAACAAGTTATAGACACTGGCCTGCTCCAACCTTGGTCGATATAGTTATCAGTTCTTTATTGCTGGTGGGAGGTAATGGGTATCTCATGCAATTAGTCGAGGTGTACACAAGCTGGTATATAGATTTTCTTGTTCTCTTTTGAAAATTTCTACCGATTATTAGAGTTTTGCTAAGCATAATACCTCATAAATTCACTTTTTCAAATATTTTTTTTTTTGAGAATTAGTGATTCTTCTGATTATCATAGTATAAGGGATTGAATATTGACTATTTGATGAATATTTTTGATTTGCCACTGGAAATATACAACGTCATTTGTGGTTATCTAGGGGGTGAAGTTTAGAGGGCTATCAACTATGCTAAGATAAATTGTGTTCTTCTCAAACATATTGAACATTAGAAAGTAACCAAGATGTACATAGATGAAGTTTGTTTATTTATTAATCTTTGTTAAAGCATCTTTTGGCTCATCAACCATGTATAGGAAAGTAAATGTTTGAATATAGATCCAATTTCATTCACAGAGTAAAATGGAACTGTTTAGTAGTTTTAGCATTTGGTGTAAACAACTTGGTATGGAGGATGTAGATCAGATTATAGATTTAATAGGGAGCTTTGTAAGTCCATTTTGGCATGGCTGTAATCCATTTTTGAAGGTGGCCAGCATCTCCTTATTGCTGATGAATTCAAATTTATCAACAATAACAACATAGCCAATAAAGAATTGTTGATAACAACAAACCCTATGAAGAATAAAAATTACCAGTTCTCAAAAAAATTGTGTCCTTTAGTTGTGAAATTTGAACTTCTTTAATCACCACATAGGCAACTCTAACTTGAACGTTCTTACATTTGCAGGACTGTGGTGGTATTTCTCGTTGTGGTATGGGTTGTAGTGCCCTCGTGGCTAACATTGTTGGAGGTAATACTCCTGAAGTTCTTGATATCTGGGATTCTTTTTTCCACTTTTATTAACAACATTTACATCATGACATGTCTTGCCTTCAATTACTTACATCCTCTTCTGAGAGTGTCCTTTCAAGTTATGGTAGAGGACTTGTCGGTCAAGAGATGTTAAATTTCATTGTAACTTAAATGGTTTCAATAATTGGACATGACAAGGAGAGTACCACTTTTCCTTCAGGGAAAAAGAGAAAAGCTTCTCCTTTTGAGATTTTATGTTCTTCATATCAATAGATTAAGCAAATGAGTATGTAAGAAAAAGTATGTGAGAAATTGTCCATCTCGTGCCAACTATTTAGGAACCAAAAGCTATGGTGATTGGTGGGTTTGTATCTGTTGTTACAGTTGAATGTTTGATTACAAAAGCAATTCATAAGTTTTGAAGAAAAAAGGAGGGGAAGATATATGCACATTTTGGATCTCCACACATGTACGCTATAGAAATTCCAACTGCATTCATATAATTCGATCGGAAGAGGTAAATGATGTCATGAAATATATGAGGATAGAAAAACATGTTCAAGATGGTATCCCAATAGAGGTTTGGAAGTATCTTGGAGATTATATTGGGATGGCTTGTCAAAGTTATTAAATGCTATATTAAGAAGTGGTAGGATGCCCGTCAAGTGGAGAAAGAGTTCTCTGATTCCATTTTATAAGAAACATAGAAGATATTCCGATCAGTGTGAGTAATCGTGGTGTAAAGCTTATGAGTTGTACGATGGAATTCTGGGAAGAGGGATACAGTGTACACTTAGGGACAATACAAGAGCAATAGAGGGCCAGTTTGGATTTATTCCCGTAGATCTACAATGGAGGTTATATAAAGGTTGATGGTAATTTAATGCTACAGAAAAAAGATTTACACATAATGTTCATTGAACTGGAGAAAATATATGATAGCAACCGAGAAACTCAATACTTCTTCTGATGGGCAGTGTCAGGTACCCATGGAATTGGTTGAAGTGCGCCATAAGCTGGCCCAAACATTATGATTATTTAAAGAAATAGTTCTTTGATGAAACTGTTTTTGTGACAAACAATCTAGCTGCATGACATATCTCTTCACGCCTCATGTTGCACAAAAGAATGAAGCACACAAAAAAATTGTAGCTGTGTCATGCAGATGCTATGATATTTGTCAAATCGGTATGTCTTTATGAGCATTGGTTCTGGAATTACTTTCTGAACAATTGATGGAGTCCCTCACCTTAAAAATTTAGTTCACTTCGATTAATAAACAACAACGGATTTCCAGTTGCTTGTTCTCATGAAAGTACGAGTGAATGGTCAATTACTCAATTATGGTTGTCAAGTCTGTAAAAGGTTTGTTGATGAAAAAGAAAGCAGATATGCTTACGAAATTAGTTCAATGTTCTAGTATCCAATACTATTGCAGCAAGATAAGAACACACAATATGCATGCTCTAACTACAGGACTCTTCAGAATTTTGTGTATATATGGGTAAATATCCCATTAGGGAGTTCATATACATCAATTAGGAGATTTAGGAAATAGGTGAAGAGATTCAAAAGAATATTATCACCTTAGAACAAAATCTAGTCAGCACCCGAGAGGCACATCGAAAAGTAACTAACAAAATGTGTCTTGAAGAGTGTGTTGATGAACATAAAAGATGCATCAACTAACAAGAATTTTAAACTTTTCGACGTGACATTTCACAATTTAATGAGTACAACTAATATGTGGCCTAAAAGTTCTTCCTAGCTAGTTAACAGATGATACGTGTGTCAGTTGAATGCAGAAAGTTCTAACAGCCTGCTCAATCCACTATCCAATAGCTTTTGATATCTGGAGCATATTTTGCTTTATTCTTGGATTAAGTTGGGTCATGACATTCAGCACCAAAGAGGCTTATGTGAGCTGGAGTTCCTGGAAAGTTGATAAATCCATCAAGAAAATCTGGTCAATGATGCTTGCTTGTACTTTTTGGTGTATTTGGACAGAAAGAAACCGTGGATGTTTTGATTGAATCTCAACTCCAAATCTCTTCCTGAAGGCCAAATGTGTACTTTCTCTGTTTAGCTGGTGCATCTGACCCCTGTAACAAGCACTGAACATCTTTTGGATTTTGTCAACTCCTTAGTATTAGCGTAATTATTGCCTTATCGAAAAAAGTATTAGCTTAATCTTGGTATCAAAGCCGACTCAATCTCCTTTGACACTTTTTGCATCTTCTTGATGCCCTTAATGATCCTAGCTGTATACATTCTCTTCTTCTCCAAGTCAACTATTCTCACTTCTCTCGTAAAGTTTTACTATATTGATTGGAGAAAGTAGTGACACAGCTAAATGGAATGAAAATTTGGGATTTTATTCATTTCTGCTTAATTTATGCATGTACCCTATAGTGTGTGAACATCGGTTGGTACATCACCATTTCTTTTCAAAGGGAATCCGAAGAAGAATAAAGAGGTATCCCCTTCAGAAAATCATGTTTAAGTTGAACATGGAATAATTCATATATACAACAGACTAGCAGATGATATATATTCCTTTTGATAAAACAAAATAATTCATTTATACTACGCCAAGATGGTGCAACATTTACAAGTATATCATGAGCACATAAACCGACTCTTCAAAAAATCGAGCTTACACACATTATTCTATTTCCTTTAATGCTTTTAGGATGGTTAGCGCAGGTTACCCCGTGTGCACTACTCTTGGATATGCATCAAGCACGTCTTTGGAACTCATTGGTAAGAATCCTTCAATAGTTTTGCCAGATTAAAGGAGAGAAGTTATTATCATTTACTTGTTCTTCTTGTTGTTTTTAGGTACACAATCAGTAATTACGAATTTGTTGCATTTGTTGATGCAGTTATCGTTTGCAATCATTATGGAGTCAACTTTACTAGATCAAATTGGAAATGCTAATGCTTTTTCTTGGGTTTGTTAATATGGCAGACAAAACGGATCCACTCAAAGGCATCATGGCTAAACTGTCTAACAGAGCCACAAAGCTTAACTGTTCACTTGCTGTATCTATTGTCTGTGATACAAATGGAGTTCAAGTAAGGGCTTGTTTTTTGAATATCAGTTGTACTTTTCTCCAGTGACATTTCATCGGACTTCAGCCTATGATATTCTTTTCCATTCCCTTGTCAGGGCCCTCAAACTCTTGAATTAGTTGGCACTTGTGATTATGTAAGTACTCTGAATGTCCATGTTTCAATCTCATTATGCATTACTTTGTGTCACTCATAGGCATGTTTGATGCATTATATTAAGAAAAGGATCTTGGTTAATAAAATACATAAAAATGTGTTTTTTTTTCCAACTGGCAATAAGGTCATAGACCTTGGTACGGACAGCCATATTATGATGATTTCTTATAGTCTAGCATGATGGACCTGCAAATTAAAACTGTTAATGTGAATAGTGATGGGAGGCGCTTTGATGGACTATGTTGCTCGGACTCTCCAAAAATGATGCCACATCCGTGTTGGATCCGTTGGAAATGCAATACGGTTGAAGGATTCGACGCATGCAATACGTTTGAAGGATTCGACACCACAAGTTGACATTCTTGAAGAGTCCGAGCAACATAGTTGATGGGAACCTTGGCATGACATTGAGTTGATACGGGGAGAATAGTTTCATATTGACGTGCCAGGTGAAAAGAAAGAACCCTTTGGCAACGCATTGATCATAGCAGCATATTTTCTGTGGGCGCTTGTCTTTGGATTCAATACTAATCCTAGGCACCAATTTAGTAGTTGCTTGTTTTGGTATGAAGTGTCAACTTGGGGAATGCTGCTGTCTTCTGTTCTTGGCTCGGCATTAGGCTGGAGTCTAACTCAGAGTGATTGTCTTGTATGTAGTTGGTGCAAGGTCAGTTTGGAGGATTAGAACTCAGCAGACCTTGTTGCAATATACATTGCATGCTCAGATTTCTTTCCTACTTTGGATACATATGAAACAAACAGTTTGGTGCATTTTTCAATCTCTTCTGTATTTCTCATCCTCTTAACTTTGACAAGAACCTTGTTCTTGTGGATAGTATTGAGGTGGAGTTCATGCTTTATTTTTTGTTGGCAGGCTACAAAAATACATCACCCCTCTGGCTGTGCAGCGATTATATCCTCTCATCGAAACGGGATGGGCTGGTTTGGTACCATGATGATAATGTAAGGTTTAATAGTTAAAGCATAGACTAGGTAATTGAGTTGCCTTCAGACTGATTGATTGATTTGTTGATAAACACTGGACAGCGTCCTATTCTTCTTTGGAGTTTATCTGCTGGGTGGTGCAGTGTATCGGTACTACTCATTGGGCATTCGTGGGATAGACGTATGTTACTTCTCTTACTCTGCTGTCTGTGTATGTCTTCATTTTCTGTTTATCAGAATAGGTGCATGAGAGTTCATATTCCAGAATGCTTTGGCCACAGTGTCTTTATTTGACTGTGACTGGCCTTTTTGCTGCCGTATCCTCCTTTTTCCCTTTGCTGCAGTAGCATATTTCTACTCTCTATTGTAAGTGATTGGATCAAGGGAAAAACATCAGATGTAACAACGTAAAAGGATTAACAATTTGATAGCAAGGTGGTTATGTGAAGAGTATAAAAAATTGTGTTAGGATGGAATTAAAATGTCAAATTCTTACCACAGATGAGTTTTTGGCCTTTTTTTTGCGTGTGGTGGTGGTTTTGGGGTTTGGGGGGTGGGGTGGGGGGGGGAGAGTGAAGTGCCCATATATAACCTCTACAAATCTGTTGAGCGACAATGCAAAAGGATGAGAATACTGATAGGTCCACAGTGGGTTCCATTGATTTTACAGTAAGAGTTTTCTATGGATAATATATCTTTTTTGATAAGCAATACAAGGCTTAATAGTATATTTATAGATTTGGTCCTCGGGTGGTGAACATATTGAATATTGCAGTTATAGATAATGGTGACTTCAAGGAAGATAAGTATGAATTTTGAGATTGAGATTCAAACATGTTGCAGAGCTTTGATCACTTGACCTTAAATTTGTGTTGGAGGCAAATTAATCAAATCGGGTGGTTAGTGATTTGGATTTGTTTCTTCTTAATTTATACCAGTTAGAAAAATGCAAAAAATACATTCCATAATCCACTCTATAGCTGCATATAGAAAGTTCACCACACTAAGGAATCATAAGTTGATTCGTTGCTCGAAGAGAGACTGGTAGTTTTTTGTCACTTCTGTGCATATATGCTTTCAGCTTTGCTCGAGCTGTAGTTTGCTGCACCATGTGTACGTTATTGATGACGGTTACAAATCTTACAGGATTGTTGAAGTTCCTTTTCCTATTTTTCTCGTCTCTTCAAATTATTCAGGGATTGAGAAATGAACTTTTAAATTAACATCACATCTAAGAAATTCTTCGAACAAGCTGAAGGAGCAATGCCATCCTTCACTATCAAACTGACTGTAAAGAACTTTCTGACCATGAAGATCCCACCAGTATGCCTCTTACTTCTAAGAGGCCGTGAAACTAGATCTTAATCAGTCTCACCAAGATTATAAATTGAGCCCGACTTAATGAATTTTGGGCAAAGTGGAAAATTCTCTCTCTCTTAATGTATATTATTGACCATTTTACTGGGGAAAAAAGAAATAGGTTGGTTTGGAAAGTTTTAGCTGCCTCAGGTGTCAGTGAAGTAAGCATGGTCTAAGTTTGATCCAATGCTTAAGGATGCTTTGTTAGCTTAAATATTATTCCCGACAAGAGAAACCTTTTTTTCCCCATCGAGTGCAGTATCGTTATTTAAAACTCATGCTGTCTTTGCGTGTGTTTGACATTGAATTTGTGCAATGTTACAGTCTGACATCTTCCTTCTCTAACTTATGCAGGTAATTCCAAACTTGGAGTTCTGGGCAAGCTTACCTCGTACATTACAGGTATTGAATAATGCTGAGGTCTTATAATAAAGTTAAATTTTGATCTGGTGAAAATATCTTATTGGCTATGATTAAGGCTGATACATTTGGACATAATCGAGTCTTGCTTGTCCAAACGTCTCTAGTAATGAACCTCTTTCTGGGAGAGGTTTGGGGTAGGCTAAGAGCATTAACAGTTGTGGTTACTTAAGAAGAGAAAAATGACACAGTGGGGAGCTTTGGTTTTTATTTTTTCATAGCACCTAGCGGTGAACATCCAATATGGGTGTGTTTGCCATGAAAAATTATAGCACCTAATGTGTCCAAGTATGGACCATGGTTGCATTAGTTGGGTTTATGTTCATTATTCTATATTGTTTACTTGAGCCGAGGTTCTACTTGAAAG
>JAOTQR010000086.1:19859145-19872459 GCA_025774065.1 Solanum ossicruentum | reverse complement strand
TAATGGATTATAGAACAGGTCAAAATTTAATGTGACTTAATTTTTACTGAATTTTAATAATTTTAGTTGTTCTTTTTTAATATTTAGTACTTAATTAAATAATACTTTTTAATTTTAATTATATAAAATATATTAAATTAAAAAATATGTTATTAAAAATATTTTGACTAAATATTTGTTGAATTAATTGGGATAAGTATCAACCCAATTTTAAATAGGTTTGAAATGAATTTGATTGAATTGATACTGTTGGACGAGTGTGGTTTAATTGTACCGCCGCTAAAACGCTCCACCATATTGACTGCCGGAGCCCGGAGGAATTGAAGCTCATTGGCTGATGATCAAACATTGCAATCATGAAACGCAAAGGTAACGATTGATTAGGCTGCGGAAATGGATGCCTTTTCATCATTCAATCATTTTTGCTCAATTTCTCCAAAGATTTGTCACTTTATAGCAATGTGAGATTCAAATTTTCAGTTCAAAACTCAAATTTAATTCTTCTGCACTCGAAACAATACAATTGCTTTAATCTGTGGAATATGATGGTGTGTTACATAGCAATTTTTGGCATCATATTGATAATGATTGTAGGAAAAGGGGAAAATGTAGTAGAGCAAACGAAAAAAGAAGAACTAGTCCTAAATTGATTTTCTAGGGTTCTGAATTTTGTATTATGTTGTATGTTCCTGTTTCAGCAGACAGGCAGATCTAGTGGTGGAGCTTCCAGTGATTCCAATTCAGTTACTCCGTTTTCAACGAGGAATGCCATGGCCAAGCCCCAGGTAATGTGAACATCCAAGTGACAGTGCATTAGCCACACTCCTGTATTAAGTTAATGTTGATAAGTTTGTACCATTGAAATGTGATAGTATAGAAAAGGGTTGGGGATATTATTTATCTTACCTGGATTGTCAGCGACAAATCTGATGACTGCCCATCCATTTACGGGCACACTGGCTGTGTTTCTGAGAGGTGGATCAACAAGGTTGAATTTAGATGTATCTGTTTTTGGATTGAAGTTACCGAAACCCTCTGCAAGGATGTAGAAATCATATCCGTGAAGGTGAATTGGGTGGTTCTCAGCTGTGGAGATATTAGTTCCCTGTAACACAACTTGCACTCTTGCTCCATATTTCAGCTTATACAGCTTAGTTCCTTGAATAGGTTGCCATAATGACCGGCTAACGTTGCCAGTATAATCAAATTTTACAGGTGGTACAGCGGGGAAATCAGTTGAGAAAACACCAGGCATGCCATTGTGATGTGCTTGTAGCAAGGAAAAATTGGATGGTAGCACAAAAGATACATTGTTCATACTGGAAGCGAATCGAGTTCCATTTGGTCCTTGACAGTTTCTACGGCGTGCACCTCTTGGACAATTGATGAGACCTAGCCCAACTGTGAAGAATAGATTTTCATCGATTTCAGTGGGCACCTCGACCTTCCGTGGGCTTCTGAATTTGGTTGTGAAAGCTGTAACAGTGGCTGTGTCATTATATGCCGGTAAAGATGGGAAGACCGGATTGATCTTGACACAGTTGGAAGAAGAACAAGAAGCTGTCTTGTACTCGAGGATGGCTGTGGTTGTGGTGTTATCAAAGGGGGCACCTTGAGCGCTTGCGTAGGCACGTGCTGCCATGTAGTATCTTGTTGGCGGCTGATCAGCTTTGATGAGGACATCAGTTGTCTGGCCTGGTCCCAGCATAAGGACTGATGTTGTGAAGGGTTTAACATAAGAGGCATCTGCTCCAACCACAGTAAACTTGTGGTTTGCCACTGTAAAGAAAAGCTCCTGGTTCATTGCAGCATTGATAACTCGAAGGAGGTTGGTTTCGCCAGAGTTCATATGCACTATGGTGGTATCTGCATAAATATGATTTCTATGAAAACTTGTCCTGAACAGGCAAAATATCACATCATAGTTTAGTGATACTAGCTACATTGTTAGGTGGAAGTTATTCCCTTTACCATGTAGAAACTTGCTTCTATTATTTGATCTTTTAAGAGTGTTAGATAATTTCATTGTTTTGAGTATTTGAACAAAATGTTTTTGCATAGGTCTTTTCTCTTAATTTCTGAGGCAAATTTCATTGTGTCCTGTTTCAAATATTATGTGAGATTAGAATTTAGAGCCAACCTTGACTGGAACACTTGTAGAGGTCACCTGGTTGACCATTGATTGTGTAAGCATCTGATACATTAGGAGCTCCTCCTGTTCTCGTAGCTTGTCTTACAACATCAATGGGGTTTGCATCCCACCACTCACCTGATAAGCATTTCAAACTATCATTTCGATAAATTTCTAAACTGAAACAGAATATGATCAGATGCATAACTAGTACTTTCTCTGTCGGATTTCATGCAAAGCACTACTCTTGTCAAACAAGGTCACATGAAATGGGACAGGGGGAGTATTATTTTCCAAAAATGCTTTAAGCTTCTGGTGATAAGAGAAAGTAGAAGTAGTACCAAGCAGAATTGGTGTTTCTCTTTTGGGCTTAGGAAATGGATAGTTTTCTCCTTCTTTTGGATGGATAATTAGAGCTCCATAAACAGTGGCCCTGAGCCATGAGCTGTGGGCGTGCCACCAAAGTGTCCCTTCCTGTCCTTGAATTGTAAACCGGTAAGTGTAACTCTTTCCTGGTCTAATCGGGCATTGAGTGATGAATTCTGGTCCATCTGCCCATGCTGTTCTCATTTGCCTAACTCCGTGCCTTTTGAAACACAACAAATAGCATAAGAAAGTAAGAGAAAAAGGTCATATGAAATTTAATCATGTCTTATTCATTGGAGTAAAAAATATCGATTCATTTGTTTTTTGCATGCATGAACTTACCAGTGAATGGTGACATTATATCGAGCTCTATTGACAACATTGACAACTAGAGTATCCCCGTTGTTTACTTCTAATGTTGGTCCAGGGAATTGCCCATTCACCGTTATGGTGTTGTGGGTTTTGCACAGCCTCTTCACTGGTGTTGCTTGAATCTATTCAACAAAAACAGAGGTGAGTATCATATACTTTATAAACCTTACAAAATGTTAGCAGATAACAAAGGAGCGAAATCTTGGATAGCTTACAACAAAATCATGGTAATGTGTTTTTGCAGATGCTGCATTTGCAAAGAGAAGCAGAATGCATACAAAAAAGAAAGAACTCCAAGGGTTGGTAATGCTCTTCATGGCCTCCATTTCTTTTCCTTTTCTTCTAAAACTCATTCGAGTATTATTAGAGATGGAAGTCAGTGCTTGTTTGTGAAAAATATTAGAGTTGAGGGTCTGCTTTTATAGGGGAAGAAATAGAGATAAAAGTTGTCTGAGGTTGACAGATTATGTTATCAAAACTTAGTTGAATTCTGTAGAGCTATATTTGTTCACCCACTTAACCTATCTAACTGCATAAATTTTCATGAATAATGCTTACATTAGAAGTCTTTTTCTTTGAAACATCACTTTTATAGTTTTGGCTTAACATTAACTATGTGCTGTTATCCAACTAACTGAGTTGTTATGATAATAAATCAACCAAAACTGGTGAAAACAATCAGCTTAACTAAAGAAGGAAAGAGTGTGTATTTTATACATCTTCAAATCAAACAAAAAGGTAAAGTAAAATTCTATTAAAAAAGAGTTAAAAAATATTGAAGCTTAGATTTATAAAATAAAGAATGCTTATTCAATTCATTTTCTCTCTTTTTTTTAGAGAAAAGTATTAGAAACATCCTAAACTTGGCACGAATGATTAGTTTTATCCCTGAACTATTGATAGTGTTAAAAACACTCCTCTATTTGAGTAACTGAACTTAAATACACCCTTGATCTTATAACAAGAATAAAATACATCCCTAAATTCTTATCAAGTTAGGGAGTGTTTTTAACATTTGTGATAGTTTGGGGGTGTATTTTAATTTAGTTAGTCAAGTAGAGGATATTTTTAAGACTGTCAATAGTTCGGAGATGAAACTAATAACTTGCGTCAAGTTCAGAGGTGTTTTTAATAGTTTTCTCGTTTTTTGGGGGGGAGGGGGGGGTGCAAGGGAGACCAATTGAATTTCTTTCCTGGGAAAATTATGCTGTACAAGTAGGATAAAAACAACTTTTCATTACAATATAAACCGTTGAATCCCTTTGACATAAAGAGAAGATTTTAGTGTTGTGGGTTCAAAAGTTGCTTTAGATAATTAGTTCACATGCTCTGCATCAACCTACAAATGCACCACCTTGTAGGAGTAAAATATGGTACATTAAGGTGTATACTACCTAAAAATACATGGAAGTTATCTTAAAAGACCTACATATACTTGGTATCAATGCATATAATAGGTATACAACTTATTATTCACTTTTACTTTGTTTAGTATGATGATGCTATAGAATGAGTTTAACTGAAGAAGTGAGAATTTATATTGCCGATCTCAACTTATATAGGAGTGAAGCCCACACAGGTGGTGTTCGTATCGTAGGTTTATATCCCCATTTGATATCCTAGTATTCTGTGTGCTTTCTTATTTGAATTCCTGGCTCCGCTACGCTGAGGAGGTAAAAATCATTGGTGAAATTAAAATCCTACAACACCAGAAATCACCAATAGATGATGATTAAAATCTTCAGAAATTGATAGTTTGGTTGTTAAAAGATTATGACTAAAGTATTCTAAAAACGCAATAAGATAAAGTCTAGTGATATGATGAAATTAAAAACAACAAAAGTCTTCTTGTGTTTGGTTTTGTCTATTAAAGTAATCCTTTTAAAGATTTGATTGGTTTTGAACGCTAACCATAATTTCTGTTAGAGAAACCTACAAAAACAAACTTTGATTTTGATTAGTTATGTTTTTAAGTAGGTGGTCTGTCAAAAAAATAAAAAAATAAAAAATCTCCAAACCCCTCTTTGACTTCTTGTCTTTCTTTTTCTTTTCTTGGATCAATTAAAAAAGAAGGAAGGAGAAGAATGCACGTGTTACTATTTTATTCCTTTTTTTTCTTTCTAGAGATAGGTTATTGACCAAAATATTTTGTAATTTGTAAATATGTAGTACAAATATGCACGGCAAGGATGCCCTAATTTGGTACATGTCGAATTATCATATCGAAATCGATAATTTTGATTTTTCAATATTTGATATGTGTAAGATATTTCATTTTTTTTTTCATATTTGGTATGGAGTTTAATACAACGATAATAACATACTCAGTGGAATCAAATAGGTGAGGTCTTGAGAGGATAAAATTTATGCAAATTCTACCAGTACCTCACATAGATAGAAAAACTATTTTCAGAAGATTCTAATCTCAAAAATATCAAGCCTCAGCAGAAGATACTAGAGATAAAAAAAGAAAACCCGTCTAAACGGAAAAGCCAATGATGGTACGAAGTTTAGTATTTGTAAAATATCAAAATATGGAATATTGTATCAAAATATTTAATTACATATGCAATTCATATACATATATGAATGGCAGTTTTATAGTGATGGTGATAAATGTTGGCTAGTGATGGTGAAAATTGATTGTGATAATTGGCGATGATGGTGATTGTGGATGAGGATGTGATTTATTAGGAGCGGAATTGTGTTTGTTTTGAATTTTCTTAGAATAAATCACACCTTATATATAGGTTTTTTATTTTATTAGATACGTCTATAGATTTTGAATTTTTAAAATATAAGTTTAGTCGATTTAATGGCTTTAAGGATCAAATTCACCTTGGAATCTAAGTTCAAATACATTTTTGAACTCCAATGATGAAAATTCATGATCCTCCATGATTGGTTATGAGTGGTGGGTAATGATAGTTGATAATCGTAGGTGGCAAAAAAGTGCTTTTTGATGTCAAACAGACTAGAAGTTTGGTAGATTCATTACCGCTTAAAGAAATTTAAAAAGTTAAATACCAAAAACTTAACAAATCAATTATCTTGTCCTTACGTTAAGCATAGCAATTGTAGTAAAAATTGATTGAAAAGTTACTAATCTAACGTAAAAACGCAGATATGAAGAAAACAATTACTGTTGATGTCGTAAACTCGTAATTAAACAGTAATAGATGCCAATAATTGCAGGGATTAACCATCTAATTAACTCTTTTTATTCACGGATGTTGCAATTGGTCAGGAGACGCAATCTTTTATGGAAATGGCCATTTTTCAGGCTACTATTAGATTTTGGCATACGGCGGTCGCGCTCGCCTTGGATCCGGCCGCGCCCCCTCCAGGCGGGGCTAGGGTCATGCGACACCGGCTTCACTGTAAAAAAAAAAGATTTTGTCGTTATCTTAAAAAGTTATGCAAATATAATTCATGAACAACGATCCTTTGGGGTGGCTCAGCTTGGGACTTTCATTTTGAAGGTCTCTAGTTCAAAACCCCTTGCCTGAAAAAGCAAGGGGTTTGCCTTCTGGATCGAGTTCGTCGCACTGGCTTGCCTAGTGCGAGTTACCTCTCCTATATGGTTTTTCATTGCCTAGTGCGAGTTACCTCTCTTATGTGATTTTTCAAGTTATTGCATAGGAGCGGGGGTTTACCTTATAACCCAGCCAAAAAGGGTGGGTGCCCCTTGTCATAAAAAAATATAGTTCATGAACAATTACATTACTTGAGAACTAATGTTTGCTCATATATTGTTCAACCTTACCGATAAAACATTAGATTGTTGTAATTTAAACCGTTATCTAATCTTACACAGAGCAAATTTACCTGCTCATATATTATTCAACCTTACAGACAAAACGTTAGATTGTTGTAATTTATACTATCATCTAATCTTACACGTAGCAAATTTACGTTGTGCACATCAAGATAACAACCACGAGTTTCCTTATCAAGGGGAAAAAAAGGAGATAATGAAACCTACAGTTGTGGCAAAAGTTGTTTGGCAATCGCTTGAGGTTGCAAGTTTGAATCTTACACTAGCATATTTGGACGCTGCTATTTAATTTGTACCCAATTTTTAACATTATTTAACCTACATCCAACTTTGACAAATATCAAATATGGTTTGTCAAGTGTTACTTCAGTCACCTAAGTTATATGTGCATCAACCTTAAGAAAAAATGCATGAAATTCACGTCAAAATGATTGAACTTCAATCATACGTAGCTGAAGCTTAGAGAAAAATGCCAAAAATTCAAATATTTTAAAGTTGTGCATCTTCGAAGTGAGTAAACTGTCAATCTCAAGCTGTGTTCTTTGGGCCAAAAAGGGGTGGTGTTTTGCAGGAGTCCATTATACTCAAAACACCAAAACAATGTAGCACACTGCACACTTTTATTTAAAGACACTTGAAACAGACCTAATACTCTAGCAAAGAAATTCAAGAATGAAAGAATCATGGCAACTAACACCTAACATCTCAAAATTCTTGAATCAAAAACTATCTAGTAACTTGTTGAGGGAGCTTCAGTTGGCGTTTCACGCCTAATGTCTTCCAGTTGCTGAAGAACTTGCTGAAGTTCTGGTCGAGCTGATGGCGACGGATCAACACAGTGCAAAGCCAATTTTAGTGTAACTAACAATTCATCACCAATTATGGATGCATCCCTCATTAGTTCCAAATCAAACACCTCATTTGTTCCCTCCTCTTTCACAATTGACGCCACCTTTCTAGGCAAATCTACACCATTCGCTGCCTCGCCTGGAGACTTGCCAGTTAGGAGTTCAAGTATAATGACTCCAAGGCTGTAGACATCCGTCTTCACGTTGGCTTTCTTGAGCTTATTAAGCTCAGGTGCGCGATAACCAAGTGCCTTTGCTGTGGCAATTACACTAGAATTTGCAACAGCAGTTACAAGGCGCGAAAGGCCATAATCTGCAATTATTGCTTCTGTGTTTTCATTGAGTAGAACATTGCTCGATGTAAGATTCCCATGAATGATATTGACATTCGTGTGAAGGTATAGCAATCCCCTCGTCATCCCTTTTGCTATTCTCATCCTTGTTTGCCAATCAATTGGTGTATCCGGTCCACGAGCTGCAACAAAAACAATAAGCTACATTACCTCTTTTGTGACATTTCAGGCTACACAGCCATATCAATTTTACAAAATCAACAATGAAAACACATCTTGTGATCTCACAACTGTGGTCTGAGGAGGGGTAGAGCGTATGTAGAACTTACCCCTACCTCGTGTGAGGTAGAGAGACAGTTTCTGATATGATACATAATCCAAATTTCATTGCGTAAAATGTATCTGATTCTCAATGTCAAATGGAAATCTGTTTTCTGCTTACCATGAAGAAAAGTTGACAGACTTCCTTTAGGCATGTAGTCGAAAATAACAAGTTTCTCCCCTTTCGTCCCTAAATAATAAGCCCTAATAGCCAGAATATTAGGATGCCTTATTTTTCCAAGAACATTAACTTCTTTCTCGAATTCCCTCTGACCTTTCGTGATCTTTTCTCTCATTCTTTTCACTGCAACTTGACTACCATCTTCTAACGTGGCCTTATACACCGTACCATAAGTGCTCTTTCCCAATATATCTGCAGTAGCACATAGAAGATCATCTGCACTGAAGATCATACCTCCACCAAAATGGACAAGTTTTCCTCCAGCATCTCCTTCCGCCTCAACTTCTCCGGCAGTTGGTGGAACACCCTTTGCATCTCTTGTAGTTTTGGCCTCAGCTCTTTTCTTGATTAAGCAGCAGAAGAGAATGCAACAGAGTAGGAACAAGATTATTATAAGACACCCTATCACTATGAGAATAATGTCTTTAATACTTCGTTTGCTACCCTGTGTAGCTACAGAAGGCGTAACAGGACATGGATTGGAAGTATTATAGCCACATAGATGAACATTACCCACAAACGCACTTGAATTGAATTTATTAGCAAGATAACTAGGAACAGGACCAGACAGAGAGTTACATGAAACATTGAAGGAACTAAGATTTGGTAAATCACTAATAGACACCGGGATTTCTCCAGTTAGATTGTTAAGAGACAAATCTATCTGGACGAGAGCAGAAATGTCCCCGATAGTAGCTGGAATATCACCTCTAAACCGGTTATTCCTCAGTCTGAGAAACGACAACTTCTGCAATCTCTTTATATCTAACGGGATTTCACTATCAAGATTGTTACTTTCCAAGTTAAGAACCATGAGGGAGGACAAATTGAATATACTTTCAGGCAAACTTCCATTAATCCCATTGTAAGAAAAATCAAGATTTCTAACCATACTAAGCCTTCCAATATCATTTGGGATGGCACCAACTATTCGGTTATGACTAAGTGAAAGCTCAAGTAGTTCACTCAACTTTCCTAAAGAAACAGGAATGCCACCTGAAAGGGAGTTGTGATCAAGCGTCAACGACTGTAATTTAAACTGTCTTTCTCCATTTCCACCCCAAGAATCCGGAATAGACCCTGATAAATTGTTATATCTCAAGTCAATGAAGACTAGAGAGCGCGATTGCGTTATACTTACAGGAATAGAACCAGACAAGGAATTGTAGCTAAGATTAAGCCTATAAAGCTTAGTTGAATTCACAAGACTATCAGGGATTGTACCAGATAAAGAATTGTTACTAAGCTCAAGTGTTTGAAGAAGTGGACATAAACCAAGTGAAGCAGGAATAGAACCAGTAAACCTGTTATTGTACAATTGAAGACCTCTTAAATTAGGCAAAAAACCCAAAGATGAAGGGACTGAACCACCAATTTCATTATCATGGAGACTAAGTTTTCTGAGAGCTTGAAACTGACCAATCTGCTCACTGATTCTTCCACTTAGTCCTTTTAATGGAAGCTGAATAACAATAACTTGTCCTTGAGCACATTTAATACCAACCCAAGTACCAGAACAAGCACCATAAGCACTATCATTCCAGCTCTTTAAATACCCTTTTGGATCAACTAATTCATGTTTCAATGCTTTAAGTGCTTGATAATTTGCCTCACTGATAATAATACCATCCCATTCTTGACCTAAAACTAACCGAGTTCCAGATACTAACAGCTGCAAAAACAAGAAAATCTGGAGAAAGGGTATCCATTTTTCCTTCTTTTTAATGCACCCCACAGCTCTTTCCTGGGTTAAAAACATGAAAATCCCAAAAGGGTGCTGGTAAAAACAGCTAAAGTTTTGATTTTCCATTGTTTTTTGTTAAGAACAGAGTCTTTTTTCACTTGACATTCCTGTTTTCTTTGGGTTGATAAGTATAAAAATTGGATAGGGACAGTATTTTACACACACCACAAGAAGGGTAATTGGTATTTTGTATTTTGTATTGTACATGGCAATAAGTGCGGTTCTTGAAAGGAAGCACGTGAAGAGGAGGAGCACATAGAGCTAAAATGGAGGAATCTAAGGTTTTTTTCTTTTTCTGGGGAACATGATAACTGTGTATGTCAGGGATCACTAGATTTTTTGGAGGCTGATATATGTGTTGCTCAAATAAAGGCTCGTCTAATCGAACTTGCTCGGATACTCCAAAAATATTATCGTGTTGAATTTTTTAAAAATATATTTTTTTAAAGGATTCAACACATATCTATCGATATTTTCTTTTTTGATTTTCAGATATTGCTTTGCTAACCCGACTAGTTATATCCATTGAGTCCGTTGTTTCAAGGCGATGCACCCCAATTAGTTCCACGGCCTAAAACTTTAATATGATATTATTAAATATTATTTCCTCGTCTCAAATTAACTGAATTTTTCAATATTTAAAATAGTTGAACTGTTCAAAGTTCAAGCTGGATGTTTGAAACTTTTTTCATGTTTACTCTTTTATTTATTGAAGTTTTATATTTTTTACGAGATAAATTACATTACACATTTATGATTTCACAAAATGCAATAGTGAAAAATAAGGTGTAAATTTTGTTTTTAAATATTTTTTTAATATATATACATTATCTGATAAATTTAATTAAAATAAAATAAAAATTAAATTAAAATTTAATTTATCTCGAATTACTCAACAAGAATACTGATTGCCCCCACCCCTATTTATTAATTTATGAAAACAGCTTTTATACTCTTAAGAGACTTTTTTCCCCTCTAAAAATTTGACTAAAGACCTCACTTTTTAAAAGCAAGCACTTCATTGAAAAGGGCAAAAAAAAGCACTTTTAGCTTTTCCAAATATTTGGTCTAGTGGAGTATCAATAGGATACAATATGAAATTATTTTTATTAAATAAAAATATTTTTATTTAATAATTTACAAATAATTATAATTTTTAAAATAATTTAAATCATCTATTTTTAGAAAGGACGAGAAATAATAAAAATAATGGAGGGGCTATGGCTCGACCTTAAGTTTGCCTCGAGTCTAGGCAAGTCCCATTGACCTTTAAAAATTACCTTTGAATTGATGTTTTCAATATTCTATTCTCCATTTCACCCTCAACCATGTGATTTGGCTAGATAAACTAAGTAATTTAAAACGTGAGGGATAAAAATAAATAATTATGAGATAATAAAATAGTGAAAAGATAAAATTTGATATATTATTTGGTTGCTAAGTTTTGAATAATTTATTCTACTATTTATTTGATAGTGATAGAATAAGTTATTCTATATACATGATAAAATAACTTATCTCAGAATAGCTAATCTCAAAATAAGTTGTTCCTAACAAACGATCCCTTAGGTGTAGGTATACAAGGAAACTTATATATATTTTTTAATTTATATTTATATATAGTTTTAAACACTATGGTAAAGGATAGAGAGAACGGAGGGTACGGAGTTGTGAAGATATTGTGTATTAAAAAGTAAAAGACACATTCGAATATAAAATGTTATTTACGAAACTTATTTTTTACTATATAAGAAGTGTAATAAAGCAGTTCAAGTAAGCAGCTCTTCGTCAATATGCCTATTTGAGTTGCTTACATGGGATTTGTAAATTTGTGGGTCTATTAATTTAATATTTTTAAAGCAGTTTCATTATATATCTTTAGCTGCTATAATTATGATTTTATAATATTGCTTCTATGATGATTTTACAATATTAGCCGCGATAAATTATTTTGTGAGTTTCTTAATTTAATATTTTTAAAGAAACTCGATTATTTATTTTAGTGAGTTTTTTAATTAATATTTCAAAAGCAGTTTGATCATATTTCTTCGGCTGCTTCAATATGAGACCCGTTAAAAAAACTTGCGAGTTTCATAATTTAATATTTTCAAAGCAGTTTGATTATATTTCTTCGATTTTCTCTAGGTCTAATAATCAATAACTTAAAAATTTGAAAATGCATATAAAAAATTTATTCGTATCATAAAGATTGAGATTAAAAAATATCTATTGAGCCTGAACGAATACGTACGCTCATGACTAATTTTAGTAGAAAATGTAAAAATATTGATCAATAAAATTAAAAAATATTTTCTTCCGAATACACCTTGGAGTTGATAGTAGAAATAAACGTGTTTCTAAAAAATATTATTTTATATTTACAAAAGAATAGCTTGCTTACATGTAATTCTTTTTAGAGCCACAATTTTGAATCTTCAGATTTTTTTTTAAAAAAAATATTTACTTACGAATAAGCTGAGTTTGAATATATTATTCAATTCATTTGTTTTACAATAAATTGTTGATATTATCATATCAATCAAATCAACTCAACATACTATAAATTATGAGTATCTAGTTACATGAATCGCTTTTCTAGGAAAATTATTTAACTTCAACTAGACCTCTAATTTACTTATCAAAATAATAAGAAAAACAGAGAAACATAAGCTAAAACTCAGAACAAGTCTATATTAACTACATATATTTCGTATCAAGTCTTTGACATCTTCTTGCTTTCGTGGATCCTGCGTGCATGTTCACCCCTCAATTGTATTTTCTTCTGCGTTTGTATCGTTATGAATCTTGTATCAATAGTCAGTCCCCGATATACTTTCTAGTTCCTTACTTGCCATGTATAGTAAATCAAAGCACCACATATTGTTACTGCTAGCTCCTTGTGAAGCTGCCTCTATCGTCTGTTCTTAATCCAGCTCATACATCTAACTCATTTTTATGGACCTATATTTTAAATAGGTTGGGCACTTCAGTGGCGGAATCAATATTTTCGTCAAGGATGTTCATACTTTTTTAACATGGGTGAGTGACTTTTGTATAAAGGATGTCCAACAATTGATATATATCAAAATATCCACATTTAACCTATATATTTAAAAAAAATCTGACAAAAGGTGTTTATTTGACTACTCTTGGATGAATATTGCTGCCGTGGAGTACTTGGATTATAATTTGACCTTTCCATTTGTTAGGGACCGCGTGCGCCCGCACCCAACCCCGCATTAGTATGATATTGTCCGCTTTGGGCCAAGCCCTCACGGAT
>JAOTQR010000086.1:19846815-19859045 GCA_025774065.1 Solanum ossicruentum | reverse complement strand
GATTGGGTTTACCCTTATAAATTGCTCTAATTTTCTCTTCATTTTCAATGTGGGAGAGGAGTTTGCCTTTCCCAACACCATTTGCCATCTTTAATTTGCCTGTCATCTTGTCATTTATGAATCTAGTACTCCACAAAAAAAAAAAAGTAAAAGAAAATGAAAACATAACACATGTAGGAAGTGTCTTAATTAATATGAATATTTAACATAAAATTAATATGAATATTCAAATTTATTCTAATCTTAATTAATATGAATATTTAACATAAAATTAATTTCAAAAAATTACTTAAATACAACTATGTGACCCCCACCCTAAAGAAAAGAAGAAGCTTTAGAGCATGCCTATTGGGAAAAAAAGAAGGGCTGAAAAGTTATTGATTTTGTAATAATATAATTTATACAAAAGTAGTTTTATGTTATTTTTATAAAAAGTTTTATATTATTTTGCATAAAAACATCTAATTTAGCACATAAGAAATCTCTACGGCAACTTATTTAAAATCAATTAGTATGATTTGTGAGGTACAATAATTATAAGAAAATAATTAAGTTACGATAGTAGCTATGAGTAATATAAATGACCTAATTAATGAGTGATAAAAAAAATTGACACAATAATTTCTATAATTGTTCTGATCAGGTTAGTAATTCTTAGACAAATTTTAACGTATTTGGATAGCTTGTTGATAATCTAAAATATGTGGATATTAGTATAACATCTCCTATTCATATATCTATGCCCGATTTATATAATTAGATATAAAACTATCTGCTTTTGGAGTAGAAATTAAAAGTAGCAGATCTTTTAGCCGAAGAGAGAATTGATTAGAAACTTTCTAAACAATTTTTATTTTATAAGTTCCATATTTAAACCACCAGATATTCCTACGGTTACCTACTGAACTATAACTCCCTTTAAATACAAAATCATCAATTAAATACGTGACATAATATTTGGAATAATTTGATGAAAGATACGTGAAATATAAAAGAAAATCTTGAAAATTAACCAACCACCTAGCACATTAATTTTATAATAATTCAAAAATTTAGATACGAAACTCGCAAAACGGTAATAATTTATATGCTATATTTTGATAGAGACGTAAGATGCGGTCCATAGACAAACAATTTTCCGTCTTCTTCAATCATTCTATATAACATAAGGACCACTCTTAATTAACTAGCCATTCATGGACCACATAGACTTAAAAATTAAAGTTATAAATTTTACATTGAATATCACACAAAATAATATAATATTCTCTCCATTTCAATAAGTGGCAAATTTTTGAGAATTTTTAGAATATAAGTACATCATTAAAAAAAAATACTTAATGCGAATCCATCCCTGATCCTCTTAGTAAATAATTCAATTCTCAATAGAGTATATTCTATCATGGATGTCAGCAAATAATGTTATACTTACTTTAGAAAATATATACATAAAATACATAGTTCTATAGATTGATCGTAGATTCGCGTACCTCAAATTTTTCACATAGATTTGCTCCTGATCATAGTTTATGTGATACAGTATGATACGTTGACTTGATATAAAATTTAAGAAAGATAGAGAAACTTTTGAAAATTATACTTAAACAAACTTTATCAATTTGTGTGAATACAAATTATTTCACTAAAAATTAAGAAATATTAAAAGTAAAATTATTTTCAATTATAAAAAGAAATGACATTCTTTTTAAAACAGATTAAAAAGAAAAAAAGGTATATCACAAAAATTGTGACGATGAAAGTAATAGGTCTAATGATATATACTTCCTACCTACTCAATTAAATTTTTTACTATTAACTCTTTGTATTACACTACATATTCGACTGAGGGTGAGATGAGCTTTACAATACGTGTTTACCAATTGAGGAAAATTTCTTAGTATAAATTTAATAAATTCTATACTTTATCATTTTAATTTCTTTTTATATCAATTATTTTCTAAATTACTAAAAGTTACATATTTTTTAGGCGTTTTGATACCTCAAAATTCGTTTGATGCATGTAAAAAAAAGGAAATAAATTAATCAGTTATGCTAAAAATGGGCAAAGAATCCAAGAGGATCGCAAAGTAAAAGGGCAACTGAATCAAATTATTGGAAGGCCACAGGAAAAAAATATAATGTGAAGTCTACTTGAAATATCATTGGCACAAAGAGAACGCTGGTGTTTCACATTGGCAGGGCACCTAAAAGACAAAGGACACAATGGATAATGCATGAATATTGTGTGATCGTGAACGCTAACTATCAGGTAACTATGAGCTCTGATCCATCCCTTAAGGATTGATCCTCTTCATGTTATGAATTCTCTATCTTTTCAGCTGCAACATCAAATTCAACTATGTATTGTTAGTTGTTTGATCCCTGAGTAAATATGTTGTTCCCATGAATTCTTAGATATCTGACGCAAGTTTTATGTTTTCTTTTTATCTAGTAGATATTTGATACTTAAAATTAGGTGCTTGAGCTAAGTAGTTGATACTTGATTAAGGTTTTTCGTATTTTTTAGAATGATACTCATCGTTGGAATATGGGTTTTAAGTACTTGATACTTTAAAAATGAGCGGTTGTGTTTATATATGAAACTATTGATAATTGATAGCTGACATAAGTTTTATGTTTTGTTGTCTATTAGATACTTGAATGATATTCATCGTTGGAATCAGAGTTTTAGGTATTTGATACTTTAAGAAGAAGAGTATGTTCTTATAAAACTACAAATAATTGATATCTGACATAAGTTTTATGTTTTTTGTCTAGGAGATATTTGATACTTAAAATTAGATGATTGACCTAAGTAGTTGGTACTTGATTAAGGATTTATCTATTTTTTAGAATGAGACTCATTATTGGAATCAAATGGAGATTGTTATGAAGAAGTAGATGAAAAATAGAAGACAATAGGTTTTGACGGAGAAATTTGAGACTTTTCAATTTCTTTCCTTACGTTTAGTTTGAAAATAATGATAAAAAATTTAAAATTGAAATTAATTATGAAATATTGATTAGACAACTAAAAAAAAGGAAAAGATTAATCATGAAGATTATGTAGATATTGATAGAATACTTAAAAATTAGGTTTTTTTTGGAGGAATTGGAGACTTTTTAATTTGAAAAATAGTTCATAAGAATTGATTCCCAGAAAGGAAGAACACTTAGGTATTCTAAAAGAAATAATTTTTATAGAGATGCTTTCACAGTAATCTTAGTTTCGCATTTGTTAATTGATTTGTGAAGAAAATGTTTGAAAATTTCTTCCCTTTTTTATTTAGTTTGAAAATAATGATAAAAATTTTAAATTGAAATTAACAATAAAAAGATTAATTAGACAACTAAAAAATAGGAAGATTGCGTAGATATTGATTAGAATACTTAAATTAGGAGATAATTTAGGATAAATTAAGAAGGAGAGAGAAATAATAGTCTAGGTATCTACAAGTTGGAGAGAGAGAGAGTAGAAATAAGAAATTTTTGTAATTTTTTAGGATGATAGGAATTATTAGAAAATATGATAAAATATGTTGTGTAGTTGTGTAATTTTTTCAATTTCTTATATAGTGTCATTTGCTTGGAGATTTGTAAAAAATAGAGATAGTTTGCTCAATTACGAAGCATAGCGAGATTTTGACTTCAAAATGTAATGAATATATTATATTCGTACATCTAATTAGTATATCTACAAGCATATAACATCTCTATCTAAAATACACACACTTACATATACTAGTACATTTCACAACATACACTTTACATACATACAACATACGTAGACATACATTGTATTTTGTAATAACTCTAATTTCACAATAGAAATATTTAAGTATTATAATCACTAAACTGAAAGTTACAATCGAAAATAGAACTAAGAAAGGACTTGTAAGAACAACAACGAAATAGTAAATGATAGATTGAACAAGAGGAGATGAAAAGCTTAGACTCAAGGAAAGTGGTTAACAAATTGCATAACCACTTTTTCTCATCCGTCATCTTTTTAGCTAGTTGTAATTTGGGGCTGGGTCACAAATCAGTATTTCAAAGACCTTTCAGTTTTATTGCTTCTTTTTAATCCAATAGTTAATTTTGCGACATTCATATATGTATTTTTATTATCGTCTATAAGAGAAATCTCTTAAAATAGTGTCCCCAACGATGTTAAAAAACTTAATCTAAGAGTATTTTCAGTAAAAATCCCACATCAAACTTTTTAGGATGAATGGTCGGAGGGGGGATTACAAGCACTAATCAATTCATACTGAATATATATTATACCATTTTGGAATGTTCAAAGATACTTGTTTGATTTATAAAATTAATGAATAATTTTACCATTTTGTTTGTATTTTATCATTATTTCTAAATAATATTCATTTTTTAATATTTAGATGACTTATGCTCCATCAGTTTACTTTTACTTGTCACTATTTTACTTATCGGGTCAAATTATATGAACTTTAATTAATATTTTAAGATTTATTTTTTAATCGTATTAATACGAGAAAGATTGCAACTTGTAACATTTTCCGTATAGTTTTCAATAATCTAACTTTTAGATTTCAAATATTAAATTTAACTACTTCAATTTAACTATGAAGTTTAGTCAAATTGACCTCGAAAAACGAATAGTGACAAGTAAAAATGTACAGAAGGAGTATTTAATAAAGGTGATTTGATAAAACTATTTCTATCATTTATTACTTTAATATGCCAAGTTCATCGTAGATAAATATTATTGAACAGAAATAGTAAATTGATAAAATTGACTATCGTATTAATAATTTATTAACCACGATATAAAATGAAAAGTGATCAATTAATATAAAATGGAAGAAGTAATTAGTACAAGTAAAGTAAATGGCATGTATATTTATTCATTATTTAAAAAAATAAGAATATAATTTTAATTCGACGAGTTAATATATTTATTATTTTAAAAATAAAGATTTAATGACATGACAAGTTATTTAGGAGATCACTTTTGAAGTACTTTTAATCACGCGTTCACTTTTACTTACGAGTTTAGCTAAGATGCATGTCTTTGACCTCATACTATTTGACTATGCCATTTTTTTGATAAATATTAATATTTTTATTTTTTGTAAGTCGCGAATTAGAATAACAGTCTAATTTATTATTATTTTTCTTTTTCTTCTTCTTATTGTTATTCTTCTTATTATTACTATTATTATCATCCGTTTCCTTTTTCTTTTCACTGTCAGTCGAAGATGTATTAGTTTTATCATATTTACATACTAACATATGTTATTCTTTGGTAATTGCACATGTTGTTCTCTCCCCTTCCTGTTCATTTCCTTTTGTCATATCTAGTTCTTTCCGCTTATGTGTTTTGTGATGAGGGTTTTCGGAAACAACCTCTCTACTTCTATGAGATAGCGGCAAGGCCTGCGCATAATCTACCCTCCCAGACCCCACTTGTGGGATTTCACTGGATATGTTGTTGTTGTTGTAATAATAAAATAATAGTATTGTGATAAAAAGAAGTATTTTTTTCATATACAAATATCAAAACATAAACGATCATCTGAGAAAATAACTCGATAAATTTTTTTGCAAAAAACTAAAACAAACATTCTTATTAATGAGAATGTGGAAAAAATAAAATAAAATTCTTCCAAAAACAAAAAGGAATAAAATAATAACACGTAGGCATAATGTATAAGCATACAATTCCAATATAACGTATGTAAGTACGTCTTGGACTTTTTTTTTTTTTTTAAAAAAATTCAATTGTGCCAAAAAAAGAATAAAAAGAAAAATTTAGAAGTCTAAGGTTGACCAAAAAAATATATTTTTTTGACAGGCCACCTACTTAGGGACATAATATTAACAAACGTTTTAAGTTTCTCTAACTCAAAAAAATCTTATAGTTAAAAACCAATCAAATGTTTAACAAACTAATATTTAATTAGACATACAAACTGAATAAGACTTTTTACCATCTTTATAAACTCAAGCATGTTAGTAAAAAATATTTTCATCTCTGTTAGCGACGATAATAACAATATATTCAATATAGTTCAAAAGTGAAGAGTATCCAATTTCCGAATTGAAATCTGACTATTCTGATTCACTATTATGGATTCGTGCCGCGTAGGATCCATTTGGGAGAAACACTCTCTACCAAGGATTTTTTCATAACTAGGGTATGAACCCCGAACCTTTCTAGTTAAAGGAGGAACAACTCCATCCATTGTACCACATTCTTTGACGATTATGCAGTCAGTGGTGGAGCCACATAGATATTAGGAGGTTCATTTGGATCCCTTCCAGGAAAAATTATACTATTTCTGTATAATAAAGGTATTTTTTTATATATAGAATAGATGTTGAATCCTTTTTAATTAGTTCGTATATCTACTTTTAAAAATTTTGAACCTCCTTACGAAAAATCCTGATTTCGCCACTGTATCTGGTCTTGATTTAATAAACCTAACCCCTTCAAATTCTATCTCTTATGTTTTTCTAATTCTAGTGAAAATCTTGTTGTGCCACACCAAACTATTGACTTGTATGACACAACAATTTTTCCTTTTTACGTTTTTAACCAACTTTTGGTCATTACTTTTCAGAGTTTTAACAAGTAAACAATATATGCTAATTGCTGTTTATAGCCATTGGTTCTTTGGACTTGAAATCAGCGGTGGAGTCAAAATTTTCTTTAATAAAGTTTAAAATTTAAAAAATAAACACACAAACTAATCGAATGAGGTTCAATATTTATTATATATATATATATATATATATATATAATTCGATGAAGGAGGTTCACCAGACCCCCTGATTAGTATGTAGCTCCACCACTGCGTGAAATATACCTCCTTCGTCTATTTTTACTTGTTCATATTTGATTTGATAAAATCGTTAAGGAACAGTAATTAATAAAATGATAAATTTAGTATAATACTAGTATATAATAATCATATTATGGAAAATGACTTACACACTAAATCACCAAAAACAGAATTTTCCTTCAATTTGTGACAGGTGAAAATAGTTGGTGTATAATCATAACAACAAACCTACAATTTGTTGAATAACAAAACATTGTCACGAAAATGATATTTTTCTTATGATTTGAAAATATAACAAACTCAAAGAAAAAGACTTATAATATACTCAATCATGAAAATTTATGCAATTTTGATAGGTTAAGTGGGTGAACCAATCAGTTCTACAGAGTTTAGGTTTTTTGGTTTAACATAATTTGTCTATAAAAGCAGACCTCTCAACTCTAATATCATTCACAAACAACTTGACTTGCATTTCTTCTAGCACTCGAATCGAATTTTAGTAATAAAGGAAAAGAATGGAGGCCATCAAAAGCATCGCGAACCCTTTGAATTCGATGTGGTTTGTATGCATTTTGCTTCTCTTTGCAAATGCAGCATCTGAGAAAACTCATTACCATGAGTTTGTTGTAAGCTATTCTTTCACTATTTGCTATACATGTCGCCAACTTTTTGAAAAACTATGATACTGAACTGTGTTTTCCTTTGGAACAGGTTCAAGCAACACCAGTGAAGAGGCTGTGCAAAACTCACAACACCATAACGGTGAATGGACAATTCCCTGGACCAACATTGGAAGTAAACAACGGGGATACTCTGGTGGTTAACGTTGTCAATAGAGCTCGATACAATGTTACCATTCATTGGTAAGTTCATGCTTGCACAACTCAAATGAACTGATGTATATGTATTGACGTTTGTCCGTGTTTGAACAGGCATGGAGTTAGGCAGATGAGAACAGGATGGGCGGATGGACCAGAATTTATCACTCAATGCCCGATTAGACCAGGAAAGAGTTACACTTACCGGTTTACCATTCAAGGACAGGAAGGGACACTTTGGTGGCACGCCCACAGCTCATGGCTCAGGGCTACTGTTTATGGAGCTCTAATTATCCACCCAAAACAAGGCGAAAACTATCCATTTCCGAAGCCCAAAAGAGAGACACCTCTTCTGCTTGGTACTACTTCAAATTTGCTTGACACTGCTTATGCATTTGATCATATTATGTTTCGCGAATGACAGTTTCTCAATTCTGATCAGGTGAGTGGTGGGATACAAATCCTATTGACGTTGTAAGACGAGCAACAAGAACCGGAGCAGCTCCTAATGTATCAGATACTTACACCATCAACGGTCAACCAGGTGACCTCTACAAGTGTTCCAGTCAAGGTTAGTTCTAATCTCACAGAATATTAGATACCTCGGAAGACGGTTTCATAGAAATCATATTTATGCAGATACCACCATAGTCCACATGGACTCTGGCGAAACAAACCTCCTTCGAGTTATCAATGCTGGATTGAACCAGCAGCTTTTCTTTACTGTGGCCAACCACAAGCTTACCGTAGTTGGAGCAGATGCCAATTATGTTAAACCCTTCACAACATCAGTCCTTATGCTCGGACCAGGCCAGACAACTGATGTCCTTATTAAAGCTGATCAGCCACCAAGCAGATACTACATGGCAGCACGTGCTTACGCAAGTGCTCAAGGCGCCCCCTTTGATAACACCACCACCACCGCCATCCTCGAGTACAACACAGCTTCCAAGACCAAACCGGTCTTCCCATCTTTACCAGCGTATAATGACACAGCCACTGCTACAGCCTTCACAACCAAATTCAGAAGCCCAAGAAAGGCCGAGGTGCCCACTGAAATCGATGAAAATCTATTCTTCACAGTCGGTCTGGGACTCAATAACTGCCCTAAACGCACACGTTCCAGAAACTGTCAAGGACCAAATGGAACTCGATTCGCTGCCAGTATGAACAATGTCTCTTTTGTTCTGCCATCCAACTTTTCCCTTCTACAAGCACATCACCACGGCATACCTGGTGTTTTCTCAACTGATTTCCCAGCTGTACCACCTGTAAAATTTGACTACACAGGCAACGTAAGCCGATCTTTATGGCAACCTATTCGAGGAACTAAGCTGTACAAGCTGAAATACGGGGCAAGAGTGCAACTTGTGCTACAGGGGACTAGTATCTTCACAGCTGAGAACCACCCTATTCATCTCCACGGATACGACTTCTACATCATTGCAGAGGGATTCGGTAACTTTAATCCTAAAACAGATACATCTAAATTCAACCTTGTCGATCCACCTCTCAGAAACACAGCCAGTGTACCTGTTAACGGATGGACAGTCATCAGATTTGTCGCGGACAATCCAGGTAAGATAAACAATATACTGATATTCCATAGAATGGCACATTTTAATGATACAAACTTAACCAATATTAACTTAAAACAGGAGTGTGGCTAATGCACTGTCACTTGGATGTTCACATTACATGGGGGTTGGCGATGGCATTCCTCGTGGAAAATGGAGTTACTGAATTGGAATCATTGGAAGCTCCTCCACTCGATCTGCCCGTCTGTTGATGACTAAAAGAAGCAACATAACACGAAAACTCGGAGTCCTAAAGATATTATTTCAATTCATTTTCCTAGAATTTCCTTCTTGTTACTATATTTTTCTATAGATAACTAGATCAAGATGGTGCCAAAAGTTGTAACTGAATTCACTATCTGTTCTTAGTATTAAGTCAGCAAATTTTCCCAGATTAAAGAAATTGTATTGTCATGAGTGTAACTAAAAGAATAGAATTCATTTGAATTTTGAACTAAAATTGTTCTGTCATATTAAAAGTTATTATTCTTCTTTTTGAACTTCATATCATGTTAGACATGAACTAAAATGATGGAGTAGTAAATTTAATATTATTGCTAAATAACACACTTCTTTTAAACTAGACATAGGATTTTGTGCCAGCAAGCGCTGAATATATATCACTCATTTTGTCTCAATTTATGTGGCAATATAGAATGAAAGTCAATCAAGTTTTTTAATATATATTTTAAATATGTTAAGTTGTTAACTATTGTGATTTAATATTTTCTTTTACATAATTTTAAAATATATAATAGTCTGAAAAAACAAACCTAGTAGGCTCAATTTTCCCAAAAAAATTACATCAACCCACCCGTAACAAGTTCTCCAAGAGTCCCTGTAGACTCAACGGCGCCTGATAACATTTTATGGCCAAGGAACAGGAAACAGGCGATTTCGGTAGTTTTTTGTGAATGTTAGCCCATGAAATCTGGGGTTATTGGGGGCTCGGGTCGAATTCTCCAAAAATATCTTGATATTTCACAACAAAATAAAGGGAAAAAAAGGGTAAACTTATTATTGTTATTTTCAATAGTATACACTCCTTCAATTTTCTTTCAAAAATCATCACAAGATCTCATCAAACATGAAACTTGTGAATTAACTTGAATATCAAATACGAAAATTTGGCATTCCAATATAGTCCAACTTCATCATTGACGTGCAATTCACGATTCCTATACAGATCCACACAAACTAATGCATAGTCTTCATTAGGCAGCATCTCAATAAAAGTCCCTTCATTATGATAAATTTTAGGTTGTCCTCTTCAGTAAAATCCCATAAATCGATATTCTTTTTGTGGCCTTATATCACAAATGTAGTTGTGTCCAACGTCCAGTATCGAAAAATGTGCTCGAAAACCTCGACAAACGGCAACACCAGCTTTCCAACGATTGTCTCGTAATGTGTAATTGTCTTTTGATCTTCCATGGATTCTGCAGGTCTATGATTGAGATTGGATAGATATTTCGTATTTCAATCAATCGACGAGTCACTATCATGGGGTATTACTTTCTTTGCGGGCTTCTTCTTCTACTTTGGATGGGACAAAATTGTAGAAGGTCTTTTTCATGGTATAACAATTATAATAGAATAATATCTTTGATGAAATTTTTATATTTTGAGCAAAAGTGTGCGAGATTTTATAGGATGTAACTGTTATTTTTAGTCAAAAACAGTTATAACAATATAATCTGTAATACATGCTAAATACTCAAATGTATAAATTAAATTGCACTATGATACATATTATTTGATGATTGATGGGTATCTGCACAAGCAAATCAAATTAAATAATTGTAAGTGATTTAATTTCTAATAAATAATATTCAATCAGATATAATAAATTAAATTATACTATTTATATAGTTGATATATCTCTGCACAAGCATGACACATTAAAATAATTGCAACAAACTTATTTGACAATCTTTAATTAATATAATATATAATTCTGAACACGTGCATTATACGTGCGTTTCATGTGAATTTCTTTAGATATGTTAGAGAATGATTCAAGTTTTATAAAAATATGCATGTAATAAGTTATGAAGATAAAATTATACAAAAAAATCTTCTTCACGGTAGAACAATTATAATAGAATAATATCTTTGATGAGTTTTTAATATTTGGAGCAAAAGCGTGCAAGATTTTATAGGATGTAACTGTTACTTTTAGTCGATAACATTTATTACTATGTAGTTTATAATAAGTCCTAACCCCTCGAACATAATAAATTAAGTTACACTATGATGTACACTATTTGATGATTGACGTGTATCGTGCACAAGCATATCAAATTAAAATAATTGTAGGTGATTTAATTTATAATAAATGATATTCAATCGGATATAATAAATTAAATTACACTATTAGTATAGTTGATGTATCTCGTGCACAAGTATGATACATTAAAATAATTGCAAATAATTTTATTTGATAGTCTTTAATTAATATAATATATAATTCTGAACACGTGCGTTTCATGTGAATTTCTCTAGATATGTTAGAGAACGATTTAAATTTTATAAAAATATGCATGTAATATGTTATGAAGATAAATTGCGTGAGTTAAAGGAACAATATTAACATATATTATTAGAATAGATTGTGAAAATGAAGAAGCGTGAGTTATGAAGTTAATTTTTAAAATAAAACAATTTTAAAAAATTAAAACAATACTTCAAAGTAAATTATTATGCAGCTAAATGGAAAGAAAAATTCCCTAAACAGAGAAGAAGAAATATGCAATTGGTGGCAATACAAACACCTGATTTTATATGATATACATATTGCGTTAGATATACTGAAGTAGCAGTCGGATGGAGCCAAAGATTTACTATTTTTTAGCTTTGGGGTATGATGGAATAAAATAAAATGGCTCTTTAAACTGTCTGCGCTTCTTTCAATTGTGAAGTAACAGTTAATCAATGCAACTTTCGACGCTCATCATGGGTCATCTGGAAACAGTCGATCTATGTTTTAAACATAGGGGTCAGACTGC
>JAOTQR010000086.1:19813085-19846715 GCA_025774065.1 Solanum ossicruentum | reverse complement strand
ATTTTATTATTTGTTTAATCTGAATAATTTATATGAAAAAAAAGAAGGGGAAATTGCCATATTTTATTGAGTCCCACAATGGGATTTAGGAAAAGTCAGTATTTACGGCAACGATTTTTGTGTAGTCAACCAAAAGGGAAAAATGAAGTGAAAGATTTGATTTGTCAATTATAAAATTAATTACTTTAGTAACTTATAGTTAAAAAAAAAGATTTATTTTCCTATACAAAACCTAATAAAAGGAAGTTTGACTTTAGCATCGACTTAGTCTATGTAAACAAAATATTGAGAATTTAAGTTTTTGAAAAAATTATACTCTTTGTCTCGGTTTACATGAGTTAGTCTGACTTGATATAAAGTTTAAGAAAGAAAAGCATTTTTAAATTTTATTGTCTAAAATAAATAATAAATATTTGTGTGGCTGAAAATAAAAATAAAATGAACATTTAAAAGTTAAATTATTATTAAATATAAAAATGCGTCATTCTTCTTGGTACTAATTGAAAAAGAAAGCGAGTCATAGGCAGAGAGAGGAGTAATAAGGATCTATCAAAAACTTCTGTAATTCTAAGATAGTGATAATTAAACATTTCAGACACTACTTTATGAAACTATACTAGATATATATATTGTTAAGAGTTTATAACGATAATTTAATCCACAATTCAATAAAACAACAACAATAACATTACTCCAATGTCTTAAAGGTTCTTGCCCATTACGGGGTAAGGGGGGGTCGGATGTGCGTAGTCTGACCCCTATGTTTAAAAACATAGCGCGACTATTTGCGGATGACCCATAATGAGCGTCGAAAGATTGACTAACTGCTACTTCACAATTGAAAGAAGCGCAGACAGTTTAAAGAGTTATTTTACTTTATTCCATCATACCTCAAAGCCAAAAAATAGTGAATCTTTGACTCCATCCGAGATTGATGAAAAATATTTAATCCACAATTCAATATTTATAAATATTTAATATTTGTTTGGTATGAACATATATTTTGAACAAAAAAAATAGGTTTTTACGTGAATGAATAAATGGTCATGAATCAATTTTAGTTTTATTGCATCAAAGTCATTCAATTTACTTAAGTTTCAAAGGAGTCAATAAACTATTTTATATAGCCAAAAAGTCTCTCACTTTTGACAAGATTTTGAAAAAAAAAGTCATTAAAAATGAAATATAACACATTTATATGATACTTAGACAAAATTGTGTGATTTTTCAATTAAAAAATAAGAAGGTGTGGCTATTTATTGTGACAAGGTAATAAGACTGGTTCAAATGAGGCAAATTTTTCTGCTGGTTGGTAAACAAAGTAGAAAATTTATTACTTTTTAGCCATTCAATAATTTTTTTTAAAATTATTGTTTTGTTGAATTTATGTTTGGTTTACTGATAATGTATAGCTTCTTTTTCTTTTACATTTTAAGTGAAATTGACCAGTGGAGGTAGATCGAAGAAGTATTGGGGGGAGGTGATCAAACAAGACATAACGAAACTTCATCTCACCGAGGACATGACCTTAGATAAAAAGGAGTAGAGGTCGCGTATAAGGTAGAAGGCTAATAGGCTAGTAAAGATAGATTGATGTATGGTCTTGTGATGTAGTAGGTTAGTACGAGTAGTCGTGTTTTTATAACCCGTGTTGTCATTATTCGTCTTATATTTGTTACTTTTATCGTATTCACATACTATCATTTGTTTTTCATTATTAGTCATTTTTATTTTTTCTTTTCTTTTTCTTTTTTCCTATATCTAGTATCTTCTCCTTATGAGACTTGATTTTTTTAGACGAGGATTTTTCAAAAACAAACTCTCTATCTCTATGAGGTAGTGGTAAGATCTGCGTACATTTTACCATCCCTACATCCCACTTGTGGAATTTCACTAGGTATGTTGTTGTTGTTGTTGTTGACCAATAGTATAATACAATTCTTCATATTAATTGTATTTGATAAGATAGATGAGGTGAGAACCTAGTTGTATAGAATTTTTTTATTTATTTTTTTTCTTGTATATGACTTAAATCTTTTTTTATCAGTAATTTTTTAAGCTTCGACCCTTTTTAGTCAGTGACGTTGCCACATCTAGTGAAGAATAGTTAAGTTGATCACTTTTTATCGAAAAGTTATATTATGAATATCAAAAATTATATAAAATATGTAAGTTAAAACTTATTTTTCATGATTAAATCTTAGATATCTTTAGCAAAATTCTAGCTACGTTGGCGAAAACAACCTATCAAAAAACTCCACCTACTTATATCAAATAAATAAGTTATGTCATTTTCCATAAAACTTTCCACTTTCTCACCTAATTATAATTAATGGTAAGAGTTATAGGCCTTTGGAAAAGTTGTTTAACCTTTATTTGATGGAAAATAATGATTTCTAATATTAATATATACATACACTAGATTCATCGTACATGCATTGCACGTGTATGTCTAGTTCTGAGATTCATATAATCGTGAGATAGTATATATTCATAATAACATCTAAGTCAATGTTAATTTATTCGTTGAGTGTATTCATTTTCAGTAATATCTCTTTCAAATAGTGTATTTTGTTTGTTTTATACCCAAATAGACGCAAATTGACCTACCGAAGGTTGTTATAAACACAGTTGGTCTAAAGAAGCATTCATGCCTATGTGTATATATTTAACTTTAGAAAACTTGAATGTTCTCTGAGCTGCGAAAAGAATTATGTGTATAATGTGTGTATATATTTTTCTAAATAAATTGATTTCTTCTGACTTTGCCACGTATAATTTGTATAATTCACCTTCGACTTCAGCTGGTGCTAACTTAATATATCCATTTGCACAAAAAAATGTTTGTCATACTATGAACTTAGATGAATTTATGATTTAAAATTTATGAAATTTCACGATGAGTTAAAATTAATATAAAATAATAATTAAATTCATAATTAAATATGTATAGATATTTTTGACGAATATTTTTAATATATATAGAGTTTGAGCAAAAATAATTGAATTTCTGTAAATCTGCACTTGTTGGATCCATGCTCCCCTAGATATATAAAGTGTAAGCATGGATAGCTTGTAGATGAGATGCCTAGTGTGTTCAAGATTTGTCCAACACAATGTTATTACGTACATAACGTTCATCGATAGTAATAACATGTTTACTTTTTTTTTTTTTAAAACAAAAGGTCCACGCATGAGATTAATTATTACTAGTAAACAAGAATCATGAAAAATTTGGAAGATAACTCACAAGAATTTAGATGAAGCATTTTCCATTTTTAGGTGTATAAATGACTAGATTAACAACAACAACATCAACATCAACAACAACATACCTAGTGATATCCCACAAGTGGGTTTTGGGCAGGATAGATTGTACGCAGACCTTACTACTACCTTATAGAAGTAGAGAGGTTGTTTCATAAAACCTTCAACATAAATGACTAGATTAAGTTAATGAAAAATCATAAAGGTTCAATCACCAAAATTAGTTATAGCTCCCTTTGACTTGCTAGAATGTAAAGTTTGAAAATGCTCACTTTTAGAGAAAATATAGATTATTGAGGGGCCATTTGGTGGGGGGATTAAGACATTACAAGTTACGAAAGTTCATTTTTCCTTTAAAGTCCAAACACATGTTAATTGCTATGAGCCTATGACATGACAATGTGAAGTCTAATTCAAAAATAAGGATCAATCAAAAGTCGTAAAGCATTTAAAATGACACGTCTTAATCAATTACATGTAATATTATCACATAATTTTTGTGATAGATCTGATGATTTGCGTCAATCAACTGAAATCATACGAAAAAAAGTTCATTGATCTACATTATGACTCATAGAGTCGATCATGATTGCAAAGAGAGTTCACCAATCTATGTTATGACTTACTAGAGTCGATCAAAATGATGCAAAGAGAGTTCGTCTACATTTGAAATGCCTACTCCTTCAACTATATATCTCTTGGAAACGATAAAATAGCGTCCAATACCATTCTCATAGATCAAATATATCGCAAGGAGGTTTAGACCATTCCAAGTTCGAGAAAGAAAAAACTTGAGCCTTCAAATAAATGAGAACTTAATTTGGAGGATAAAATTTCGTTAATTTTATCTAAAGTCATGTTATCTACATTATTAACATAACCTAACAGATTATCTACATGTGAGTTAACTTTTGGTTGTGATTCTTTTCAGGGAGGCATGCAACTACAGACAAAACATTATGTTTAAGGTTGACAAAGGATCGAAAAAGGAGATGGCGCACTCTCATTGGTCGAAAAAAGAACATCAGGGTCAAATAAACGGTTTCCAATGAAACAATTGTTTGGAGCAACATGGTCTGCTAATATTTTTTTCATTCCCTTTCGAAATTCCATAATCCCTTCCCGAATCAAACATGAATTTTTCGAGTTATATGGCTCTCAGGCTCGATTATGTAATTACTTAGGGTAAATTCTTATATCTTTTTTTTTTTATGAATGTAATGAGTCTATCTTGTTTTCTTTGTTCATATTCCAAAAAGATATTGAAACTAATGTAAGACAAAAATATTCTGAAGGACTCTTCTGACAAACTCAAAAATATGTAATTGTCAGCGAAGTTGTTTATTACTCCCTCTGTCCCATTTTATGTGGCATCCTTTCCTTTTTGATCTGTCCTAAAAAAATGTCACCTTACTCTAATTGAAAACAATTTAACCTCAATGAAATGATTATCAACCATACAAATATCTCAGAATGAATTTAGACCACAAGTTTCAGAAATCTTACTTTTTCTCTTAAACACCGTGCCGAGTCAAAGAGTGCCACATAAAATGAGACGGAGGGAATATTTTTTTTTTCAAATCCAAAAAGTTGTTCTTACTTAGAATAGGTCATCAATTCAACATTAGATAAAGGGGATAAAATCCCCGTTTTTACAATTCACAATAAGCTGTTAAAATCATTTTATCAATTTGAGTATCCTATATCAATAAAATATTATTCCAATTATAAAATTAGAGCAATTGATTGAGAGAAGTGTGTTGTTGTATTGCCATGTAAATTCAAATGTTAATTTACACATAGACATGGACTTAACTTTAATAGTGTGATGAAATGTATACCAAGAAATTTGGTTAATTTTTGTCATTTGTTCTTAATAATTTGTTGTTGCACCACCAAGACTGAAACTGGCCTATTGATCTCTGCAGCTGCAAGCATGTCACCAACAGGTCCAAGTTCTGGCAAATCATTCCATTCATTAAGCCCTAATAGTTGTTGTAGATCGTCACGATGACGCCTTCCGACCATGATAAGATCAAAGGCTTCTTCCATGGCATGTATGATCAAGGCTGTTTCAGCTCCATCTTTAACTCTTTCCTCTCTGTACACAATGTTATCCTGGTGCTGACCAAGAAGTCTTACTTCCTTCAACATCTCAGCATCAAGTACAGCATCCCATTGGTTTTCACGTACGTCGATGTCCCATGACACGAATCTAACCACGGTAAGCTGAAGTTCGGGTGATCTTGACATACGTCTAGCATAAGCTAACGCTTCACGATCATCATTGCCTCCCATGAAAACCACGGCTACTTGATACATGGATGACTCATCACTGGATTGACTTGCTAGACGCCTTATTTTCTGACGGTCGATTAGGATACCTACAGAACAAGGGGCCAAGTCCAATACATTATTGTTGATTGTTCTCAGGTTACTGCTGTCCAAGATAATCTTCCCCTGCTGATTCCATTTTCTGTGAAATGGGAGTATGATCATGGACGCTAGCTTGTCGAATGCAAGTGAACAAATGTCCTGATGCATGAACCTTGGCAGTGACATAGAGGTGAAGAAATGAGTACTAGCAGATCCCAAGAACTGATTTTCAAATGCTATAAAAACTTCTACCATCTTTTGTGATCGAGCGACTCCAGAAGTATTCTTTTGGCCAAGCTGATGATCAATTAGAACTGGGGATGCTCGACCAGCAAGTTCCACCAAGTGTAGAGCATACACAGATATAGGACTTTCTTTACATGGAAAAGAAGCATCTAAGAGCTTACGGACACCTACGACATCATCAAATCGATGAGCACATGAAAGCAAGCGCAACTCAGAATTGCTTGAAGCATGTTGGATGTCTCTTTTCTGATAACCAGCATATATCCTTGTGTGATCATAGAGCGTCCCAACACAGAAATGCGATAGTGCAGCTATGAGTAATACAGATGCAATTAGCATGGAAAAGGTTTCTTCATCAAATGTCTGTGCTTAAAGGGAAATAGAAAACGGAGTTAGAAATCTGGCTGAAAAAGGTTATTAACACATTATATGAATGAATAGTGATCGTTTTTTTTTTCCATAAGGGGCATTGCAATCACATAACAACATTTCGCACGTTGATAATAAACACTGGTACACAGTGCTGACAACAATAATACAGTCCCTCCACCCCCCATTCGCCCTAAGAAAAGGGTGGCGGGGGGACAAATTATATAAGATCGAAGATAATCAGCTAAAGGCCTATAAGCACACTGTTGTTCGTCAATGAACTTACGAAAGCTCCAATCTACGGCATTCAAACTAAATGGTCAAAAGAACTTGCTTGTTATGCTTGACATGATGCAAAGAGTACAGAACATCTTCCTATAGATTAACAAAGCCAAAATTGTGGTACATACCCACACAAAGAAACAGTAATAATATTCCAGGGAAAACATTTATACGTTACAGTACACACTGCAGGCTGAGCAACACAACCTTCAAAACGGAATTTATGGAAAAACAATATTAAGATATTGAAAAGGATACTAACCTGATTAATAATATTGTTAAAGTAAAAGGACATTTGAATAAGACCTTGTGAGATCATGATGAAGGCAAGAGCCGCAGCATCCTTGGGAGGCACCTTGCAGGCCAATGCTGGAAGGAAAACTGATGCGTACTTCACGGTGAGACAAAAGAACACCATAACCCATACCCAATTGAGGAACACGAGATCATACAGATCAACCAGATTTACTTTCATACCACAATAAGTCACCAGAAGAGGTGCAAGCATACCAGATACTAAGGTCTCTAATTTATCTACCAATGTTGACCCGAGAGGTGGACCATCTGGTATGACAAGACCTAGAATGAAGGGACCATATTGATAATTAAGCCCCGCATTATCCACAAGAATCACAGCTGCCAGGATAGTGAAAGATGCCCAAATAATGTAAACGGAATTTACAGGCCTGCCTTCTGGGGTCCTTTTGATGACCCAAAGCGAAAGAGGTCTCACCGTAAACACAATAAGCAAGATTATGCCAAGAAGTAGAACAAAAGACTGTACAGAGATTACCGTCGTAATCTCTGCCAAGAATCCAATTCTAAGGGTGGAGAAGATAGTCAACCCCAGATTACTAAATAGGTCACTGATCAAACTTGATGCCAGAGCAAGACGACCAAGCTCAGAATTCATGATTTTCAGGTCAACAAGAAGAGATGCAACCACAGGAAATGCAATCAAACCCTGTATCAAGAAAATACTTTGGGTGGCTGGTTGTCGATATCTGTGCAGGTTTGCATCTTGTGAAAAGAATCCAAAATACAAGCTCGTAAAAGAGGCCACTGGTAGAATAACTGCAAGTAATCCTATTGTCCACGCCCTTGAGCCACTTCTTAACACCACTTTTGGGTCCATCTTCACCCCACTTAGAAATATAAAGAAGATATACCCAATTTTTGACATTATATCTATAAAGATTTCTCCTTCTTGTGGGAATAGATTCTCGGTAAAGTCCGGGATCTTTCCTAGCATTGTTGGTCCCAGTATAATTCCTGCCTGTAGGTTTAAGACCATACCACCAAATCTGTGGTTAGATACAAGCATAAATGAAATTCAACAACAACATAGCCAGTGTAATCTCATAAGTGGGGTCCGGATAGGAAAGAGCGTACATAGACCTTAATCCTACCTTGTAAGACAAGTGTAAATGAAATTCAGCAAGAACCACCACTGTAGCCTTTTGATGAAAGAAGAACAATAGTTTGCAAATCTGGAGAGAGAAAATACAAGACTTCTCTTCCCTAGTCTGGTTGAAAATAACACGAAACACTAGGATTGAATGAAATGAATAACAGATTGAAGAGTAGATTAGCAAGGCTTTGAAAAACTTGGTTTTGCCATTTCTTTTTGTGTTAGGTGACATTGCCAAGCATATTTATGATAATAATCTACCTGTTCTGCGATTCTACTATATTCTTGGCAACTTTTAATGTTATAGGAGTGAATTTGTATCATTAGATCATACTCAGTACAGGAATATAAACTGATGGCCTATTAGCATTTGTTCTTATGATATAGAACTTTTGGTCATAGTTAAAAGGATTATCTTGGTCAAAAACTCAAAGCGAAGTAAACAAATATTATGGGACTACAACAAGATACTTGATGTAATCCCATAAAGGGGCTCCAGAGAGAGTATAGTGTAGGAAGATCTTACCCTTATCTTGGGAGGTAGACAGATTGTTTCTGATAGACTCTAAGCTCAACGAAAAGCATATTAAAGTACATTGAAAAAGAAATAATTGAAGTAAAAGGACCATGGCAAAAAGTGAGTAAATTTCAACATTCTTTTCTATTGTTTCCATCCATGTTCGTTGTTTTTTCCCTTTTATTTATCTTTTCAAACTTTCTATCCATGTCCTACGTAAAATCTTAGTAGCTCGATTGATTGTCTATCTGAACTTTCACCTACTTTCACCTTGTCGGTGAGGATTCTATTCTCCATATGGCATATGCTAATCCCCTCCCTCACTGCCCCCTTCCACTACCCCAATTTTTAAAAAATAAAAACTTGCATATAACCAAAAAAAAAAAGTACTTCCTTTGTCCCAATCTATGTACTTCTGTTGGAATTTCAAGAGTCAATCAAGTTTTCCTTTGGACGAATCTTTCAAATTGTCATTTTCTGTGATTTATAGTACACTCTACAAATATATACATTTTATTTCAATAAAAGTTAAATCTTTTCCATCAGAATTCACAGTCAAAGTTTAAAATTTTTGAATCTCAAAATTTCTACCATAAAAGCGGGCGGAGCAAGCATTCATTGAGGGGGGTTTCATCGGCAAAAATTTACATTATTTATAAAAGGTTAATTTTTTCTTTTTATGTATATAATAGATATCAAACTAACTTCGACTAGTTCCTACTTCTTCAAATTTTGAACCTCTTAATTAAAATCCTAGCTCCACAACTCCATAGAAGGGGCCACATAGAGTTGTTTTTTTTTGTTCGTTTGCCCTATTTGCTTATCCCATGGCTTGAAGCTAGCTCAAACATCATGATTATAAAAAACAACATGCTACACATTATTTATGGATAAATATGAAAAAGATGGGGAAGGAAATACCAAAATCTCAGAGATAAGGCGGGGTAAACGGATGCGTTTAAGAACCAAATGTAGGGCTTGTGTAAGGATGAATATGACGGCTAATTGAAGCAGCAGCAGCGGCAAATTGAAATCTAGGAAGAGACTAGCATTGGGTAAACCCCATAATCCAGGTGAATGAAGAGGTATTTCTGCATAACATTTTTCGTTAACTCCACCGGGTAATTCCCCTTTGGTTGTTAATCTCACTGATCCGTCAGCCGCCATTGCCGCCGTCGCCATGGGTGGTGATAATGATGATGATGATGATGGGCGCCTTGGCTAGGTCGAATGGCACCCCAACATTTGAATAGAAAGAAAAAGAGAGGTTTAGAGATTTGTAGTATCATTTTTGTATGAAGCAAAAATGGAGGGACGAAAATTAGTGCTAAAGCCGTAAAATGTTCATTGCCTTTGGTTTTTTGGTTTGCAGAAGGGAATGTAGCGGGAAAGATGAATTACAGAGGAGGACTAATATATGGAATAAAATTTAAATTTAGTTATATATATAGAAAGTGATTAAAATAATTTTCCTTTTTAGAAAAATATTGAATTCCTTAATTATTTTGTAAGAAAAAAGAATTACTTTTGGAGAAAAATTTCGAGCAGAGCTTGTTGAATTAGGTTGACTTCAAGCTCAAAAAATATTGAACTTTAGTATCTAACTTGAAGAAACGTTACTTTGAAATTTGAAATGATTTCATGAATATTTAAAAAAGTTAAAAATTTGGTAGTTTTTGATATTTTTGGCATTCTTAAACAAGAATGACAAAAAAAAAAATCACATTTGATCCAAAACTCTAATTTAAAAATATTTAAATGATTTTACAAAATTAAAATTAAAAAATAATGACATAAATGAACATTTTCTCAAATAATGATTTTGATAACCGTAGTGTTAGAACAAACCTACACACACCTCGATTAACTTCATGAGATACATGTCATCACCCATCAACAACAGATACAAGTAAAAATACTACTGAATTTGGCATTTAAACTCAATCAACTTGAGACAAACTCTCACTTTTTTATGAGGAATTTAACAAATAACTCGTGTGAAATCATTAAAATTAACTACTAGGCAAAAACAATGTTGGTAGTCTAATCAATTTGGAAGTCAAACTTTCAGTACAAGTATAACACTTGAGTAGCATGATAAGAAAATAATCACCAAGTAAAAATAATTGGCATCATGAATAGTGCAATTTACAACCAATTTCACATAGAACAATTTTAAGTAAGATCATCTTCCTCTAGCTCCTTCGCCTTCAACGCTTCCTTCACTCTCAAAAGAAGTGTTGTCCTCCATTCATCCTGTAAAGTGGGGGAAAAACACGACAGAAAAGATGTAAGTATTGCGATGAGCGATGAGAAAATAAAGAGAAAAGAATACCAAAGTGTGTTTAGGTTGACTGAGACAATGAAGTATGAAATTTCCATCTCACTTGGATGAGTGAGATGTGAACAAAATTTAGAAGGTATACATTCTGAAATATCCAGAAAACGAAAGGATTCCTTTGTTTAGTTTAGTCGCGTGAGACTGGCAACTGTCAAAGATGTTCCAGTTACTGCATATAACATCTATATGTACAATTCTGCAGTTAAGTTCCAATGCCAATATATTTACACCTTAAAGATTAACTGCAACATCAATCAATCCTGAAATGAAACTACTATGTGGCTCATAAAATCTGCACCGCAATCCCATAATGGAGCACAAATGGAGTTTATAACCTCATAAAATGCTAGAGAAAGAAAAAACTCTGAGCAACTTTCCATCTCTACACTTTCCTGCTGTGTAGAGCAAGGATGGTCAGTGATGTTCAAGTATTACTAAGAAGTTAGTACATAAGAATATATGTAAGCCACAACCACAAAGAAGAAACCCTAAAATGTACAGTTATCAGCAGTTGGTAACATCTAATGTTTCTGTTTCTTTTTGTGGCAAAGAAAGCGGAGAAAATTAAAAAATTTACCAGCTTTGTCATGCTATCGTATTCCTTGAGACAACCAGTAAACTTTGCAACATCTTCCTCGTCAATAGCAGCTACCAAATCCTGTCATTGCAAAAGTATTCTCCCAAATCAATCCTACATAATCATCTTTGGAACACATAATGATCCTGAAAGAAATAACTATGCTATCAAGCGAGAGAATACAGTTATTCTGGCACTTGCATACATGAACCTCAAATTGATAGTCCATCATAGTAGTAGCTATGTTGTTTAGCAAGCATTTGCTGCTTATGTCCCAAGGAAATCATTTCTGTGGTCAGTTTCCTCTGATTTTGATTATCTATCACAATTTTCGGAAGTTCTCGATTAAATAATACTACATAGACATTTTCCAAAACCCCCCATATACCAAGACGATGTTAAAATCTGCATTTTCATCAATCACATCAATTTACCCTTATCTCGATTGACTAATAAATAAATGTTCAAATTTTATGCCTCCAAAAAAAGGGGGAAAAGAAGGAGCAATGAAATGATCAGGCACAAGTCAACCCACAGAGGGGACTCCGTTCTGTCTCCTGGTAATTCATACCCATATATACATTTCCCCTATTTGCATTAAACACTGCATCATTTAAGTTTCAGATAAACCACATTAAAGTTGACAATTCATATTTCGGAGTAATTCTTAACAATTTACACACTTGATATGATATGTACTTGCTATATCCACAGATAAGGCAGCAAACTTGATTATAAGAGATGGAGAAGTGATCAAGATAAAAGAACCCGCATGCTCGAGTTAATACAAGCTAGGGCATACCACTAGCAACTTGCACTCGCGAGTCCCTGAAAATGTTGGGTCCAGTTCCTGCAAGTTAGGATTCATTATTTACTTAGACATATCATGTCAGTTGAAATCTTAGAGGCTTAACAAGAAGAATACTCTACCTGATATCGCTCCAATGCGTTGTTGATTGCAACAACATCACCTTTACAAAGTTGGCAAATACCAGCATTCAGAAGATGCCCTCTAACGCCATATTTCAATAAGTTGTTGCTGAGGGAATGCCGGGCTATCTCTTCAAAGATCTCAATTGCTCTTTGATATCTGGGTGACAAATTCTGGACGTTAAGTTTTCTTTTACAATGCAAAACTTCAGTAATTCTTAGTTTCTTATATATGGAACAGTTACAAGTTAAGCATTAGCTTATTAACATTTATAACTTATAAATTGTCGGTGCTTTTAAAATGATCATTTAATACACATTTCTATACTTAGTTTGGAACTGATTTCTTTTCCTAGTAGTTAGTTTTGACTCTTACATCTTTCCTTTTCTCAACCCATATATAAGATTTATTGCATTAGTACTCTAAGACACTAGGATAGAATTCCATACTTCCACACAAAATAAACAAAATAAACAGGGAAGCTTAGCTTCAAATTCAGATCCCCAGACTATGCAGAAATTGTTCTCAAAGGAACTTCTCTTGCAGCTTTTAGGTCCACTTTTTAACCAGTTGCCTTTGTCTTCAACTGTGTCAACATTTCCAAGCTCAGCAATGACTTTGCAATTGCCAGACACATTTATTCTTCTTTAGGAAACTGTACTATGACTTCAAGAGAAGAATCTTATAGGAAACTGTATTACTACTTCAAGACAAGAATCTTACTCTTCTACTTGAGCAGAAAATTGAGCAATTTTCAGCTTGCACTGATTTGCAGATGTTGATACATCCTCACTCTGGAAAAGATCAGCAGCTTTCTCATAGTAAATGATAGCCTGCTTCAAATTTTGCTCTTGTTCATATAATTCAGCAATTTCCTGCAAACAGCAGATTTATTATGTATCTTCCAAATGCAACCAAGCTGTCAAGATACCCTCAGTAAAAACTGCAGATGATATCTAGAATCGTTATAATGAAACGAGATGGCCGTGTACTACATTCACTTATCAACTTCTTGACAGTATAAAAGTTTAAATTGTGACAGATAAATTGAAGAGACAGTATTAAGTTAACCAAAATAGGACCTTAACATTAAATAATTTTTTTTTGACCAAGCACACAGTACTGGTATTGAAAACATTAAAGAGCACATTCGGATTCTCATAGACAATATAGTTGTACCTTGTAATATCTTGCAGACATGTTTAGCCTTCCAATGTCCAGAAACATCTGCACTGCCTGCTCTAGACATGATATTGCCTCTGCAAGAGATGTAGCATAAAGAGTCCTTTTTCAGAAAAAGCGAAATCTGATGAATGAAAAACTGAATTTGACATGATGATTACATACAATATGACCCTGAAATGATCAACTGATATGTTAATAGAATTTTGCTTCTATATTTTATACAATACACTGAGTCATTTATCAAGAGGTCTACACAGGCGGGAGTGCTCAGCAATATTCCTGAACAGTGGGACAATGCATTCTTTCAACATCTTTACGGGAAGCATTCAAATACTGCTAGTATCATATTTTTAGCAATTGCCATAAGCTCACCCATAAAGAGGAGGTTGCCCAGCTGCTAAGGACAATAGATAAACTATATATAAATATGGGAGCAGCACAACCAACAACAATATGAACGACCACTCATAGACCATAATTTTGGGACAAGTAGCCTTTGTTCATTACTAAATTGTACTGAGAGAAATCTAGAAGAGCTTCAATCTACTGCACAATGGACATATCCAAGGATGTCAATAACACATTATTTTGGAGCACATAAGACATTCCTTAACATAAAAGAAGTGGAAAGAAGTAGAAGAAGGCAACAAACAACCTCTTATATTTGTCTTCTTGTAGCAATGAGCAGCATTAGCGTAAGCACTAGCAGCCTCATGTTTGCTATCCAACTGAGAAGATAAGAAAAAATAGTTAAAGAATTTAAGTTTGTGGGAAAAATGAAAGGGAAAGGCATGCTCTGTAACCAGTAATCAGCTTCCTGTTGCATCAGCCTCTTCCCAGCGCGCGGATGCATTGCTTAATTAATTTGAATTAATAATAGTAGAAATTAGGGTCCACATAGACTATTCAGAGGAGGTAAGCTAATCGATAATCTACTGACGTAGCTAGTGTTGCTGAAGCTTTGCTAAATATAATATTGGCTTAACTGGTTCTAAACCTCCCACTGGATAAAGGAATGGAATTTCAAGTACAAGTAGTCATCTACACCTAAAAGCTTTCTTGTCTTCACTGATCAACGTTTAAATTTGACCTAAGATTAAGTCTGACGCATCAATTATCTTTCGTCATCGTGGATTCAAAACCATTTTACTACCTATTTATGAAGTTGATATCTTGATCTCAGATATAGGCAAGTCATTCGAGAGGATAGAAAACTTACTTTCAAATGACAACTCGCTAATTTGACATATACCGCTCCAGCTTGATCCCCTGAAAGACCAACATTCCAAAATTAATATGCAGTTTTCATCATACCATACAGATGATCTATTTATGAAACAGTAAGTCTTCACTGATAGATCCTACAAGAACAAGAACAACAACTACTACTGCTATGCTCAACCCCGAGTTGGGCTGCCTATGTGATCCTCTGCATCCATTTCACCAATTAAAACCTCTTCAGTTCTACTATGCGAAAAACAAATTAGGAGCTCACTAAAAACAACAACAATAACAAACCAAGTGTAATCCCACAAGTGGGAACTGAGGAAACCAAGTGTTTTATAAAAATCTGAGACGTTCGGATTTTTCCACTACCAAACAAATGGATGTCCATATTATACAAGAAACTAATGAATATCCTTTCTTCCATTTCTTGGTGTCAATTCACTGACTTTCACAAAGCACACAGATAAGTCAGGTGATAGTGAAAACATCAAACTACTTGTGCATTTACTCCAAAGTAATAGTTGACATATTGAATGGTAGTAGCACGTCGGAAATATGACATTAGATTATTCTCCGAAAATGAACAACATTCCAGTCATCAGAAGATTGAGGAAAGTAATATCACTGTCATTGTTACCTAATGCTTCACCAAAAGAAAAAATACAGCAAAATGCTACCCTTTAGAGGCTATATTCATACTCTATTGCATGTGACAAACTTTGATAGAAACGGAAAGCATTCTGAGTATTGCAATCTTCATAAATACGACAATACATGTTGGATCAAGTTCAATTAACCAACAACTAATAGCACAACTACTATTCAACCTGAGTGATAGTTAAGATTAAAAAAGTGATAGTTTAGGTAGGTAAAACAGGATAATGGATAGTTGATGTATGAAATCCGCGAAAAGGAGTCTTTTTTTATCACTAACTCAAATAACAAATGAAATTCCAAAACAAAAATCAGAGTGAAAGTCCTAGCAAAAGTTTCACATATAACAACTAATTGATTTGACAAACTGATTATCCGCATAAAAATAACAATTCACTGAGAAAACATCGCAATCTTCATAAATTCGAAACAAAGCATTCTTAATCAAGCTCAAATTAGCAAACTTAAACACAAAAAACAACACCAGCAATCGATTAAAAAACTAAATCACAAGTTAATCACTACAATTACTGAAGTTGATTAAAACTAACATGATTTAGCGAGTTTGAAGCAATTAGCAGCTTTATCGAACAAATCTGCAGCGTCATCGTATTTAGAACCAAAAATTCCCCAACCGTTGAGTTTCTTCTCAGCTTTCTTCATGAATTCTTGGCCTCTAGCTATTTGATCCCCCATTTTTGTTGTGAATTTTTTGCTTAGCAGAAGAGGACTTTTGTAAATGGAAAATGAAGAAGAATCAAAGTAGAGGTGCGTGAGTTGATATTTAAATGACGGGCCTTGACTTTTGTCAAGCCCGGTATACTTTTAGATGGGCTTGGATTCGAAGCTTCGAAACGGAAATATGAATTTCCAAGAAATTAGGTAATTACAAAATGTAGCTACAGTTTACATATTTATGACAAATGAGAAAAGGGTAAAAATTATTTTTGAACTAATTGAAACGGAGCAAAAATATTGCTCCATTATATTTTGACTCAAAAATATCGCTCCATTATATTTTGACTCAAAAATATCCTACCCCTCTCTCTAATGAAAACAAAAAAAGATTGAAAATATCTCGAACTATCAGAAATAGAGCAAAAATACCCCTCTTTTCAAAATTTTCAACCAAAAAAAACCTCATCTCTAATAGAAATGACACCATGCATATTGTGTGGATAAAAAGCATCACATGATCAGTCCACGTGAAACTTCATTGAGGGACCCAAAAAGTTTTCTTCTCGGATATTAGTTTCAAGACTAGTCTTTTCATGTCAAAAGAGACGGTTCTTTTTACTTGCAAATGTCTCAAAAGATCGATCTCTTGATGATAACAATGATTCATCCTCGTTATAATCATTGTCTTCTCTTTCAATCAGTTTCTCAAATTCAACAGGATCCAATTCTTCAAATTTTCCGAACCTATGAAGCTCGTATAGAAATTTATTGTGCTCATATTAATAATATAATACAATTAATATAATCTATCAGTTTTAAAAGATAATGCATTTGCAACTATAAATAAAAGCTTAATATAGCAAGAATCTGGATTACTCAAAGTTTGACAAAAATTGATTTGAAGATGAGTTGGGATTAACTTTGTTAATGAAAAAGGAATATTTTAAATCATTACTTTAAAAATCATTACTTTGTTTGCTCATTTATGATAGTTCAGGGTATTTTTAATAATTTTTATTTCCGTTGGAGAGAGGGATATTTTTGAGCCAAAACATAACAGAGAGATATTACTATTCCATTTCAAATAGTTCAGAGGTATTTCTTTTACGACTTTCCCTTTATGAAATATAATGATAATTGTTATATCAGATGAAAGAATTGTATTAGAAAGCTAAGGTATCTGCTGTATCAAATAAAGAGTTGTATTTTTGCGATGAGTATTAGTTGAAAGCGTGCAAAATAATTGTATCAACGCATATTGTATATACCAAAAAGCGTTTGTATTGTGTATTTGCTGTAAAAATTCAAAAATGTAAGTATATCTTATAATTTATTAGAACTGTAGCTATATAGTTTTAAAATACAATCTAATTATCTGCCAAACAATAACAATAACATACACAGTCGAATCCCACAAGTGGGGTCTGGGAAGGGTATAATGTATGCAGACCTTACCGCTACCTCATTGAAGTAGAGATGTTTCCTGTGATCCTCATCTCAAAACCCATATGCAGAAATGAATTAGATATGACAAAACAAAGAGGAAGGGACAATCTAATTATCTGCCACTTCGCATAATTTTTCTTATTTAGGTTTGAAATTTTCACACCCTTAGTGGATTGGACATAGTCTTGGCAAAAGTAAAATTTGGACTTTTGAATATTCATAATTTTGAATTTTTCATACCTTATAGTTTATTTTTTCCTCTTAACAATTAGGCATACCCCATATATACCTTATAAGGCTAATTAATAGTATAAATTGTGATGAATCGAAAGATATTTCTTTCATTTGAAATTACATAGAGTTTGTATGGATGGAAGTATTGGTTGAGTTGAATATGAAATATTAGTAGTAGAATATATTTAAACATGATTTTTACTTTATCTAGGTAATGATTTTATTGATTTGAATGAATATTTTATTTGGATTTTCCATCAATCTCGGATGGAGTCAAAGATTTATTATTTTTTGACTTTGGGGTATGATGGAATAAAGTAAAATGACTCTTTAAACTGTTTGTGCTTCTTTCAATTGTGAAGTAGCAGTTAGTCAATGCAACTTTCGACGTTCATCCGGAAACAGTAAACATAGAGGTCAGGCTGCGTACATCCGACCTCCCTTACCCCGCAATGGGTGAAATCTTTGAGATATTGTGGTAATGTTGTTGTTGAATATTTTATTTGGATGATTCTTGTGTTTGGAGGGTGAAAACTTATTAATGTTATTGGCTTAGAATGTTCATTTTTGCAAGAAGAAGAAACTCAACTTATAGCATATAGATTTAAAGTAGAAATTCAAAATAACTAAATCAATTAATTTGAAACCTAATTTTAGAAAAATCAATCGAATCAAAGTTTATTAATTTAGATTTGGATTTTAGTTTCTTGAATCTAAAAATTTAAAATTCAAATTAAAATTTTCATATTCAATTTAAACTGTCTGAATATTCACCCTTACGCACAGTCACACACTCAAGTTTATTAGCAAAGGAAGTAATATTTTTCTATCCTTTTCAAGATTGATTCATATTCTATGTAATAATCTTAAAGGTATATTATTTCCTTTATTTCTCTTTTTCAATGCAAATACATTTTAATTAAGTAACTCGACTTGTTTTATATTTAAACTTCAACCCATAGTTAAATATTTTGATTTTGTAAAAATATAGTGAAAATTAAATCACAAAGGTAACTCATTATTATTAAACAAGCTTAGAGAAGTAAAATTGAATCTTGAATCTTATAGAAATTAAAAAGTTTGTGTTGTTTAAACTATTTGGAAATAATCTAAGAAATTTGTCTTCAATATTTGTAATCGTTTGTTGGAGATTTGAACGGATTATAAACAAGAATTACAATGAAAATCATCGAAGAGATTCATTATATAATAAACGGTGTGTTATACACATTTTATATATTATTGTACACTTATATACAAGATAATATAGGGTAAATAAGTGTACAAATTTCATTATTCATTTAGAAAAAAGTCAAATAAAATAAATTAAAAATCATGAGGTTTTAGTATGATTTATGAATGCAAACATGTTATTTATTATATGTTGAATACAACATAAAGTTATATCAGAATGTCATGATAAGTATATCATATTTGCTGACCCTTAAAAAAGAGAAAATCGAATATTTGGTGATCCGATCATGTCATTGTTGAGTTGGACTAACATAAGGTAAAGAAAAAAATCCACGAAATGAGATTTTTTTTAAGTCACTTACAAATAAAAGAAATAATTTAATCAACTTTTTTTTATAACAACAACAATAGCATACCAGTAGAATCCCATAAGTGGGGTATGGGGAGATAGAATGTACGCAGATCTTACCACAACCATAAAAGTAGAGGGGTTGTTTCCTGAGAAAAAATCAATTTATTTTTTAGAAAAATAAAAATCTCTCTCTATGAGATAGTGATAAGGTGTGTGTACATTTTACCTTCCTCATACCCCACTTGTGGGATTTCACTGGGTATATTGTTGTAGAAAAATAAAAATCTCTCCCCCCAAAATTCACCATGTTTCAAATCTTATGAATGAAGTCTTTTGGTGTTAGACCTTCAGTTTGATGGTTCGAGTGGCTCAGACTTGATTAGGGATTTACCTGATAAATTTAGTTAAGGACCCAGGACTTTGGTCAACGTTAAGTTTAATTGAAGAAAGATCTTGGTATTGGCGTGGCCAGTGCATGCAAGAAAAGACGTGGCTAAGGCACAACAATGGTTGCTAAAGCTAAGGCAAGGTAAGAGTATGACAGAGCATGATCATGGCTAAACAAGTTTGAGGTTAAGTGTTGGACAAAGGTAATGATGCAGAAACTGGACCACAGTGGCAAGTTGTGCGGGACAGGACCTTGGCACGTGGGCAGGTACAAATCTGGATGGGTAAGGCACAATGTTGGTGCCAAATTTGAATGCTGCTCATGTGTGCCTCGCGCATGCATGGGAAGTTGATGGTCTTGGCAGTTTCTAGCCGTTTGGGACTTGTCAGCATTTTAAGATAGACTTGTAATTTCGAAGTTGAATATCGGCCCATCAATTGGGGATGTCAATCTACTTGTAAGCATGTGACTAAGTGTTGTGACCTATTTAAACGTTAGGCAGATGAGTCACAGAGTGTATTAGCCTGGACAAATTTTGTAAGACTAAGTGTTTTATGTGCTTCTTTGAGGCATGACTTAAATACAAAGTTAGGACTTGTTCATACATGTGCATGTGTTCTTAAATTCATAGTCATTAAATGAAAAGAAAGAGGCCTGAGTCTAAGGGTGCCTAATTAGATTAGATAGCAAGAGTTGACTCTATTATAATTGAAGTCTAACTATTTTAAATTCGAACTCAAAATCTCTCTTTTAAAGAATTAATATCATTCACGACCCCATATTCTTCGATACTTACGAATCATGTTTATTTGCTTGTTCATTGTCCTAAAGTAGTTCATGGTGGCAAAAACAAACTCTCTTTCAACAAGTCACTTTCTTAATCATAGTTCTTGGGAAAATCCCACGTGATTTGTCACCAAAATAGGATCCAATGAAGGTACGTGTAGATTTGTGATTATTTAATGCTCAATATTAATGTGCTATGGCGGGGCCACATATCCCATCAACCATTGTTGAGTTGAACTCCTATACATTGTCATATATCAAAGAAAAATTTATACTAAAATTATCTAAAATATGTTTATAAATATTTGTTCTAAAACAATTGTCAATTTATAATCGAGAGAGAATCTTTTTTCCTTTTTTAACTTTGTTCTTAGGATTAATTAAATTAAAATTAAGAAACACATAAATACATAAACGAGGAAAGAACTAACGGTAGATATCTTAGTCAAACTACACTCCAAATTAATTTTTTCTTACCGCAAATTAACAATAAAATCATGATAACTAAAAAGAAACGGAGAAAATATTATTTATGAGTTTACATGAATTAGTACAAAGATGACTCCGCAGTAATGTAGATCTAGTAGCTTTATCCTCCACCCTAGATAATACATTAAGAAATTTACTAATATTTAACTGTAAACTCAATAAAATTCATAAATTTCAAATTTTAAACATACATCTTCACATGTAAGAATCTTCGTCAAGACGTCAACTATGATTCTCCCTTTAACTCTCCGCCTACGTGAGGCTGGTCAAATTATCAATTAAAAAACTAAACAACAATAACAATAAGATACCCAATAAAATCTCACAAGTGAGATTTGAGGAGGACAAAATGTAAGCAGATCTTATCACCATCTCATAAAGATTATTTTCGAAAGTTCCTCATCTAATTATATATATTTAAGTAAGATTATCTATTATAATCGACTAAATTATAATAATAATAATCTATATCTGTCGTGTATAGAAGTTGAATGTTTTTATAACTCTTTAGACCTCACAAGCCATTAGCTGTCTACGATGAGAAAAGACCCCTATTTGTGCCGTATTTGCGTCCACGTTCATTTAATCTCCCTAACCAGTCCCTATTAATGGGTCCATGTACACCTCTCAATTATTCAAACCATATATATTTACAACTTTAACCCTCATTATCACTAATCTTTTATTTAATTTGTTCCCATGAATAATAACTCTTTTCGTCCCTCAATTAATAACAAAATTTACTTTTGGTTCCTAAGGTTTTTGACAACAAATGTGTTCTTGAGAAATATATTATATTTGAACAATTTTAACAATTATATTACTGTTAAATGTGAAGCAATAATACAAGTTAACTCGCCTCAAGTCTGATTTGTAGAAATGTTTTTCAGAGTTAGCTCATCTTAGCAGCAAAATTGAATCAAAAAGCAAGACGAAATAGACTTTGGCGTATGTGAAGTCAAGCTAGCCTTAGCAAATCGAATATAAGCAAATAGAATAACAATACAAGTATGACATAACACATGAATAATCATGGTACATTTGTGAATGGATCAAAAATGCACGTTTTAACTAAGCAAAGGTCAAACATGCTTAATCACATATTATAAGGACTAAAATAAGAATTTATCAATAACCGCGGGACTAAAAATGATACAAATCATTGTTGCCACAACATTTTAGTAAATTCATCAAAGTACTCTTATATAAGCTTTTTAAAACCAAAACATATAAACATTAAAAAAACAACATTTGTCATTTGGTGTCTCAAAGGGATGGCTCTAGACAAAAATGGTGGTAACATTCCCCTGTTGCCAAAAACAGAGAAGACTCTGTCTAAAAGGGAAAATCAACTGCTAATTCTGAGGGCAGTATTCAACGTATCGACGAGTATCATCGGTGCTGGAATCATGTCTGTTCCAGCAACTCTTAAGGTTTTAGGTGTAATTCCAGCTTTTGTATTGATTTGTTTGGTGGCTTTGTTAGTTGACATATCAGTAGATTTCATGTTGAGGTTTACGTATAAAGGCGACTCGCAAACTTATGCTGCATTGATGAATGAGTCATTTGGGAAGATTGGTTCTGTTGCAGTACAAATATGTGTCATGATGACAAATCTTGGTTGCTTGATCATGTACCTTATTATTATTGGTAAGTGCTTGATTGATGATCATCTGTCATTAAGTAGCTCGTAGCTTCTTTTTTTTGGTTTCCCAAGATATCCCCACAACTAGCAGCCGTGAGATTAATCTTCCGTTATGCAGTCAGCACACTAAGCTGTAGGGAATTGTCCACAGAGTTTTTTCCATTTACCAGAGGTGGGGATCGAACCCCCAATCTCTTGCTTAAGGGGTGAGGTGTTGAATCACCACACCAACCCTTGTGGTTAAGTAGCTCATAGCTAACATGATTTTGTTGATGATTTGTTGCTAATCTTCGTTAAAAATAGGATTATTGATGGATTTTTGTTGAAGTAATTTGATTTTGAAATGGAATTTTTAGTCTGATTTACTTACAATAGTTGATTGTTGAATGACTATGTCGATTAAGTAGCTCCATTTTTTGGTACCACTATGCTCCGTAAGAAACAACCTTTTAACTTCATGAGGTAAGATCTGTTTGTGTCTGTGTCTGCTTTCCCCTCCCTATACTCTACTTGTGAAATTTTACTAGGTATGTTATTGTTGTAAAGTTACTGCTAGGAAGTCACAGATTCAAGTTTTGGAAACAGTCTCTGACAAGGATGTGTACAATAAACCCTTGTGGTCAGACCCTGTGCATAGGAGAAGCTTTAGCGCGTCGTGCTTGCTTTTTTGTGTTGTTGTAATCTATGCTGCTTTCTTGAACAAATGATCTTTGTACTCTACTCCTTTATGTTGAAACAGATTTTCCAATGGTTATCCGAAATGCATCCAAAGAATTGAATTGTATTGTTAGAATTATGTTTTAAAGTAATTTAGTGATTGATTTGTGTTATTTTCTATGAGCAGGAGATGTTCTTTCTGGAGAAGGAGAACATCGTGGTGTTCTACAAGAATGGTTTGGGATTCACTGGTGGAACTCTCGTAATTTCGCGATCCTCTTCATTGTCTTGTTTGTTATGCTCCCTCTCGTCCTCTATCGACGTATTGGTCAGTAAATACTACCTTTTCTTGACAAATTTCTACAAAAATTTAGTGAAGATATTATTGCTGATGTTTTGTTTATGTGGCCTGTGATTGATTGCAGAATCGTTATGGTTGAGTTCAGCATTAGCTGTTCTCCTTGCAATTGTATTTGTCGTCATATGTTCAGTAATGGCAATTACAGCAATCCTAAAAGGGCAAACTGTAAGTCCAAGAATGTTGCCTAAGATGGATGATGAATCATCTTTCTTCAACCTTTTCACTGCTGTTCCTGTCATTGTTACAGCATTTACATTTCACTTCAATGGTAAGAACTCGACATTCTTTTCGATTCTTGTTTCATTCTAGGAATAATACAGAGACAAACACTCAAACTTGGCCTCAACTGGTGAATAAGTACTCTAACTTTGAGTACATGTATCTAGTCGCCTCAACTCGTCTCCTCTTTGTCAGTTGAACACTCCAACTTATGAGATGATCATCTACCTATGAAATTTATGTGCCACGTTAGCATCTGGTGTTCATAGCAAGGACGAGTTAGAGTGTTTTGTTGTCAAATTTGAATGTTTGTTTATGTATTATGCATAAATTTTATGATGAATGTGACGTTACAACCTGTTTGCAGTTCATCCGATCGGAATTGAGCTGGGAAAGCCTGCAGCTATGTCCTCTGCTGTCAAGATTTCACTAGTACTATGTGCAGCTATCTATTTTTCAATTGGAATTTTCGGGTACCTTCTATTCGGGGATTCAATAATGCCAGACATACTTGTAAATTTCGACAAATCATCTGGTACTTCAGCAATAAGTTCAATGCTAGACGATGTAGTTCGTCTGAGCTATGCACTTCACTTAATGCTGGTGTTTCCCCTCTTAAACTTCTCCCTGAGGGCCAACATAGACGAACTCGTATTCCCAAAGAAGCCCTTTTTGGCAACAGACACCAAACGATTCGTTTGTCTTAGTTTGGTCTTGTTAGCCTTCTCATATGTTGCAGCCATTTTTATCCCGTCTATATGGTACATTTTCCAGTTCATGGGAACAACTACTGGTGTTTGCATTGCTTTCATATTTCCAGGCGCAATCGCCCTGAGGTATCTTTCTTTATCTCACTCGCGATTCTTTTAAGTTATTTTCGTCTTTTTGATGCTGACGTACTGATTCTTCTTGTTTGGCAGAGATGTCCATGGTATATCTTCAAGAAAAGATAAGATCATTGCAGTAATCATGATTGTTCAAGCAGTTGTGACTAGCATTGTAACAATTGGTACTAATATCTATAATATGAGTGGAAATAGGTCATAGTTTATAGCTTGTCAACTTAATTTTTTTTACCTTTTAGATGAGTCGGTTGATACGTTTGAGATTGAGGCGTTGTAGTTATCATAATTTTTGAGTTTATCTATCCATGTAGCATATATCGGTGAATACGATATTCAACCAAATTTTTAGATCAACAAAACACATGGTCATTGAATGCAATATAACAATTCCACACCAATATATATTGATATCTATGTTATGTTTCTTAGTTCTTTCCTAATAAGACATAGCATACCTAATTGTACATTGGTTCATAAGCTCACTACGCCCCAAGCTCGGACAAACTTGTACACACCACAGCAATTTCACGAGGTACCTGTTACCTCCAACCAACACAAGTATCAAAACTCTATACGCCAAGGTTTAAGACAAATGAGTAAAAGTCACCCGTGTTTTTGCCTTCGGAAGAATTTGAATCAAGAGACACTTCATTGATCCCCAGCCCACAAGCAACATGTAATAATCATTACATAGGAAGAACAAAACAAAGACATTTGCAAAAATAGAATTTGGAAGAACTCTTAAAATAACTATGCCATTCCCTCTCTTGGGTCTTCTTTTAGTATTTCCCCCCTTTACATTTATGAATTAAATAAATATAAAAAATAATAAATCTTAAATAATTTACGATTCCTACTCCAACTTTGAATTATTATTCCAAAATTCTCTTATACATTAATTTTCCATCAATCTCGGATGGAGCCAAAGATTCACTATTTTTTGGCTTTAGGGTATGATGGAATAAAGCAAAATGACTCTTTAAACTGTCTGTGCTTCTTTCAATTGTGAAGTAGCAGTTAGTCAATGCAACTTTCGTCGCTCATCATGGGTCATCCGCAAACAGTCGCACTATGTTTTTAAACATAGGGGTCAGGCTGCGTACATCTGACTCCCCTAACCCCGTAATGGCGGGAGCCTTTGAGGCATTGGGGTAATATTGTTGTTGTTGTTCTCTTGTAAATTAAAGTTTTATACTCTTGCCTCTTTCTTCTTCTGTCATAAATGTTATTGTATTGGAAACTTCTCTTTAATTGTTGAAGCACTTTCTCTCCATGTGTTGGAACTCATATTATTTTCACTTCTCTCCAACTTTCGTTAATGTCTTTCCTATCACCTGGTACATTAAAGCTCCTGCTACATGCAGTGTCTAGAGAAGGGTCTGGCCACAAGGTCTATTACTGTGACTTCTTGGTCTCATGACAATAACTTTATAATATTTAAGTTTAACAATCAAGTTGTTATTCTTTAATTCTCAACAACATGTATACAAATAAATTACTCCTTTGACAAACTCTACTCCTAATTTTATCCTCTCTTTTTTTCAACAATTAGACTTTAGTACAAGTACCTCTACAATTCCCACTTGTATTATTTTTAGAGTTAATAATGGTAAATAAAAAAATCTAAACTATCATATTTTCGTGAGTTCCATAGTTTAACCATATATATTGTTCTATATACCTATCTAAACAATCACTCTTTTGTATTAAAACACATCTCGATGTTGAGTTGGCCTACACGCGCCTGTTGTCTAGTGAGAATAATTATTTGGCTAACTTAACATCGAGGTATGTTTTTAATACAAAGAGAGTGATGATTTTGCTAGGTGAAAGGTAACAATAAATAGTTAAGACGTGAAGCTCGAGTAATGATTGTTGATCTTATAGCCATATATAGAAATATTTATGAATGTTGTTAAGTTATAGGTTTCGAAAACCTAATTTTTTCCTTAAACTATGTGATTGCCAAACACCATCGCAATCATGGAAGGGTGCATGGGATATCTTCAACACCTTTAATACTACTTCCTCTGTCTCATTTTATGTAGTACCCTTTCTTTTTTGGCCTATCTCAAAAAGAACATTACCTTACTCTAATAAAAAACAATTTAACTTTACAATTTTCCTTCTACCTTAATGAAATGATTCCCAACAACACAAATACCTACGAATGATTTTAGACCACAAGTTCAAAAAATCTCCCTCCTTTTCTTAAAACGCTGTGTCAAGTCAAAGGGTACTGCATAAAATGAGATGGAGGGAGTATTAAAAAGCTTAGGAATTCAAAAGAACTAGTCTAACAATTTGATACCTAATATAAAAATTTCAAGTGGATTTGCGAAATGCGGGAACTTGACTGTTCCTTAGCTTATCCATTTGGGATCGGTATAGATGCTGGTTGCTCTATGCACTCTATATTTGACATCAGGTGCAACACTTCCGCGGACCCTCCCATTGTCTATCTCAAACAGGGGAGCCACGAATGTGCTCAACGTAACAGCTAGACCCATGGAGGTCATCGACATATCAGCTAGTCAAATACGGATTAGAAACATGTTGGCAAGCACATGTTATGAACAAAATGGGATGGTAGCCAGCCAAGAAATCGTGTTTATCAATACAGGATTGTCGTTCTTCACGCTATCTGAGAAAGATAACAAGTGGAGTCTCATAGGTTGTGATGAGGAGAATTGTGAAAGATGTTCCTATTGTGATTGATTGGGAGATTGGGACTGAAAATTGCAGTGTGGTTAGAAACTCAACAGCCTATTCATGCATGGAACATAGTCTATGTGTTGATTCTCAAAGTGGGCGTGGAGGTTATCGTTGCATTTGTGAGGAAGGATATGCTGGAAATCCTTATCTAAGTCCAGGTTGTCAAGGTTTTTGTCCTCTGTGTACTCTGATACTATGTTAAAGTGTGTTATGTCAATTTTTTTGATGAACTAATTTGAGCATTCTTATTGTTGGGAAGCAACGATGAAACACAAATGGAAGCGCAAAAAACTTTTTTCCCAAATAAATAAGATGAATGACAAGGCATAATAAACTCCAAAAAATCAACAGCAACAAATCAATTAAAAAACAGTGCAAATAAAGTAGAGAATATCCAATTTACGTGGAAACCCCAAATCGGGGAGAAAACAACGGGACCGTTCAACAACGGTCCAAAAACTTCCACTAATCACCAAAACGAAGTGGGTACAACAAGTTCTCCTCTCTAGTAAACAATAGATGCAAATACAATCATCAAGGAACATCCTTGACAAAACAACAATCAACAATTTCACCAAAATAGAGTAAAGAAGATTCTAAAAACGCAGGTTTGAAAAAACAGCAAGAAAACCACCTTCCGGGTATCAAAACGAGTGATCAGTGTACTTGAAGAGAAAAGTGTCACGAACAACACACTAAAATTTAAGGACGATCGGACTCCGTTTGCCTTCGATCCGGAAGGAAAAGCAGGCTGCTTGAACAGTGACGAAAATGAAGGTTTTTTTGCGTTTTCTTTCTGTTTCTACTGCTGATTTCTATTTTATGAATGTTGTTTTCTTTTGTTAGCCACCCCAAAGGAGTGAAATGGACCAAGATAAAATTGGACACTTCCAAATATCTTTGGGCTAAAGTGTTGTCCAATTTAGAATTGGACACTTTCTCCATGTAAAAGGGATATTTACTAACACTTACGACAGATATCCACGACTTGATGAACTAATTGCATGTTCTCCCAGGAAACAGAGTCAATTTTTTCTTTAATTTAATTTTCTTGATATTCTACTATATTGATCAATTGCAGGTTTAGGTCTTGGATTGTTGTCACTACTGGTTAGTGTAAGTTCGATATATTTCCCCTTAAAAAGGAGAAAGATCTGAATATACTGTTCAACAAAGCTCTGAATATAGCTTGAAATGTGAAGACACCCTCTTTGACAATTATTGATTATTGGCATTCATGTTTTTATTTTAGGTTGAGAGTCTTTCGCAAGTAAGGATAAGGTATGTGTATATATTATACCTTCCTTATGCTCTATTTGTAGGATTACAATTGATATATTATTGTTGTTGTATTCTTCTTTTATTTGATCAACTTCAATAATTTAGTTGTTGCTTATATTACTTATTGCTTGATTAATATGATGTAGTAGTCTCTATGTGAGTAGTTATGTATGCATCAAGTCAAGTTTTAGTTTCCCGATCATTGACCCTAATCCCTTTGTAAATGTTAAAGTGGGTTAGAGTCCCATATTGATCGGAGAATGGATGGGTGTTTTGCATACATGAATTTGGATAATCCTTCCCTCAAAAGCTAGTTTTTGATGTTAAGTTAAATTCAAGTTTCATATCTTTATATTGTAGATCAAAGTCGGGCATGCTTACTTGGGATCTCGGTCCACAATCTAGTTGAGCATGGGCATGAAGAAGGGTTATCAAGTGGCCGGTTAGAGTCTCACAATGATTGGAAATGGATGGGTGCTTTGCATATATGGACCTGGGTAATCATTCCCTCATGAGCTGGTTTTTGAGGTTAATTTAGGTCCAAGTATCATATCTTTATGATAGATCAAAATCGGGTCCATGCCTGTTTGGGATGTTGGTCCTCACTTTAGTTGAGCTTAGCATGACAGAACGAGGGTGATGAAGTGGGTTAGAGTCCCAAAATGTAGGTGGTTTACTTATATGGACTAGAACAATTTTCTACTCATCATGACCTAACTTTTGGGGTTAGGTTAGGTCTTTCATATTTTTATGCTAAAGCCCCTTAGTGAAAGATAGGTCATTTTGGGGTTAGGTTAGGTCTTTCATATTTTTATGCTAAAGCCCCTTAGTGAAAGAAACGTGTCACGACCCAAAAATGTATGTGATGACACTAGTCTTATTCCACGAAGACAGAAGTGGAATGAAGATGGACGCAAAAGTGAAGAGAAGTGAATTGTATCTGTATATCTGTCAAATTGTATGTGTAGTGAGCGAGAATGGGAGAGGGAGGAGAGAGGCGAGCGAGAGAAGGCAGAGAGTGAAGAGAGACGAATTATATATAAATATCAGTAAAATCAAATATTTATATCTGTCAAATAATTGTATATATGCAACTAGTATACTTATGTATGTGCATATCTGACAATAGATTGCAGAGAGAGATAGAGAGAAAAGAGGTGAGATAGAGGAAGCAAGGAGAGAGAAAATAATAACAATATTCTAACTATAGCTGTAAATTGTAATTTTTTCCAATTATAATGATATAATGTAAATACATATCATATTACAAAGGGAGTCCAAACTACACTTTGTAATCTCTCAAATCCTCCAAAAATAAAACTTCAAAACTTTACAATTTTGGAGAGAAATTAACATTTGATTTGTAAATTGCCCTTGCTTGCCAATTTTCAGGAATAACATTATCAGCTTGGGCTTGATGTTTATTTTGTGAAGTTAACCTAATAGAAAAAGGAGGTTTTTGTGTATTTGGATAAATATTTATAAACCATGTTGCTCCAAACATTTGTTGCATTGGAAGCCAATTATTTGAATTTGTTGATTTTAATTCAACCAAAGAAAGATCACCATATCCATTTTCAGCTTCAATTGTAATTGCTAAGAAATAAGGGTTGGATCCTTTGTCAACCTTAAACATAATATTTTGCTTGTAGTCACATGCCACCCTGAAAAAAAAAAAAACCCATGAGGAATTAATTAACCAACTAATATTACTTAAAAATTAGATAAATTTTGTAGCTAAATAGCAAAATTCATTGCTGATCTTATTTAGCGATGAAATTCTGTTTACTATAAATAAGTTAGGAGGGAAGTTTGTAGCAATTCTGATCGCCTATCTAATTAATGGAAATTCTTTTATATTATTAACATATTTATAAGTTGAATTCATACCACCTGGTGCAACAGATGGGGTTGCTCTTTCTTTAATTAGAGGTCTCGAGTTTGAGCCTTGTGAATGAAAAAATCTTTAGTAGATAGTGCTTTCACTCCTAATGGAGCCCTAACGATGCGAATCCGAATATAATCGGACTCCAATATAAATATAATCGGGCTTCAATGTGGATACTGAATACAATTTTTTTATTTTGTTATGAATAGACTCACTTACCTTTTATACAAAATATCAATTCTTCCAAGTTTTCTTAGTTGATCATGTTGGCCATTATTTGCCATAGCTCCAAAGGCAATTCCACTTAAATCAAAATGAATTGGATCATCATTACATCTTCCTGGACACTCATCTGTAAGAGTTACTCTTATTGGATTTCCTGAACATTCTTGATTTTGATTGCATAAAACCTAAACAATGACGGATTCAGAATTTAGACGTTATTCATGCTCAAGAGAGTTAATTTGTGTACGTTAGCGTACCTGATAACATGCACCACATCCTAAACCATGTTGGAACAATACTTGATTTCCCGCGGTTATCATCCCCTTGTATGGAGATTTCGCAACATCATCTTCTAGTCCACAAGCTCCCCCTGAAAACAAAAAAGTTATTTCCGGAAGATCCTCGCAGGGGTGAAGCCATAATCACACCCTTTGTTGGAAAACTTTTTCGAATATATAGGTTAAATATAGATATTCTAATATATATCAATTGTTGACCACCCTTGATACGAAAATCACACACCCATATTCTAAAAGTATGAACACCCTTGACAAAAATGATGGCTTCGCCAGAGAATTCAGACCGCAAAAGCAGAATATACTAGATATAAAGTGGAAAGCAAAAGATAATAAATAAATGCAATAAAAATAACACATATAATAAAGCAGCTTACATGTTATTACAATATGTTAAATTGTACCGATCGTGTAAAAAACTATTTCCGCTTTACATAAATTAAAATCCAAAAAATAATATAAAAAATCAAATTTTGAGAAATTTACCACTGCCAGCTCCAGTGGGATCTCCATACCAAGTTGCCACTGCTGATGAAAATCCATAATTATCTAAATTACCATTGATAAATGATTGACAAGAACAAAAATTAACCAAGTCCAAAAAAATATAAATAGAAACAAAAAGAATTTGAGAAAAATTGGAAACCATAACTATTGTAAATTTAATTGAATATTAGTTTGTTTGCTGTTTAATTTAATTGATTATGCAAATGGCATGAAAATTTGTTCAAGTTTTAATAAAAGGGAAGAATAATATTCTTTAAACAACTTCTTGTTTTTCTTTCATGCATCAACAAGTTTAAATTCAATTTGGGAATTTTTTGTAGCAACAAAAAATCCCTTAAAAGAATTTAATGAACATAAGTTGGAAACATAAATGTCACAATATATAAATATTTATAAAGAAATTCAGGACATTTTATACTCCTAGTTTGTAGTATAAGACTAGGATAAAATTAAATTAATGTAGTTGGAACTAGTTTTTTGCTTGTAAAGAAAATTATTATGAATGACCAATTCTAGGATTTGAGAATATTAAGGGTCTTTCCACTAAAAAATAGTATAACCTAAGGTGAAGACTTTATAATTTTTAAATAAAAATAAGACTTATCAAACAAATAATTAGAGTTATTTCTTGACTGGTTAAACTTTTAAAATCAATTTATTTTAAAAAAATATTTTTTTTAAAATGAAATTATTGCTTTTTCAAAAGTACTTTAAGTGAGAAACAATATTTGTTTGACCTGTAAATTTAAAATCATTTTTGAGCAACAATTAGTGTCTAATGAAGCTTTCTAAAAGTGGTTCTAAATGTATTTTTGTCAAAAGTACTTTTGGGAAAAACTTTTTTTAAGCTTTTGAAAAATAAAGTATGTGTTAATCTAAGAAATGGTGAGAATTCTTGATCTCTTTCAATTCGAAATCTCTGAAAATACTTATTTTCTCCTTAAAACTTAGTCAAACACCTTATTTTTTTTATTTTTAAAAAAAGTCTAGCGAATTTAAGAAAGTTTTAAAATAAATTTAAGAGTAAAACTACAAATTTTGATTTCGATATCTAAAGAATTTTCTTTAATATGTACATATCATATTGTTGGTATACAAAAATAAGTCCAACATTTCCCTTTAATTAAATATTACTAGTAATCATATACTAAATATACTAAAAGTGGAAAGATGTGAAAAGTTGATAGACATTTTTATCCTTTTAAAAAATAAATTAGTCACATTATTTATTTATTTTTCTTCTTCAATATACCTAACACAATCTATATCTCATTTAAAGTCAATTATTCATATGGCCACCAATTTTTCTTTTTTTCTGGTTTTTGGGCATTTTTTTTTCATTTCACTAGATAATAATCTACTTTAAGGTATTTTTTTATTTTTTAAAATTATTTTATTTAAAAAATCAACTCTATAACTCACACTTCTTTATTTCACATAACTTTCATTCTAATAATATACATTAATTTTGTGTCTTTAACTCACACATTCTCATCTTCATAACTCATTACATGCACCATCGAAGGATGTCATCTGGTTGATGGAGCTGCTTCTCTCTTAGCCAAAGATTTTGAATTTGAGCCCTGAGTATGAAAAAATTATTGGCAGAAAGTGCTTTCTCTCAAATGGATCCTATGCGGCATGAATTCGGAATAATCAAACTCCAATAATTAATCATCAAATAATGTAAACTATCCGTGTGATTTAATTTGTTATATTCGACTAGTTATCATTTACTATAGATTATATATTAATCAACACTATTAACTAAAATCTTAAAATTACATACTTTTGCACAACATCTTAAAAATTCGTCAAAGACATTTTTCTATAATAGTTTTTAATCTTTTATTTATTTACTTATTTTCATTTTTCTTCTTCAGTATATCTAACAACAACAACAACATTACCCTATTGCCTCAAATGTTCCGGCCCATTGCACGGTAAGGGTGGGTCGGATGTACGCAGTCTGACCCCTATGTTTAAAACATAGATTGACTGTTTCCAGATGACCCATGATGAGCGTCGAAAGTTGCATTGA
>JAOTQR010000086.1:19796705-19813076 GCA_025774065.1 Solanum ossicruentum | reverse complement strand
CAAAAACCCTTTAAAAAATATGTCAATCTGGATACATTAATTCAGTAATATAAATACATTAATTCAGTTTCAGATACAAAAATTAGGGTTTCTAAGTATCAGCAGGTAACACTTAAAATATGATACATTGAACATGATGATAATTTAAGAATTAGAATTAATATACCTGGATTACTAAATTACTATATTCAGAATACTAAATTAATGTATTCGAATGAAAAGAAGTGATTTTTGAAATTTTTAGAAATGAATGAGAATAATCAAAAATATAATAAATAAAGGAATGTAATTTTTTTTTAATATATGAATCAAATAAAATGAAATTGAGAAGTAATAATTAATGCATTTGAACTTGAAAGTCATATAGTACTAACTAAATATTGGTTTGCTTGCTTTTATCAATCAAATACACTTTCAAACTTGGAATTAATACCATGCATGTTAGGTAAACTACCCAAATCAATTACCTTTTTTTAGGCAATACTTTCTTTAGCAAATAATCAACAAAATTTCCCTATAAATACTTTAGAAACTTACCAATAACTTGTGCACAACACACTTTATTCTTCTCTAAATTACTTCAAACTTTTGTGATGGCTAATTATTTAAAGATTAACACTATAGTTTTGTCATTTTTGCTTGTTAACTTACTTATTGTAAGTTCATCAGCACAACTTGTAACTCATTTCTACAAAAAATCATGTCCTAATCTTTACCCAACAGTGAGATCTGTTGTACAAGCAGCTATCAACAAGGAACCCCGCATAGGGGCTTCGCTTCTTCGTCTTTTCTTCCACGATTGCTTCGTTAATGTAAAAATATCCCTAACATTTTCGGTTATTTTTCTCCGTTTTGACTCTTTAACATATACATTATTTCGTTGTAACAAGAACTTTATGAGTCTTATTACTAGTAACTTTTCAAAATTTTCGAGTCTTTTCTGCATGCATTAATTCGTATAGTGCAGTGGCAGCTAATATTTTGTCAAGGGTATTCATACTTTTAAAATATAGATGAGTGATTTTTGTATTAAGTGTGTTCAACAATTGATACATATTAGAATATCTATAATTAACCTATATATTCAACAAAGTTTTTCCATGAAGGATATTCATCTGACCACCCTTAGATGCATGCAGCTTCGCCCTTGATACAGTGAAGGGTGGTTAGCTAGACGTTTTATTGGGAAAAAAACTATATTGGGTATATATTAAAGATTATACTTTATATAGAACAAATCTTAAGCATCCTTAATAGCATACTTCTCATCATTGGTTACATGTAGCATTTATAACACTCCATCCATTTAGTGTATTAAAAATAGATGTTCATCTGTTTGGATTTAGAAAATTGAGACATGATGAATTTATTTTTATTAATTATAATAATATTATATTTGTTATACTTAATGGTGAATTAATAAAATGTCATTCTGTTTATTGTTCCTTAAAAGGCGTATCAAGTCCATAACTGAAGATGTAAAAGTGTACGAAAGGAGTTCTTTTGATTAATAAAATGTCTAAATTATTTTGATTGTCTTTTTCTAAGATGCGCGGACTTTTCATTTTTTATGTCGCATCTTATTGAATTCTTCAAAAAAGCGCTATCGTTGGACAATCCGACACACAATCATTGACATTTTTGAAGAGTTCGAGCAACATAAGTCTTTTTTGGTTGTCTAATAAGTTGACTTGATTTGTCACTGATTAATTTCTCTTTTAGGGATGTGATGCATCATTGCTCCTTGATGACACACCAACTTTCACAGGAGAAAAGAGGGCTGCTGCAAATGTGAATTCTGCTAGAGGATTTGAAGTCATTGACAACGTCAAATCTGCTGTAGAGAAAGAGTGCCCCGGCATTGTTTCTTGTGCTGATATTTTAGCTGTTACTGCTCGGTATTCTGTTGTTGCTGTAAGTCCTAACCAATGATCTTGCAGGGATTATTCAAAAATATTATTATACTCGTGTCAAATTCTTCAAAAGTACGTAATTTTTAGAAGATTGTGATAAGAATATCAGATGGACGGGATAAATTGAATTTAAACATATCAAAATGGACCTGAGTTAATAAAATGACCCTTCTAAAGTTATTTGGGTAAAAACGAGTTGAACTGAAATGAGCTAAAAAAACCAGATCGATCACATACAACCCCAACCATCCTAGTTCTTCCTATGTTTAAGTTCTTTGATTTTTTTTTAATAATTTCTTTGAGTAACCGGTAAAGTTACTGTCATGTGACCAAGAGGTTACAGGTTCAAGCCTTGGAAACAGACTGTGTTAGAAATGCAAGAAAAGGTTGCATACAATACGCATAAAAGGAGCTTTAGTGCACCAGACTTGTATTTTTTTTCTTTGAGTACCTAATAAATCTGTCTTCCTTATATTACAACTAGAGTCTAATAACTATATGCAATATTTCAAATAAAAGAATGTTTATATACAAATATTTACACAAGGTTTCTCATGGTCAACCTGGATTGCATATCACCGCAGTTTTATTTGAGTTGAGTTAGTAAAATAAGCTTGCTCTTAACCCCACCCAAACCTAAACAAGTTGGGCAGGTCACAACTTTATGAGCTGATTTATTTTGTCAATTTTATCTGATGCACATTCGATAATATTTTTGAAGAGTTCGAGAAATATATATTCGAGAATATTTCAAATAATTATTTTTGTGACTTATGTATATAATATGCAGCTTGGAGGGCCTTATTGGGAAATAAAATTGGGAAGAAGAGATTCAAGGACAGCAAGCCAAGGTGCTGCCAATAGCAGCATTCCTCAACCTACATTTAACCTTAATAGACTCATCTCAAGTTTTAAGGCTGTTGGCCTTTCTACAAAGGATATGGTGGCCTTAGCTGGTTTGTTCTTTTACCTAAAACTCCCTTGCTTTTTCTTTTGTTATAATGATCGTGTCTGAATTAATTTGCGTGTATCAAAATTTTTTCATTCAGTACCATTCTCTCAATCCCAAATTAATTGAATTTAATTGTTGCAATATTAACTTTTTGTTTCATAGGTGCTCACACAATTGGACAAGCAAGATGCACATCTTTTAGGGCACATATATACAATGAGACCAACATAGACTCATCATTTGCAAAAACAAGGCAAAATAATTGTCCAAGAAACTCTGGATCAGGTGACAACAACTTAGCACCACTCGATCTTCAGACACCTTTGAAATTTGACAACAGTTATTTCAAGAACCTCGTGAATAAAAAGGGTCTTCTACATTCCGATCAGGAATTTTTCAATGGAGGATCGGTTGATTCGATCGTTAGGTCTTATAGCAATAATCCTAAAATTTTTTACTCTGATTTTGTAACTGCTATTATCAAGATGGGTGATATTAGTCCACTTACTGGATCTAAAGGTGAAATCAGGAAGAATTGTCGTAAGATAAATTAAATGTTGAATATTGATAGTAACACCTTGTTTAGACAGTTGTTTTGTATTGTTTCATTCTGTATCGTGTGATGTTATATTGTGTTGTATTGTATCATCCTGTATTGTTTTAATAAGTGACTGTGTGTTTTTGGGGTGGAAATTGACCTCTTTGAGACGTGTAATGTGTGCTAAAGGCTTAAAGCATTGTATTTATATCATTATTGGAATATTATGAATAACTTCAACGTATTTTTGCTAGCGAAAGATTATTGCAAATCTTTTATTAGCACTAATGATCTCTATTAAACCAAATTAAAGGCGAATATCAAATTTTTAGAATATGGATGGATCGCTAAATAAAAGGGAAAAAAATGGATTAAGGGGGAGTTGATATGATCCTGAGTCTTCGAGGCAAATGATTGAATATTTAATCAAGTGCATCATTTAATATTCTTGTAGCATGATGTTGGAATATGATATTACTTAATTTAAGAAAAAATATATATATTAAATACCAAATTTGATGGAGAGATCGCAAGTTCGCCTGCCCCATATTTTGGATAAAATTCGCCCTTGAGTTGTACACTTCAATTCAAGAAAATTTAATATGAAAATTCTATCAGATAAGTCTTAAAAATTTAGAGAAAATGGATAAAAGGTCCCTATTACTACTTTAAGAATGTATTAGCATTTAATGTAGCCATTAACACTCGATTATCGGCAATTTAAAATTTTCATTTGACTAACTTTGAAAATTTTACTTAAAATAAAGAATAACACTTTTAAAAAATCATTTAAGTGAGAAAAAATGTCAAAAGACTAATTGAAAAATGACTTGAGAAAAAATATTTTTTAAAAAGAAATAGTGAGTCCAATACTTGAAAAAATTAAAGTGAACAAAATTTGCCAAAATGATCGACTAATGAAAGATATAATATCATTTAAAGAGAGTGAATTAACATAAAATAGTTCATCCTTTTGAGAATTATATTAAATTAAGTTAGAGTTAAATAAAATAATTACAATTAAACAAAGTTATTTTCACAGTTGGATGGAGTCAAAGATTTACTATTTTTTGGCTTTGGGGTATTATGGAATAAAGCAAAATGACTCTTTAAACTGTCTGCGCTTTTTTCAATTGTGAAGTAGCAGTTAGTCAGTGCAACTTTCGACGCTCATCATAGGTCATCCGAAAACAGTCGAACTATGTTTTAAACATAGGGATCAGGCTGCATACATTCGACTACCCTTTATCCCGCGATGGCGGGAGCCTTTGAGGCAATAGGCTAATGTTGTTGTTATTTAAACAATTATACAAAAATAAGGGAGAAGAAGAACTTGGGCCCAAGTCTGGTTTCTGTAAGCTGGACCAGTATTGGGCTCTTCAGCTGCACTTGGGCTTTTCTAACCCATTTTCGTTTCTGTATACATTGACTGTATATAAACTATATATCGACCATTTTTGTCGACTCAAAATTTGAGTTTTAAATAACTCGAGATGTAGGAGAGAAGTGGAGACCATTGTGGGCTCAAAGGCGGGTTCACATGAGGTAAAAAGAGAATAAGGATTAGAACTCGTATATCAAACTATAACTATAAACAAGAATTAACATTTCAAGAAAAAATCAATTCATCAAATATAACACGGTATCTCTTAGACCAAAATTTACGTTTGATTAATGAACTTGGTTAAAATTCTAATAAGATGAATTAAAATCAATTAATTAGGGGGCTGCTTAATCTCAACCAAATAAAATAATTAATTTAATTACTAAATAATTAACTCAAAAATATGAATTATGATTGAACTGAAATTAATTGATGAAATGTTTGATGTAAAATAAAATCTTTTGCGACGATTTTCAAAATTTTAACTAATGGTAGTAGCTATACATTGTGAAGGAATATATATAATATTTAAAATTATAAAAGATGACAAAATTACTTTTTGAAATATACGAAACTATTTTAAAATTATAAAAATTAATTATTTCAAGTTGTTCAAAAATTGAAGAAGCTTCCTAATTAATTTGCGTCGTGGTGAGTTAAAAATTGGATGACAATAATGATAATGAACGAGACAATGAAGGAGATGAGGAAGCAATTGATGTCGAAGAGGTGATTCTCTCGGAGAAAATTGAGCGATAAAATATAAGTTTATTTGGTCGTAGATTTTGCAAAGATTTTGAATTGAATGAGTCAAAGAAAGGACTTTGTGATGTTTATAGAAGAGATCGATTGAAAATAACGTTTTAATAAATTACGTGTATGTTGATTTATTTAATATTTCAAACTAAATTAAGGCATGGTGCATTTTGGTGTGAGTTAATTAGTTCTATGTCATGTACTTTTTAGTTAAAGGAGATTTAATATATTTGGCCCTACCTATAACTAGTAAAGCATGTTAGTTTAATGAATTTAATTTTATAAAATCGCGATTTGGGTAGAAAAAAAATGTCATATATATTCAAAGTTGACTAACTCATAGGTATGAAAAATCATTTTGACTTATATATTTCACATATTTTTTATATTAACGTTTATGAATGTGCTTTATATGGTATTCTTTATCAATTATAATATAAAAAAACATTGATGACTAATCCAGAGTCTAGATACTTGACATGGGACTTGACCCCGGCATCTAACCTTGATATCTCGATTCAACATTTGAACTAATACTCAATCTCAATTTTCGACCCAAGACTCTATCCAACACTCGTTTCAGGACTCAACACAAACGGTCGAATTCTGATTCGAGATTCAATCTTGACATTCGACCTTGGATTCAACTCAAAACTCGACCTCGATATCTGATACTTGACACTGATCCGAGACCCAACTTCTGGATAAACTTAGACATCATCTGTATACCAAACTTAAATTCAACAAAACAATAATTGAAAAAAAAAACTGTTGACTGGCTAAAAAGTAATTAATTAATGCCAAAAAGTCCCATGCAGCCATAATTTTCTACGTTGTTTACCAACCAGTAGAAAAATTTGCCTTATTTGAACCAGTCTTAGTCCCACTTCATGATAAGCTAAGAACATACCTTGTCACAATAAATACCCAAACTTTTTTTTTTATAATCTAAAAGTCACACAATTTTATCGAAATATCATATAAATATGTGTTTTTATTTCATTTTACAGATTTTTTTTGCGTAATTTAGTCAAAATTGAATGACTTTTTGTTTACCTCTAAAACGCAAGTAAACTTCAATGATTTTTTTGTGGCACAAAATAGTTTAATAACTATAATGTAATGCAATTATAATTGATCCATGACCATTTACGAAATCATTCACGTAAATCTAATGATTTTTGTTCAAATTATATATTTGTACTAAAAATATATAAAATATTTATAAATATTGAATTGTGCATTTAATTATTGTTATGAAAGGCCAACATATCTAGGCTAGTCCCACAAAGTAGAATCTAGAGAAGAAGACGCGTACACGGTGCTTAATTATCGCTATCTTAATTAGAAATAAAGATTTTGTTTCCCAAAGACCCTTTATCGTTATAAAATTTTCAACGACAACATATCTAGGCTAGTCCCAAAAAGTAAGATCTAGAGAAGAAAAAGTGTGCACAGAGCTTAAGTATCGTTATTTTAGAAATAAAGAATCTGTTTCAATAGACCCTTATTAATTATTACTCCCTATGTCCTAGTTTATATGATTTATTTTTCTTTTTAATCAGTCCCCAAAAAAATGACATATTTCTATATTTATTAATCATTTAACTTCAATGTCCATTTTACCCTTCTGAAATGACTTTCAATCATACAAATATAAAATATCTATCACTTATTTTAGATCACAATTTTTTTTTTAAAAAAAAATTAACTTCATGCTAAATCAAACTAGCTCATATAAAGTGCGACAACAAAAATATAATTTTTTTTTCATAAACTTTAAATTTCAAATGCGTGTTATTTTGCTTGGATAGACCAAAGTCGATGCTAAAGCCTAAAGTAAATGCTCTTAACTATAAGTTGATAAAGTAAATTAATTTTGTAATTGGCAAATCAAATTTTGCTCTTTAAATTGACTATACAAAATCCTTGCCGTAAATGCTGACCTTTCCTAAATTAATTATCTTAATCTACTTGTGGCACTCAATAAAATATGGCAATTATTTTCCCCTTTCTTTTTCATAAAATATTATTTCTTGAGATTAAACAAATAAATTATAAAAAGACATTTTTTTATTAGGAAAATGTAACATCATTTCGTTAAAATTTACCATTGACCAAATCAGACTTAATAATTAACTATATATACGGTCTCTTAGAAACTATCCACTTGTATAATGATAATGACAGGTAAACTAATTGTCCTAATTTTCGTTTTGAGAGTTAAATGATAGTATGAATTTTTGATTAATATATTTTAAGATGTATCTTTTTATTATATAGATATGAATAAAAAGTTATAATATATAATATTATTTATATAATTTTTACAGATCTAATTTTTTATTTTAAAATATCAAATTAATGTAATTTAATTTATCTTTTAAAGTTAATCAAATTGACTCTAAACAACTAAAAAGAATGAAGGGAGTATAATAAACATTGTAAATTGTAATAAATAGACATTTATGAAAGAAACTCTTTTCTAAAAAAAAGTTTTAATTAATCTAAAATAAGACATAAATATGTGTGTAGACATAAAATGAAAAATTTTAAAATTAATTATTTCTAAATATAGAGATGATATTTTCCATCTTAAAAAAGGTGAGACATAAAGAGAGTAACTAATACTCCATCCTATTTTCGTCGTTACTATTTTCATTTTTAGAATCAAACTATATAAGTTTTGACTAATAATTTACGATGTCTTTTTTATATATATCGATATGAAAAAATTACAATCAATATTGCTTTTCGTACAGTTTTTGAATATCTAAATTTTAATTTTAAAATATTAAATTAATCTAATCTAGTTTAGCTTTGAAAATTAGTCAAATTAAATTTAAAAATATTTTCTTTTATCTTTGCAATCTTATAATTCAAAGATTCTTAAGAAACCTCTAATTAACTAAAGGTACATAGTTTCCTTAACCATACAAAACACAAGTCAATATAATTAATCTACAAGCAATGTTGCAAAAGTCCACTTTGTACATTTAATTATTCCCTTTAAGTATATCACAAGATTATTGTGTTTATTTGGGTCCCTTTCTTTGACAAATTATATATTTAACTCTCAAAATGTCTAACTTTTTAATTGTTCTACACTCTCCATTTATTCCACATGATTCCTATATTAAAAATAAATTTTTAATTTTACTTAAACATTTTAACAAATTAAGAAACTTCTATTACCTTTTTCCATATTAACCACATAAAGTAGTAATAGTTAAATTTGAAATTTCAAAATATCATTAATTTAAAAATTTTTTAGTTAAAAGATGAATTTAACAAAATACATCTTATAATTATTATTTTTAAAAGGTGTATTAAATCAATAAAAGTCAATCTCGGATGGAGTCAAAGATTCACTATTTTTTGGCTTTAGGGCATGATGGAATAAAACAAAATGACTCTTTAGACTGTCTGCGTTTCTTTCAATTGTGAAATAGCAATTAGTCAATGCAACTTTCGACGCTCATCATGAGTCATCCGGAAACAATCGCTCTATGTTTTTAAACATAGGGATCAGACTGCATACATCTGATCTCCCTACCCGGCAATGAACGGAAACTTTTGAGGCATTGAAGTAATGTTGTTGTTGTATTAAATCAATAAAAGTCAAATAATATGAAAGAAAGCAAGTACTTTTTTTTTTTTTCATATAATAGGTATTAATACCTAGATCTAACATATATATGCTATTCAATTTTACCATTTAATTATCAAGGAATCCATCAACTTTCAACTTCACCTAACAATTTATATCTTGCACACAGACAACTTTAATAACTTTTGTATAATTGATTAAATTAAGTTGATTTACAACACTTGGTAGCTCGATAATCATATCAAGCATGATATAGAAAATTGTTATGATTAGATGATTAAAATAGTTGATAAGGATAGATTGCTAAAAGTACTTTTACCTGTTTATGAAATGAAGAGACAATTATAATATGTTAAAAATAAAATTATAAAAAGTTTGATCAAACTAAAAATACTTATAAGCTATAAAATCATAATTTAATGATAATTAACATATGAATTTTAACTTTTATAAGCAATTTTCTCGTTGAACCGCTTATAAACTCAGTCAAATACCCACATTTTGACATGAAATTCTAATCGAGTAATTAATAACTCGCTATCCATCTATAATCTCATTGTTATGCTCCCTCTCTTCACTTCTATTTGTCGATTAATTAAAAATGGATATTCACTTTTACTTGTCATTTTTAACATATCAAGAAAAAATAATAATTTATTTTATCCTCAATATGAATTACTTAATCTTCAAATCATACTCCAAGACCTAAAGATTATACATCTATTAATATAGATATTGAAGTAAAAAGATACTCGGATTAATCATTATTTCTTAAGGGGTGTGAAAGTCCAAAGTGGACGGGTAAAAATAAATAGATGAAATGTTTTTAAAAATTCAAGGTAAACTTAATTATGTTATCCGGTTTTACTTCTTGTATGTAGTAATTGTTCTTGAAAACTACAAACACCTTACTATTAGAAATGACACAATTACATAAATATTTGGTATATTGCTCCCTCCATTTTGTATTATTTGGTCCGTGTTAACTTGATAAATTCTTTAAGAAAACTTTAGTTAATTAGAGTTGTCTTTTACTAAATAATTAGTAGTATCAATGACGTTTTGGAACTCAAAATTTGATTACTACGACTTTATATAGTTATTTAATACTCTCTTCGTCCCATTTAGTTGTTAGGATAAAGTATGACACAATCTTTAAGAACAAATTAACTAAGGTACAATTTGACTAATATAACCCTATTAAAATCACTAATACTTTTTGAAAATTATTGTAAAAGACTTATTTACTAAGGATAGAAATGAGAAAAAATGACTAATTATTGTTTGATTGTTTAATTTGACAACTATTTTTAGTATACCTGATAACTAAAATGGAACAGAGAAAGTACTGCAGATCGTACAAGAAGAAAAAACTACAAAGTACTACAAATTGTACAAGAAGAACAAATTTTCTTGATTTGATATAATGGATAAATAAAGTGAAACATCCATATCTGAATCAAGTATAATAAAACCGAAAACTAATTATTAATGCATTGAATTTGCTACCTATTGGTTTGCTTGCTTTAATCAATCAAATACACTTTCAAACTTAGAATTAATACCATGCAAATCAATAGTACATGTTAGGTAGCCTGCCCAAATCAATTACAATAATTTCTCTAGTCAATTATTTACAAAATTTCTCTATAAATACTTAGACACTTTTCACTAACTTGTGCTCAACACACTTTATTCTTCTCTATTTTTATAAAATTTTCCAGTCTCTCAATTAGTCAAACTTTAGTGATGGCTAATAATTCAAAGATTAACACTATAGTTTTTATATTTTTGCTTGTGAACTTACTTATTGTAAGTTCATCAGCACAACTTTCAACTAATTTCTACTCAAAATCATGTCCTAATCTTTATCAAGTAGTGAAATCAACAGTACAATCAGCTATCAACAAGGAAGCTCGTATGGGGGCTTCGCTTCTTCGTCTTTTCTTCCATGATTGCTTCGTTAATGTAAAAATATCCCTATTATTTTCGGCTAATTTTCTCTATTCTGACTCTTTAACACGGTTTATACATTGATATAATAAGGTTATTTTGTTGTAATTACTAATAACTTTTCAACTATGGTGACTAAGCTGGCTTCGATATCCAATAGGAATATCATTGCCCCGTAGAATGAAGTATTATCCATTACACGTTGAATAATATTTTATTGAAAAAAGTTATGGTATATATATAAAAAATTATACTTTGTATAGGTCAAATCTTAAGCATCCTTAATTGGTAAGACTTTTCACATAAGCATTCATTTCTTATATTATTACATGTACTTGTACTTACCATAACATTCCATCGGTCCATTTTTTATCGGTCTATTATACTAAAAATATATTTTTATTTTTATTATTAAATTTAGAAGATCAAAAGATATTTTATCACTCAGATAGTTTCTTATTTGTCCTTATTATTTACTATAGTGATTATTCTTCGAAGCATTGAATTGACTCTTTGTGTGTCAAGTCGATACGCATAAGTAAAAAATAGACGGAGTGAGTATTAATTGTCTAAATTATTGCTCAATAATTTAACTTGATTTGTCACTATTTAATTTCTCTTTTAGGGATGTGATGGATCACTGCTCCTTGATGACACATCAAGTTTCACAGGAGAAAAGAGGGCTGCTCCAAATTTGAATTCTGTCAGAGGATTTGAAGTCATTGACAACATCAAATCTGCTGTAGAGAAAGCATGCCCCGGCATTGTTTCTTGTGCTGATATTTTAGCTATTACTGCTCGTGATTCTGTTGTCATTGTAAGTCCTAATCTATGATCTTGAGCTGACCATTCAAAAATGTTATCACAATCATGTCAGATCCTTTAAAAATATGTTGCTTTTAGAAGATTTGACAGGGATGATAATGGATGGGTTAAACTGAATTCGAACATGTCAAAATAGGTTGAGTTAATAAAATGACATGTCCACAAGTTCTTTAGGTTAAAATAGGTTGAACATAACTATATACAATATATCAAATTAAAAAAATGTCTTCTCACAAATATTTGCACAAAGATACTCATGGTCAATTTGGATTACATATCAGCTTAGTTATAATCTAAGCTTCACGGATTCTTAATTTTCAATGTCGTACTTGTGTCGGATTCTCCGAAAATACGCTACTTTTAGCGAATTCGACACGCACCTATGGACACTTTTGAAAAGTCTGAGTAACATAGGTTATAACGGACTGAGTTGCTACAATAAGCGGGTTATTAACCTTCCCAAACCTAAACTGATTGGACCAGTCATAATTTTATAAGATGATTTTGCTAATTTTAACTGACACACGTCCTATATATACTCGAAGAGTCTGAGTAACATAGATCCCTATATATATATATATATTATCAAGACTTTTTCGAGAAAAACATTTGCATTTTAATTTTATTTTCATATAATTATTTTTGTGACTTATTTGTATATATATAAAATGCAGCTTGGAGGGCCTAATTGGAATGTAAAACTGGGCAGAAGAGATTCAAGGACAGCAAGCCAAGGTGCTGCCAATAGCAGCATTCCTCAACCTACATTTAACCTTAATAGACTCATCTCAAGTTTTAGTGCTGTTGGCCTTTCTACCAAGGATATGGTTGCCTTATCTGGTTTGTTCTTTTACCTAAAACTCCCTTGCTTTTTCTTTTTTATACCATTACTAGTGTCTGAATCAATTTGCATATATCTTAATTATGTCATTTAATACTTCTTTTTATAAGTACCATAAGTTATATTGTGTAACTCTATCCAATAGAGGCGAAGTCAAAATTAGCAGTTTAGGGGTCCTTTTACCTATTAGATTCATCTAAACTCATGAACCTCCACTTAGTTCCGCCTCTACTATCAACGTAAATTTATTAACCAATTTTTAATAAACCATCCATTTAACCACTTTTGTTTATGATGAGATTGGAACCTTTAACTTTTCATAAATACCCTTCTAAAAAAAGGAGAGGGAAAAATAAATACTTTCTCCGTTCTATTTTATGTGGCACCCTTTAACTTGACACGTATTTTAAAAAAAAAGACTCTCGAAATTTATAGTCTAAAATTATTCCTAGATATTTGTGTGGTTGAGAATTATTTCATTAAGCGTAAAGGAAAATTTTAAAATTAAATTATTTCTAATTAAAATGATGTGACTTTTTTTGAAGGGGGATGGACCATAAAAGAGTGTCACGTATAGTGAGATAGAGGCAGTACTATTTTTTAAGTTTAAAGCAGCTATTTATTGTGATATAATCTTTAAATTTACTAGCTCGTCTAATTTGAATTCTTATGGTAGAGCAGATAAAAGAAACTACTCTTGCTAAAAGGTTAAACTTAAGGCCTCTAAAGGGAGAAAAAATCTCAATGTATCCATCATACTGTGATAAATGAAAATTAGCGATTGACAACTTTTATCAATAAATTGCAAAAAAATTGATTATGTTAATGTCAATGCCCTAATTATAGCATCAAAAATCACATAATAACAAACTTTTACCCTGCAAAAACAGAGGAAATTCATACAACTAAACATTTAATTGTTTCAATATTATTTTTTTTTTCAACAGGTGCTCACACAATTGGACAAGCAAGATGCACATCTTTTAGGGCACGTATATACAACGAGACCAACGTAGACTCATCATTTGCAACAACAAGGCAAAATAGTTGTCCAAGAAACTCGGGATCAGGTGACAACAACTTAGCACCACTCGATCTCCAGACACCTACCAAATTCGATAATAATTACTTCAAGAACCTAGTAAATAAAAAGGGTCTTCTACATTCCGATCAGCAATTGTTCAATGGTGGATCGACTGATTCGATCGTTACGACTTACAACAATAATCCTAACAGTTTTAGCTCTGATTTTGTGACTGCTATGATCAAGATGGGTGATATTCGTCCACTTACTGGATCTAATGGTGAAATCAGAAAGAATTGTCGTAGAAGAAATTAATTAAGAGTCGATTGATTCGTATTAAGTGTGTGCGAGCTTTTTTTTAAGTGTGAAAAATGACTACTTTGAGACGTGTGATTTTATTTTATTTTACTCTATAGTTTATAATTAGTCAAAGTTTTCTTTCTTTATGAGATGCAGGATCAATATGTATGCTAATGCATTGTACTTTTATCATTATTGGAATATTATGAATTACTGCAAATCTTTTATTAGTATTATCATATATATATATATATATATATAGACAAATTAATTTGATCCTAATTGACAATTAAACGTTATAACTTTGAGGATGTCTATCTATACATCGTGTGACCTATCTCGATTGAACCAAAGGCAAATCTAGAATTCACCACTAAATAAAAGAAGGAATAAATGTATTCAGGGGAAATTAATTCACCATTTTATTATATTCTTAGCTTGTAGCATAGCGTAACACTCCAAATCTTTTAAAGCTAAGACTGAGTCATTCTTCGAAGGATATAGCATTTTAGTTAATGATTTTTAATTGAGTGTAAGTGCTAAAGTCAAATTCTTAATGTGGAATAGAATTGGAGAAGATCTAAGGTCATACGAACCCTCTAGTACAAATCTAAGCTAAAAACTTTCTTAGCGTTTGAGTTCTAACATAAGATTTTATAAAAGGTAACTGGACCCATGACTTTTTAGGTTGTGTGTGTGTATATATATATATATATATATATATATATATATATATATATATATATATATATGTGTGTGTGTGTGTGTGTGTGTGTGTGTGTGTATATGCTAGGAATCAATACCTAAGTATTTAAAAAATATTAGATGTGATTTAGAGTCATAAAAGATCCTTTACATCAAGTCAAGTTCAAAAAATTTTTAGCAACTAAATTTTCGTATGAGTAGATAGAAGGGTCAACTTCAAATGATCATATCTCCTAAAGTATAATGAGTTAGATGACTCATAATATATCAAATTGAAGATATCTTAATTAGCTTTTCAACGCATCAAATTTTGCGTTAATCGGAGTTCAGAGTAGAAAGTTGTGGTCATTTTAGTGGAGAGACGCATAGTTGTCCATAAGTTAACGACGTTTTTTTCCTTATAATTGGAGGGTGTTTTTATCCTAAAATCTTTGGGGGTCTATTTATGGTCCCCAAAACATATAAAACATCAGTTTTCATAATCAAAAACTCTCTCCCTTCTCTCCTAAACATAAATGCTCAAGAATCATCAAGAAAGTCATGAAATTAGGATTAACTTCCAAGATTCCTGCTCAAGGTATGTTATTCTTCATAAATTTCAATCTACCCAACCTGAATTTCTTATCTATTCATGAAGCTCTAATAGGATTTTAAATCATAACCTAGGGTTTCAAGAAAACAAATTCAAGAATCCCAAGAAAGGATTTCTTGACTCGTATTCTTCAAGAATTATGGTTCTTTATCAAAAACTCTAAAGAGTATAAGTTAAGAATTCAAGAATCAAAGGTAATGCTTTCAATCAATGTCTTTCCAAGTTCTTTCACTTTAAAAGAATTGCGAAAATTGGGGATTTTATCCAAGAAAAAGAAGAGATGATCGCAAACTTTCCCCAAAATTTAACCAACGATTTCTCTCTCAATTTTGATTGGATTTGAGCGATTTCAAATGGATAAATTGTATATTTTTCCGAGGAGAACACATTGGGAACTTCAGAAATTGACTTTGTTGCTTCATTCGAGGTAAAATCTGCAGATCTTGTTGTTGCATTTTTAATGTATTTCGAAAACTTTAACATGCGATTTTCTTCCTCATGTTAGCTCCGTTTTTGAATTGGTTTTCACCGTTGAATTCCTTATCACTTGGGGGACATTTTCATATAAAGATTTTCAAATTTCGACAATATTTTTTTGGCGATGAAATTCTTGGATCATTTTACCCTTTTCATCCTAATTAATTGATTTTAGTGTCGTTAGATTTGTTATATAATTATGATGTTATATTTGAATAGATTTTAGGGAATTGGAGTGCCATAGAAAGGTAAAAGCTTCAGAATTGACATGATTCGAGACTTTATATAAGGAAAGTAAATTTCTTAACCTTTGTTAAATTTATAAAATCTTTGTACTTATGGTGCGAGGTGTTGTGAATGATTTATGTAAGCTTGATCGAAATATTTTGAATTGGGTAGTGATCTTATGCTGATAATTGACTTATAAATTAATTTTTGTGGTTTGATTGACTGATATATCGTTGTGATTGATCTGAAATCCCAAGACCATGAAACCCATAA
>JAOTQR010000086.1:19777270-19787557 GCA_025774065.1 Solanum ossicruentum | reverse complement strand
TCTTGATTCGAGTGTAGTGGAATGATGAATTTATTTCCTCGCCTTTTTGACAATAAATCAAAATTCTCGTGGAGAATAGGCGAATATACGAGATTATATTAACCAGTACATATGATTCGATTAAGATCTGAATAATCAGGAATCCTATCATCTTTTTTACCATAAAAATCTGAACTAAACAATTTCTGTCTCGCCTGTGACTCGTTAAGGGGTTTACCCCTCGTGACAGTATATATATATATATATTAACTATTTTAACTCTAAATCACTCAGAAAAATTCAAAAAATATCTTCAATAGGTAGTCATGTCCAAACACAACATAAATTTCCAAAATAAAAATAAATAATACCTTTTTTTTCAAATTCTAGAATTCTTATATCGAAGCTAGCCCACTTTAGTCCCTGACACACCACAATAATACACTCAATTTAAAAAAAAAAAACTAAAAAAGAGTAACAAATTTTGTCCATAAATAGAAATTTTAGTAGCTAATTTATCACAAATTTTAATTGTTTAGCAGCAGAATTTTTCATCGCGCGCTATGGATGGCCGGAGAAGTATTTGGAGGACTAAATAGGAAACTTTAGTCTTCCATGGTTATGTGGAGGCAAGTCACAGAATTGGCTATTGTTAGTATCTTTAAATTTGATATTTCGTTACTCGTTGTATTGTATTGTATTGTATTGTTAATTTAAATAATATATTTATTTTGATTGTGAATTATGTTATATCATATTATTTAAATTCATTATTAGGTAACAATTCATCGTATCATTACGTTAATAATTTTTTTCCATTTTATCTTTAGTTATTTTGTGTTCTTTCACCCTAACATTTTATAAAGCTAGCATCAGTCTTGTTTCGAGTTCTATCATCAAATTATAAATGCGTGACGTTATATAACGAATGAGACCAATACAATCTATCCAAATATATTCATTGTAGGGACAATTACAGTGCATAGCCGTTCGACCAAAATAATTACCAAAAACATGGTTGTTTGCTATATAGACATTTATAGTTAATGTATATTTCATGTATAGTCAAGCTATATTCATTTTTTGAGTATATCGGATGTGTAGTCAGCGTATAACACATTATAAGTAATTTATATAGTATAGTCAATGTATACTTTTTATTAATTTTGGCAAGTTGTATAGTCATGTACATTTTCTATGATTTTGAACTTTTTTTTAATATAAATAAAAGATTACTATATTTGTTGAAAGTAATTAGTTTATTGTATATATTTGAAATTATCTCAATATATATTCATTTAAACAATACAACACAACACAACATAGTACAATACAATACAATGTGATACGATACATAACGGGGTTATCAGAACTCGTGACAGAATAATTACCTAGACTTTTTATGAATAAGATTATTATAACTCATAGTGATTGATAGAGGTGGCAATTAGGCAGATTGAGTTAAATTTGAGTGGGTTATAATGGATCAAGACAACGAACGGATCAAGTTCCAATCTAATTCAAGTTTTCTTTGATCAAAATGGATTGAGCCAAAACGAGTTGTGTAATGGGTTACACAAATGGGTCAAGACCCAACCAGATGTAGCTTTTACTAAGTTTTACTTATTTTATTTATTTATTTTCAATATTTTAATACTTAATTAAATTATTTTTTTCTTTATTATGGTCATATAAAACATATCAATTTTTTTAAAAAAATCTAAAATATTTTGGCATATCAAATTTTAAAAAAAGTTTCTTAAAAATATTTTGGCAAGACCTCTCTCGAGTCAATTTGAGTTGCATATCAACTCAATTTTAAATGAATTGAGTTGAAATGGTTGAACTAATAAATGAACAGATTACCTGCAACAGGTTAGACGGATTGAATTTAATTTTGCCACTCCTAATGACTTATGATCAGAATTTAGCACAAAAATGTCTTGGCAAATCACCACAATTTTTGATGGAGAGATTCATCAAAACTCAAGGAGGAATATTGAAACAAGTTATTCACAATTTCAAGCTTTAATTTCATTAGAAGTTTATGAGGAATTTCACCATCATTTTGGTCAAAGAAGAATTGTCATGCTAAACTTCTTTTTTAATATTATTATATTCTAAGTCCTAGACAATAAGAGATGAAATTGAGGAATATATTATTCTCTCATCAGTTGATTCGATTTGATTTTATGTATTATTGATTTGATTATTAATTTTCGATTTCTAAATATACCAAATCAATAAGATATTGTTTTATCAGTTTTTAATTTATCAACTTTTAGTATTTAACGGTTCAATTTTCGATTTATCCATAAACTCATAAAAATAAATATATGTCTTCTCTTATAACTTAATGCACTATGAGATACAGTAAAAAAAAAACAAATCAATTGAGCACCTTGGCTCTCTTAAGCTCTCCTTTAGTGAAGAAGGGTGATGGATAAATAGAATGACTCCTAACATCTCCTATTTATAATGCTCCTAAGGAGGTGAATTACTTGCCACATACAACTTTACAACTCATTATGAATAAGCATTCTAGCTAAATATGAATTGTAGTTGAGTTGTTTTCATTAGATTCCAAGTAAACAGGTCTAACTTGCTTTAAGGTCATCAAATTCAAATTGACTTTTATCATTGAATAAGCAAGTTCAATTTGCTTTCAAACTTCTTTAGGTTGTCAAATCCATTTTGAATTCTACCATTGACCATCTTAGATATTAAGTAATTGTAATAATTAAGAAAATAAAACCTTAATATCTATTTATGATTTTATATTGAATTTTAATAAAAATAATAAATTATTATAGTCTTAATGAGTTATCGATTTACCCAATAACTCAATACTAAAAATCAAAATTGAACCGATAACCCGCTAATTTTTTTTTGTAAAACCATCAAAAACTCGTTAACCCAGTAATTCGATAACAATAAAACAGTAAAAATAGTTTTGATTCAGTTTATCGATCGATTTGATTTTTACATACCCCTACTCCCTTTAGTTAAAAAAGAATAATTTTTTTAAAAAAAGAGTGATTCATTTTTTTTGAAAAATATTTATTTTAGCTTTTTACGTATATTTAAAATTACAAAATTAAAAAATATTTTAATATATTTAACATAATTTCAATTTAAGATGATAAAATTAAAAAAAGTTTCTTTTTTGTCTTTTTTATTTGAGAGTCAGAATAATCTAGTACTAGATGCTCTTTGATTCCCTCTTTATTTTTTTTGGTTTTTTTCTAAAGACAAATATCTGCTCGTTTCCCGAGACACCTACCACGTGTCAGAATTATGTGTTAAAAATAATTTGTTTTTTCTGAAAAAAAGGGAAAAAAAACAGATTATAAATCTCAAACTCTCTCTCTTTCCTTCCTTCCATGCTTCGCATCCATCCGGAAGCTTCATTGTTTGTCCAATAGGTATTTCCCAATTTTTCTTTTCTTATTTGGATTGGTTAATTTCGTAAAGGCGAATTTCAAAATGTTAAATAGACGATTTGGCATACAAGAAAAGGTAAAATTTGAAAAAAAAAAAGTTGAAAATGATATGTGCCCAATGAAATTATTGAGTTTATGAATTCTGAATTTTAGGACGGGATATAGAATTGGGCTAAAGTTATTGAGTTTTGTCGAATTATTGGGTAGATCTGCTCATGGTAATTTGCATGTTGGTTTTGGTTGAATTTTGCATATATTTCTAATGTTCTAGTTGTTGCTTGTTGTCATCAATGTTTGAAGATTGTTAAGGTTTTTGTATTTCTATGGAATATTTTGTCTTGGGGGATATTTTGCATGGATGCATCAATGTTGGATGTTGTATGCAGGAGATTTTTTGATCTTGGCATATAATGTTTTTTCCTCATCTTAACATTTATTATTGAATTTTCTAGTTAATGTCTATCCCTAAGAAAGGGGAGGCACTAAAGTTCCCGTTATGCGCAGGCTAGGGAAAAGCTTGATCATAAGGGTTGTGTTGATTGTATGTAGCCTGATCTTGCATTTTTGATAGAGGTTGTTTTTAAGGCTCGAACCCGTAACCTTCTGGTTACATGACAACAAAACTTTACAAGGGAAGGTGAGCCTTGATATAATTGGTAAAGTTGTTGTGATGTGGTTGGAGGTTACAGGCTCGACCCGTGGAAACTGCTTCTTGCAGAATTATAGGGTAAAGTTGTGTATAATAGACCTTTGTGGTATGGTTCTTTTCTGAGCCCCGCATGCACATATTGGGAGCTTATGGGTTGGGTGGCCTTTTGACTTTCTTTGGGGTGTTCAGTGGGTTGATGATGATCTATCTTCTAGAATTTGATGTTTGTGGTTTCCATCGATCCCATAGCTCGTTTTAGATACTTGGTTCACTATTGATTATTTATATATCTTTAATGGATTTCCTAATACAAATAGTGGGTTTAAACAAAAGCTAATGGATTTGTCTGAACTCCTATCTATAGCTCCCCCCTTGGAGGTAGGGCCTTTCCAATTGTATGTTGCTTGGACTCTTCAAAAATATCAATGGCTGCGTGTTGGATTCTCCAAAAGTAGCGTATTTTTGGAGAATCCAATATGGATGCGGCATTGAAAGAGAAGAGTTTGCGCAACTTAGTTTCAACAAGTTCACAATTTGATCTGAGAAGTATATTTCATGTTTCGCTAGCTCATATTTTATGTATCAAGTTTCTGCATCTTTTGTTTGGTGAACGACTAAATCTAGCTACATTTCTCAATCTTGATGAGTTAAATTTGTCCAATGTGATGGAACAGGATAGCCCTTTAGTTTGGTTTTAAATAGTTTTTAAAGAAGAAATCATAAATCTGGAATCTTCTAGTTGTAGTTGTATTCTTGAGGTAAAGAGTGTCATTAGTTAAAAGACAAGATTCCAAACACATCGTGAGCTAAACCGATATACATCTTGATGGACATTTCTGTTGCTTTCCCCTATATCTTTTACTTTCAGTTCGCACATCATTTTACATAGTCATCGATTTTTTCTTAAGGCAATAATTGTTAAGCTCACATTGAAATTTCCTGAATGTCTGTCCCTTTTTGCTGTTGACATGCTGTGCTTGTGATATTTATGAAGGCAATATAATTGGGATGCAGAAGAATGGGGTTGTACAACAGCAATTACCTATTGGAGGCTTCTGAATTTCCATATGCCTTGATATTAGTCTGTTTCATCCTGGGTGATCTCAATTATGCACCTCACAGCATAGTAAACTTCTCGTGCCAGATGAACAATGAAGCCACAACCCTTAAACACCCGATCGTGCTGAAGCACAGTCTTGTTGGAGCTGGTTGAGCTCTGCAACAAGGCCTCTCCTGCCTGTTAAAAACGAGTATCATATCAGCAGGAAGAAGTAAGTTTAGTGGTTACTAGAATTGTTGCTTCAAATGGAGAAGAAAGGAAATGTACTGATGCAAAAATATGATTTGGGGAGATTATTAGGTCAGGGAAACTTTGCTAAGGTTTATTACGGAAGGAATCTTGAAACGGGACAGAGTGTAGCCGTCAAGGTAATTGACAAAGAGAAGGTTATTAAGGCCGGACTGATGGAACAGACTAAGAGAGAGATATCTGTTATGGCATTGGTTGAACACCCAAATGTTCTAAAGTTATATGAGGTCATGGCAACTAAATCTAAGATTTACTTGGTCATTGAGCATGCCAAAGGCGGTGAGCTTTTCGCAAAATTGACAAAGGGGAGGCTCAAGGAAAAATTAGCTAGGAAGTACTTTCAGCAGTTGATTAGTGCTGTTGAATGTTGCCACAACCGAGATGTTTACCACCGTGATCTGAAACCAGAAAATGTGCTTCTAGATGAGAATGGAAACCTTAAGGTATCGGACTTTGGATTAAGCGCCTTGGCCGAGTCTAAGCAGCAGGATGGCTTACTCCACACAACATGTGGAACCCCAGCTTATGTTGCACCAGAGGTGATTAGCAGAAAAGGATATGACGGCGCCAAAGCTGATATCTGGTCTTGTGGGGTTATCTTATTTGTTTTGTTGGCCGGTTATCTTCCATTCCAAGACTCAAATCTTATGGAGATGTATAGGAAGATAAGGAAGGCTGAATTCAAATTCCCTAATTGGTTCCCACCAGAAGTGCGGAAATTACTCTCTAGGATCCTTGATCCAAACCCTCGTACAAGGATTTCCATAGCAAAGATAAAGGAAAGCTCTTGGTTCAAGAAAGATTTGCATTCCAGAAATGCAGTGTCCAAAGTAGAAGAGAAGGAAAAGTGTAGCCTAGATGCCAACGCTATTATTGAAGATTGTACACATAACCGTATCTCTCCCTCCGTGTCAAAGCTAGAGTTGCCAAAGCCAACAAATCTAAATGCATTTGATATAATCTCTCTTTCAAGTGGATTTGACTTGTCCGGTTTATTCATAACAAAGGATCAGAAGGAAGACTTGCAATTCATTTCAGCGAAGCCTGCCTCTTCTATCATGTCCAAACTTGAGGAAGTTAGCAGGAAACTAAAGCTGGACGTAATGAAGAAAGAAGCTGGATTTATGAGATTAGAGGGATCGGGTGAGGGTGGATATGGGACACTGTCCATTGATGCTGAAATATTTGAAATTACTCCGTCCTTCCACTTGGTTGTGCTAAAAAAGTCACATGGTAATAAGGTGGAATACCAAAATATACTGAGACATGTTATAAGACCTGATCTGGAGGAAATTGTTTGGGCTTGGTGAGGCCAGCAGCCAATTAATCGGTTATAGAGGACACAAAAGAAAGCTTCTGATCTCATGACACTTACGCTGTAAGTCGATCTCACTTTAGTATCAGTATTTAACGTTCAATTTGTCTGTTTGGTTTCTGGTTGTAATGTCAATTTACTATGTATGAGTCTGTTTTAGGCCACCCGTCTAAGCTTAACAGAGATGACCTATTTTGTTAGATTTTCAAGTTCCTTTGCTCTGCTTATGTTGCTGTAATTGACGAGTAATGTACAGTTTTCTGGCTTTTTATTGAAAAGGAGACTTGTAGTAAAATGGTGGTATAATATTTTTTTTCGTATTTACGACTTGTTGTATTTCAAAGGAACAGGTGACTTTGTAACATTTCGAGGTGATGGTGACTTGTAGTTTCATGTCCTTGCATAAGGCACTCTCTCAGTTAATTATTATCCTTTTGTAAGGAACCAAGATGTACACTGACTTTTTTCTTTACAATAATAAAAGCTACACACTATTTCAAGCAAGCTCGGATTGGCTATATGAATCCAAACTAATCATGTTGGTTGCGCCTTTGATCGTTTTCTTCACTCTACCCTTACTTTTTGCTAAACGTGCACTTAATTTAAGATATTGTAGGTTTTATGAGATTAACTTTCTGTCTTGTGATTTTGGCCTATTTTGTCCTCTTTTAACACCTCCGTCACCATGGATTCACACATACAAATCACATACATAGACACGACTAAACTATCGTAAGGAACCTTAACTTTGGTTAAACAATGTTGTGTGAGTAATCCCTTTAGCTCAGGAACTATTTTGCTTGCTCTAGTTTGAATTTTTGTATTACTCAAGAAACAAAAAGGAAAGACATGTTGGCACACAATGCATTAACTTTGTCTTAACTAATACCTTATTTTTATCCAAGTATCACAAAGTAAACTGATGGCTGTTTTGAGCACCAATTTGTCCGTTAGAGTTTCTTCTTGTTCATATATTGGCCTTCAAATATTCTTGTTTTAATTCAAGTTCATTTTTTGTGATCTTTCGTCAATATTTTGACCGACCTTTGATTTTTCTTTTGAAAAAGGCTAGTTGTTTGAATTATCAACGACAGTACTGATTATCAGTGTAGTTTCATAACTGGGGTTTGAGAAAGGTGAGATGTACACAGACTTTACCCCTATCTCTATAGTCATACAACCCGTATGATTTTTCGGGAATCTTGCGCCGGAGCCCCATACAGCCCCAGAATTTGTGGGCTAACACCCACAGAAAACTGCCAAAATCGCTCGTTTTCTGTTCGTTAGCACATAAAATCCTACCATGCCTCCACCAACGTCACCGGGCCACCTGGGCCTCTTGCTGGGCTCGTTGCGGACCCACATGTATGATTTTTTGAGCAATCTTGCGGCGGAGCCCCTTGCAGCCCCAGAATTCGTGGACTAACGTCCATAAAAAATTGATGAAATCGCATGTTTCCTGTTCCTTGGCCCATAAAATCCTACCAAGCCTCCGCCAACGTCGCCGGGCCACTTGGGGCTCTTGCCAGACCCACCCGTATGATTTTTTGGGAATCTTGCACCGAAGCCCCAAGGAGACTTAGAATCCGTGGGCTAACACCCACAAAAAACTCACAAAATCGCCTGTTTTTTGTTCCTTGGCCCATAAAATCCTACCAGGCTTCCGCCAACGCTGCCGACCCACCTTGACCTCTTGCTAGGCTCGTTGCGGACCCACTCGTATGATTTTTGAGAAATCTTGCGCCAGAGCCCCATGCATCCCCAGAATCCGTGGACTAACATCTATAAAAACTATCGAAATCGCCTGTTTCCTGTTTCTTGGCTCATAAAATCATACCAGGCCTCCGCCAACGTTGCCGAGTCACCTGGGCCACTTGGTGGACCCACCCATATGATTTCTTGTGAATCTTGCGTCGGAGCCCCATGCGGCCCTAGATTCCGCGGGCTAACACCCACAAAAAACTGTTGCAATCGCCTGTTTCTTGTTCCTTGGCCCACAAAATCCTACTAGGTCTTCACCAACGCTGTCAGGCCACCTGGACCTTTTGTCGGGCTTGTCGCGAACCCACCCATATGATTTTTTGAGAAGCTTGCGTCGAAGCCCCATACAACCCCAGAATTCTTGGGCTAACACCCACAGAAACTGCCGAAATCGCCTGTTTATAGTTCCTTGGTCCATAAAATCCTACTAGGCCTCCGCCAACGCCGTCGGGTGACTTAGGCCGCTTGCTGGGCTTGTTGCAGACCCACTCATATGATTTTTCAAGAATCTTGCGAGGGAGCCCCTAGCAGCCCCAGAATCTGTGGGCTAAAACCCACAGAAAACTTCCGAAATTGCCTATTTCCTGTTCTTTGGCCTATAAAATTCTACCAGGCCTCCGCCAATGCCACCGGGCCACCTAGGCCTCATTCCAGGCTCGTTGTGGACCCACCCATATGATTTTTCAGGAATCTTGCGCTGGAACCCATGTAGCCCTAGAATCCGTGGGCGCCACAGAAAACTGCCAAAATAGCTTGTTTTCTGTTTCTTGGCCCATAAAATCCTACCAGACCTCCGCCAACACCGCTGGGCCACTTGGGCCTTTTGCTGGGCTCGTTGCGAACCACCTGTATGATTTTTTGGGAATCTTGCACCGGTGCCCCATGCAGCCCCATAATATGTGGGCTAACACCCACGGAAAACTGTCGAAATCGCCTGCTTCCTGCTCCTTTGCACATAAAATCCTACTAGGCCTCCCAACGCTGTCGGGCCACCTAGGCCTCTTGCCAGGCGCGTTGTCGATCCACCCATATGATTTATCGGCATTCTTGTGGCGGAGCCCAATATAGCCCCAGAATCCGTGGGCTAACACTTATAGAAAACTGTCGAAATCGCCTGTTTTCAGTTCCTTGGCCAGAAAATACTACCAAGCCTCTGGCAACACCGTTGGGCCTCTTGGATCTCTTGCCGAGCTCGTTGCGGACCCATACGTATGATTTTTTAGGAATCCTGCGCTGAAGTCCCATGCATCCCCAGTATCTATAGGCAAACACCCACAAAAAACTGTCAAAATCGTGTGCTCCCTGTTCATTCGCCCATAAAATTCTACCAGGCCTCCGCCAATGACGCCGGGCCACCTGGGCCTCTAGCCGAGTTCGTTGCGGACCCTCCCGTATGATTTTTTGGGAATCATGCGTCGGAGCTCCATCCAGTCCTAGAGTCTGTCGAAATCACATGTTTCGTTTTAATCGACCCATAACATCCTACTAGGCCTCTGCCAACGCCTCCGGGCCACCTGGGCATCTTGTCGGGCTCATTGCGGTTCCATTCGTATGGTTTTTCGAAAATCTTGCTTCTGTGCTCCATGCAGCCCCAGAATCTGTGGGTTAACACCCAAAAAAAATTGCTGAAATCGCCTGTTTTTTTGTTCCTAGGCCTATAAAATCCTACCAAGCCTCCGCCAGCGCCGTCGGGACACCTGGGCCTATTGCTGGGCTCGTTGCGGACCCACCCGTATAATTTTTTGGGAATCTTGCGTCGGAGACCCATGCAGCCCCAGAATCCATAGGCTAACACCCACAGAAAACTGCAGAAATTGCTTGTTTCCTATTC
>JAOTQR010000086.1:19698437-19729955 GCA_025774065.1 Solanum ossicruentum | reverse complement strand
TTTTATCTTTGAGTTAGTAAAATTTAAAGTTATTTTTGAATTTTTAAGTAAAATTTAAAGTTATTTTTGAATTTTTAAGTAAAATTTAAAGTTATTTTTGAATTTTTAAGTAAAATTTAAAGTTATTTTTGAATTTTTATACGAAGTATTAGTAGTTTCTCATTGGTCATTTTTTATTTTCTCCTAAACTTTTATTTATCTTTTAGTATTGATTGTGTCTATAATTTTTATTTACAAAATATTCAATCATTTTCAATATATTTACATTTTGTTTGGGTAATTGTTATGTATTGCTTCATATTGTGTTGTATTATAGCATACTGTATTGTTTCAATAATTATAATATTTGGATAGGTTGTATTATTCTTCATTGTTGCATAATGTCATACATCCTTAATTATAATATTTAGATAAATTGTATTATTCTTCATTGTTACATAATGTCATACATCCTTAATTTAAATGTTAAACTTACAAGAAATTAAAGAGTATGTGGTAGATATCATAAAAAACTAGGATAAAATGATAAAGTAAAATTATTAAATAAATAAATAAATAAATAAAGTGAAAAATGAGAAAAAGATATTAACCCTTTGTTTGGATGGTTGTTACCCGTTGTATTGTATTGTATTATTAGTTTGTTTTGTGTTACTTATTAAATTCTAATATATCTTAGTATTTAATTCCATTAGATAATGATGAAAAGACCTATTGTGAGGATCGATTTGATATGGTTACGTCATTACTTTAATATCTTTTTCTCATTTTTTTACTTTATTTATTTATTTAATTAATAATTCTACTTTCTCATTTACCATATCTTCTCGTGGAATCAATCATATACCTTTCAATTTCTGGTAGATTTATCAATTAAATTATGAATGTATAACATTATGTAACGACGAAAAACAATATAATCTATCCAAACATTGTAGTCATTGGAACAATACAGTACAACACATACAATATATTATGAAACAATACATAATAATTATCCAAATAACGTGTAAAGTAACGATACAACCATACCAAATCGATCTTTACACAAAATAAGTCTTTGTGTCATTATCCAAAATGATACAATACAAGATAATTTAAGTAACAATAAAAACAAACAAAATATTTAAACTAACAATAACAATCATCCAAACAAGGGGTAAAATCGAGAGATTTATTTTATCGATTTCATATATAATAAATAAAATCTTCTTTTCGTGCAATGAGGGATTGAATATTCAACTTTGAGAGTCTTGGCTACTTTTTCTCTTGTCGAAGCACAAAGAGAAGACGAAGACTAAGACTAAGACTAACAAGCTTCATCTACATATACAAAATTTTATCAACTGCGTGAAGAATTTTCATTGGCTCTAAACAATTTTCTATCTACTTGACTGAAGAATTTATCTTCCATTGTTGGGTTTGACGCGGTCATCATTTGCTTTTACTTCTTTTTCTCCGTCAACCCTTTTCTGGGTTTTGTCCCTTTTCTCTTTACTTACTCGAAGTTTACCATTTTTTTTGGTTATTTTTGGATACCCAAATCCAAAAGGTGGAGTCTTTTTGAGTACAATATGATGTTTTGGAGATTGGTTGTGTTACTGATTATATGGATTTCAGTTTTCTTGGAGAAATCTATTGCAAGCTTTGTACACCCTTTTGCGGGTTTGGATAATCAGGTTTAGATATGATTCTTGTTTTGGGATTTTTTGCAAATAGCTGAGTAGATTTATTGTTTACTTTTTGCTTGTTGGTATACATAGGTTATACACATGTTATACATATATCATACATCCAGCAGCTAGGGTGTTTGGCCATGTTTTATTGTGAAATTTGACAAAAAAGATAGTTTTTGTTTTCATAATGAAAAATGAAATTTGAATATTGGCCATGTTGAAGGGGAGCCTCGGAGTAACCGGTAAGTTTGCCATGTGGCCAGGAGGTCATGGGTTCAGAAATAGCAAATGTAAGATAAGGCTGCATACAATAGACTCTTGCGACCGGATCTTTTCGTGGATCCTGCGTATAGTGGCAACTTTGGTCCACCGGGCTTGCGTCCGAATATTGGGGCAGGTTGTGTTTGGTTATGATTCATGAATAGAAATTAGAGTTTGTTTTTGATTTTTTTGTGAGTAATTTGGAGTGGAAATAACTTTTTGTTGTTTTTCAAATTCTTGAAAATTTTGGAATTTTATGGGTGAATGTGTTTTCCTGAGTTCGACTCCCGAAAAAAGTGAAAAAATCTCGTGGTTGAATACCATAGTTTAATCAGTTAGTTGGGTGGAGGGTTATTTAGGTTGAGTTTCTTCTTTGTTTAAGGTGAGGCTGGTTGCCCTTGTTCTAATTTTGTCCATGTTTCTGTTATGTGTTGTTTCTTTGCTGATTGTTTGGAGTTTTAAAGAACATGTTTTTATTCAGGTAGCCCCATCACCAAGTCCTGTAGGTCAGCCAACGGCAGGTTTTGGTAGTGGTACCTGTGCTGGAGCGTCTTATAAGTGTCACGATGATCATATTATTGCCTGCTTTTTTCCTGCTCGGAAAGGTGATTCTCCATTTCTTTTATACTAGATAGAGTAGTTCCTTGAGGTTGTGTGATATGAGTTAGGCGGTCTTTAAACCTGCTGGTGAATTGATTAACAATTGGATTGCTAAACTGATTTTGCAAGTTTAGTGACATTTGGTGCTAGAAATAGAAATTTACATTTTGTTATGGCGTTTATTCAAACTCTTCCTTCATCTTCGATGAATGAATTATGAGGATCTGTGCTAATATGAACAAAATATTGTAAATTTTCTGATAAGTTCTTGTCAATATGGGCTTGACAAGCATAGTTTAAAACTGAAGAGCAAGGTGGATTGTAAACTGCAGCTTGGATGTTTGATGGAGTTGATGGGATTGCAACTTATTGTGGATGGATTTGACTACTTAGATCTTTAAAATATTTGTATTATTATGTCATTTTGGAATTTATATGCCTGCTGATAGTCCAAGCTAATTGTTGACGCCCTTGAAAAGAAAGCTATTCTTGACACTTTGCTGGACCTTCTAGTCAATGACTGGCGTTTAGGGACAAACTTGCTGCCTTTCCAAACTCTTGAAGAATCTAATCTGTTTTTGTTTGATCCAAATTTCAATCTTCGGACATGCTGTCCTCTTCCAAGAAACAGTCTCTCTACTTCTATGAGGTAATGATAAGGTCTGTGTACATTCTACCTTCCCCAGACCCCACTTGTGGGATTCCACTGGGTATGTTGTTGTTGTTGGACATGCTGTCCTCTTATTCAGAAGTTTCGAGTACTTATTTTGTCGTCTGTCCTTCCCTTTGTTCTTCTTCGGATTTCCTTTTCTAAATTCTTTATAGGCGCTTAAGGTGAGTCCTTGCCTAGAAATGATACATGTGAAGATGTTGATCTCTTCATCTATTAAATGTAGCTGTATTGGAAATGTTTGAAATGGACCTGGTTCTTCTCTCAGTGACATCAAATGAAACTATTTTAGCCTATTTTCTTTTGCTTATCGTTTTTTCCCCACAATGTTTCTCTATGCGTGGATTTGCTCTTGGTCGTTTTTTATTAGCTTGTTTTAGTTTGCAACAAGGTCCGCGTTGGATTATATTGACATTTTTACTTTCTCTAGTACTGGCTTTTACGAACATTGCCTTTCCATCAGCTGATGAACATTCATATGTTTTAATGTATCTTCTTTTATATCGGACTATGTATTTAATAATGAATTTGGCGAGACCATAAAGCTTACCGTAATTTTTCTTGTAGAACATAAGGAACAATATTTGCTCATCCTGAACAATGGTGAGGATGCTTTGACGCTGAAGGTCAATGTTTCATCTGCAAATGAAACTTACGAGAATATTCAGATACCAAGACATGATTTCAAGCAGGTAGAGAACTCTTCCTTTCTGAATGGCTGGCTTTAGCCTGGACAATTTTCTAAGATTACAAAATGAACCTAATGGGTTGCTTCTGAGTCATTGTTTTCGATTTCCCATTTTGTAATCAGATTAATATCTCGTCTAGAATTGGAGGGAGTTCGTCAATTTTGATAGACACTGGAACTGTGAAATGTACGATTGACATAGGACGTTCACTATGGCAAGACTACTTTAACATGCCATCTTATACCATGTATGTGACCCCAACTAATGGGGCATACTTGCTAGGTACAACAGCTCTTCTAATAGGAGGAATAGTTATCTGCTGCAAGTTGAGGAAACAAGACCGACACGTTGATGGTGTTGCATATCAGGAACTTGAAATGGGACAACCCGAGCCTCACTCTTCCATGAAGTTGGAAATTTCCACCGAAGGGTGGAATGAGAGTTGGGACGAGGACTGGGATGACGAGGAGTCAGTGAAGTCATCGGATGGAAAGACCATAAGCATCAAACTAGCAAATGATTGATCATTATCATAAGAGTTAACATGCAGACCAAGATAGCAGGTACCTCGTGGAATTAGTTGAGGTGTTCACACTTGTAAGTTTTTTTAAAAAAAAAAACAAAGATTTTTTCCATTTTGTTGAAGATGTTCATAGGAAAAAACTGAAGGTTGAGAATGCAGTTGATACATATGATACAGAAATAGGAGAGTTATATATACAATTATATACAATTTTGGGCATTTTTGTATTGTAATCTGAGCACTCAAGTTATCTAAAGAATTGGTTTACTTTTAACCTTTTTATGTCCATGTAAAAATCATTATTTGCGGTTTTTCATTATTAGTCGTTTTCCTTTTTTTTTCCACTTCTAGTATCTTCTGCTTATAAGACTTAATTTTTTGAGACAGGTTTTTTCGGAAACAATTTTTCTATCTCTATGAGTTAGTGGTAAGGTTTGTGTACATTTTACTCTTCCCAGATCTCACTTATGGGATTTCATTGAGTATGTTGTTGTCCATGTAAAAACCATTTTCCTCTTTTTCATATTGTTGAATGTCTGTAGTTTTTTTATCTTTCTTTTGCTCTTGTTTGCTTAAAAATTATACTTCCTGTCTTAATTTATGTTGTATTTTTCATTTTTTGAGAGAAACAATTTAAAGTTTGACCAAAAAGTTGTACAAAATCTTCAAAAATTTTGAAATGAAATTTATATATTTCTAAAGTAGTATAAGTCACAATAATTAATAACTCAAAATATTTTAAAAAATATTTAAACATTTTATAATTAAAGATAGATTGATTAGAATTTCGAAAATCAAAAAATGTCACATAAATTAGGATAGAGTGAGTATTAACGAGTATTTTTGGTACATTCTATATATCTTTAATTTAAGATCGCAAGATACAAAAGTCTTTTTTTACTTTCTTAACTTCGTGCAAGTCAAACCAGATAAACAAATTGAAACAGATGGAGTATTTACCAGTAGCCTCATGGCCACAAATCCTTTTCCAAACCAAAGTAAGAAATAAATTAAGTACATTTATGTAGCGACTTAAAAGTAGCTGGTACCCAATGAAATAGTCGACTATGACATAACCAATAACCCAAATTTTGCCTTGTTTATGCAGTCAAGACTCAAACAACAACATTTTTTGAATTGGAGATATTAGTAATGTCTGTGGTGATGATGATGATGATGGTGTCTGTGTTCATCCCATCCAAAGCACTGCAAAAGAGGGTAACAAGCCACAAATAGGCACCTCCTGAAGATGGAAAACACAGAGGAGACTAACAAACAAGGGCAGCAACAACATGCCAAGAAAGGATCATCATATGGATTGTTGCCTTCATGGTGATGAGAGTGGTGGTGATGACCCATCTTTCTATTTCGACCTGAATACAGAAAACTAGTGATTATCTATCATTCAGTAGTTTGCTCGAATTCTTAAGAAATGTCAATCGATGCATGTTAGATCGTTCAGAAGTAAATGTAATCTTACAGGATTTGTCATGAGGTACGACAATATTTTTGGAAAGTCTTAACAATAAAGAATTGAAGAATGCCAACTAACTTACAATTCTCATCACATAACATTAAGATGAATATTCAGGGAAAGCATGGTGGCTGCTGACGACTCATTTTAAAGGTAAAGTTAAATAAGCAACAACATATAAAAGGCAACTCTTTGTACTAGAGCTTCCAGTGCAAGATCCGAGAAATGGCTCAACTATAAGGATATATTGTGCACAATCTATTCCTGTCAGAGGCTATTTACAAACAACAATATGCCAGTGATATCCCATTATTCTTCTAGCAAAATAAAAAATGCCCACTTAAAATTCTCATATCTGAACAAAAAATTGAATCTTTAAGGAAAAACACAGTTGGTGGTGATGACAAATTTCAGAGGCGGAATCAAGATTTAAAGTTTATGAATTCAAGATTTAGTCTTTTTGAGTTATATATTAGGTATTTGCCAAACCCATTTTATACACTATCTTCCCTGATCCATCTTGTTTGACCTTACTACATAAAAGTAGTGATTACCCATTATTCTACCAGCAGCAACAATAACAACATACCAGTGGAATACTACCAATGGAGTCTGGAGAAGGTAAAATAATTTATGCAGAACTTACTATATAAAAATAGAAAGACTGTTTCCAGACCTATTATCTTACAAGCAAAATTGGAAACCCCAATTCCTCATAATTCTCATTATTGAACAAAAAGATGAATCTTGGATCAAGAAATCAACAAAGGAGCATATAAATTGTAACATACCTTTAAAATTGGTAGAGAAGACTCTTTACTCGAACTGGAAAAAGAGTTATAAAAAGGTGAGGATTTTTTTTATTTGCAAGCTGGAGTTGAAGTTTGACAATTTTAATATTTATGCAATTTGGCTAGCCTGGCTTTTTCTTATCCATTAAGAGGTCATGAATGATATAGAGATTAATAATATTAAAATTATTTTTATCTTATATTTAATTTATTGCTTCATACTTAGTAACGTAGGGATTAGTAATCTTCTTACGGATATTACATGACTAAACCTAGTCCGATCACACTACACTTTTCACTAAACTCCATTTAGTAAAGCCGAAGCTCCATTTCAGTTTAACCCACAATATATGAACTAACTCAGAAGTTCTATATCACTAGTATAATTAAAGAAGGAAATTAATAAAGCTTTTTTTAGGACTGCAAAAATTGGAGGCTCCATTAATAAAGAACTTTATGAAAAAAATATTTTGCATAAATGATATAAAATTTAAATAAAATTATATATTAAAAAAATAGTCTACTATATTAAAGAAGCTTTTTATTAAGAATAATACAGCTCCATTAAATTTAGACTAAGATCATATAATTTGCCCAAATAGTAATCTATGATCAATTAATAGAGGATTGCAGATGATATAATGAATAATTCATAGTCAATTGGTGATAGACAAATTCAAAAATTTTTAAAATAAAATATTTGTAAACTTAAACATCAATTTAATGAATCATATATTATTTCATTGTAACAACCAAATAGAAGAGAATAAAATTATTATTGTGAACAAATAAAATAAAAACTTCAAAGGCATGATAAAAAATAGAATAAAACAAAAGCATTAACATGATGGAGATTCGAGATGCCAAATGGTGATTATTGATCAATAAAAACTAAATTTATTGAAGTAACTCAAAAGTGACAAATATATAAATATAAGGAACAACAATAATTTTATTTTAATTTAAATATAATTCTAATTGATAAAGGACTAAAACATTTTACGTTTAATTTCAAAAGGCTTAGCCTACAATTTTTGGCTTTAAAACTAGAATTGAAGGGGAAAAAAAAGAGAAAAAACTATGCTCCGAAGGGGGATTTCATTCCACTTTTTTATTCGAGGGCTCGAACTCAGGACGCCAAGGACTGTATCAAACGTGCTAACCACACAAGCTGTGAAAATTTTGGTACAAGGAACGTCCTTTTCAATATTTTTATCGGTTATTTTTAATATTATATATATATATGTGTATATACATTTAGCAAATATTTTCGATGAAGCCGTGTCACGTGACACCTCTTTGATAAACCTAGATCCTATGCTTCTTTATGATTGATTCATATAGGACTTTCACGACCTCAATGTATTACTAAGCTTAGTATTAGTAATCCTTAGATATCCTAGGGATTAAATAAGACCACATATAGTGTTTATGTCAATTTTTGTTCTTTTTTTGTGATGAAAAAATGTTGTTTTTATAATTTTTTTTAAAATAATATTTTTGCAGTGTTCTATGTGTATATATTTGATTTTTTTTTGTATTTTATAATTTTTTATATCTTGAACTGGGTATCAAGATTTATACTCTAGTGGTTCAATAAGTTTAATTATTATTACCCCTAACGAAGGAGTTCATGATGTAGACGAAGATGATGTCCCTATAATAAGTGATTCTAGAAGTTTTGAATGCGTGAAGACTCACCATCATTTTGTCCCCCCCCCCTCCCCCCTTTTGACCAATCTACCATATATATTGTCATTTTTGGGAATATCATTTTTAAAACATTGAGACAATAATTGATGAAATTAATTGTTGGCATGAGCGTGAGTCTTCGTCCATATCCCTAATTTGGATTTATTGTAAATTGTAGTAGGGAAAAGTATCCATCAAACATACTTTTGTGGAAAATAATTTAATATTTATTCAAAAAATAAAAGAATTGACAAGAATGTTTATCATATTTTTTCTCGATTAACTTTAGTGCCGTTAATTCATTAAAGTGACTTAAAGTGTTTTAATGCTTTTAGTTGGCACTTCTTACTTTCATGACCCTTTTCTCTGCATTGATATTGTAATATATGTTATATTTAATATAATAATAATTCATTTTAATTAGTAATATTACATGTTACAAGAAAAATGAAAATTATGAGTGACACTTAGGTAAGTTTAGGATATGGATTGCACTAACTAATAATAAAATTTATATAATGAAGTTGATATATATTTGCTTAACAATAAACAAGGGTAAGATAAAGGAGATTTTATATTATTCTTCCTTAGCTATCTTGAACAAGATATGTTGCACCTCAACAAATCTTATTCTTTTCGTCACTAAACAACTTTTTTCTCTTTTCAAATTACTAACATTTGAAATTCATATCTTCATTATAAATGTGCTATCTTTCCTTCCCATCACCATCGCTGCCCTTGGACTTTTTACCCACGTTTCACTTCTTTCATCTGCAACAGAATTATGCCTGCATTTTCTTTATCTTTTCAGATCCCACAAAATCTGGTCAGTATCACTGCCTGACGCCTCTCTTCTCTCAAATTAATCTGATAAGAGTATCAATTCACACCTATTTTTCTTTGACTTGGTTGAGATTTAGCTTTCGAAGAATTCAAATTTGAATATTTGAGAGTTTTGGGAGCCTGAAATTGACTATAAAAGGGACATCGAAGCACAAATCAAGGAGGACCGAAAAAAAAGATCGAAAGAATCACAAAGAGTTTATAAAAAAAATAATTACAAAACAAAACATACTTCCAGCAGTAGAATTTTGAATTATTTTGTTCTCCTTTTTTTTGGCTTCGGGTCTAAGTTCAGAGAAAGTGGTGACCAGAATCCTTAACGTTGAAGCCCATGTTTGCTGCTCCGCACAAGGTTAGTAATACCCCCTTTCTTATTTTTCGTTTAATCCTATGTGTAGTTTGGCAGTTGGAGAACCATTTAATATGGAAGTGTGATTTTGCCTTTTGAATATGTTGGAACCTGCTTTGGATTTTTTTTAATTAAATTATCCATGTATTAGATGTATTTGAGTTAAAGTGTGCAGCCGAACATTGGATTATATGGATTAGATCTTAATCCATGGATTATTTTAAATAATCCATGCTACCAAATAATCTGAGGTCACATCAGGTGGGTATTTGACAGGTAATGGTATGAATCTAGTCGAACTCAATAATTTAAAAAGGAATAATTATAATACATATCGGTTTTATCAAAATAATTATTAAAAAGGATGGTCATTCAATGTAAATGCATGTATGATCGGTGTATATTTCACGTATAGTTAAACTATATTCAGTTTTTCTGAGTGTATCATAATGTCTACGTAATCTAAATTGTATAGTCAATATATATTTTCTATGACCTTTGGCAAACTATATTGTATATTGATGTATATTTTTTTATGATTTTTTTGCTATTTTTATGTAAATAAAATATGATTATATTTATTATAAATTAATTAATCAATTGTATATATCTAAAATATCCTTTTAAAAAATCTATACTATGAGCAAATGTTAATTTTCGAGTCCAATAATGTGAATAATCCATGTGTTCAAAAAATATCACAAACTCATAAAATTCAAATATTGAATTGCATCTCGTATTGATTGAGTTGAAGTTGGAAAATTAAGAATTCAAAAGTCACGTTATTTTTAACACTTGCTATTAAACATTGTTCAATTTTGATATTTGCTATCGAATTTAGCTGCCATTATTTTCAAATTATTAAAGTTTAGCCTCTTTTATACTGAAACACCCACACAATCAATTAGGAATCTAAAAGCACTGGTAGTTCTGATTATTCCTAAATTACATTTAGATTTACATAAATCTCATAGTATTAAAAAATTAATTATCATTTTTTCCTTACTTTTTTTCAATTTACAAAAATCTCTTAAAAGAATAACAATCCGAATACATTAATTCAGTAATTTGAATACATTAATTCCATCCTGAATACAAAATTAAAGTTTCTAAATATCAGCAAGTAACATTTAAAGCATGATACATTAAATATGGAGATAATTCAAGAATCAAAACTAAAGTATCCGAATTATTGAATTAATGTAACCGGATGAAAAGAAGAGATTTTTGAAATTTTTGAAATGGGTGGAAATAATGAAAAATATGATAAATAAAGGAGTGCAATTAGGTAATTATTCCTTTAATAGAAAAGGATACAAAAAGTTGCTAATTCAGTTACCAATAGAAAAGAAAACTACAAAACTCAAATGTTGAAACTGAATGTAATGACTCACATGAACTGCAAAGAATTTGCATCCATGGTTTTGTGTAAAAGAATACAGTGTATAGACTAGGGGGGTGAAAATGAGACCCACACCCCCATGATGCTTACAAAATAATTCCACAAAAATTTTAAAAAATCTAGAAACAAGCACAATTTTCAATTGTATTTCAGTTGGAACTCTTTACTCACCTGATGAGGTAAAAATTTTACAGTGACTTGTGGAGTCTTCTCTCAGTGTTGACCCTAATTTTGATTTTGTAATTTACATTCCAGACGATGTTCGGTTTATTCTTTGGGCACCCAATTTAGGAACTGTAGGTTTGTTTCCTCGGCCTCGTGCTGCTGAAGGTCTGACTTTAGAAGTGGGTACAGGAGCTGCAATAGCTGCCCATGGGTCATTATCGTCAAGTGCTCCACCTTTTTTCACATTCAAAGGCTTTACTGAAGGTGCCGGGGCAGATATGGCACCCCATGGGTCATCATCATCATCAACTGTTCTACTTGATCTAGTGCTTGATGGCTGTGAACTAGTTCTTGGAGCAGGAGCAGGAGCAGAAGCAGGTACAGATCCCCACGGGTCTTCATCTTCATTTTTGATACTTCCTCGTAAACTAGTAACTGAAGCAAATACTGTAAGAACTAGGAAACAAAAAATAATATAGAAATGAGACTGATCTATTAGCGATACAAGGCAATTGACTTCCAGTTTCTTCCTCGTTTTTTTGTCTACCCTTCTTTTACCTGTTATGGATCTTGTCGTTTTTCTTGAAGGGGAAAAGAGTTGCTAGAATTAGTGAAATGTGAGTTTCTGATGGACAATAACACTGAAAATACAATTAAGAGTTCAGCAGTAATAGAATTTCTTTGTTTATCAGCCCTCATCTAATTTTCAATTTGCTATGTCTGTGTGGCTTTAAGCTATACTTGTAACTTAATTATGACTTTTCTGAATACAATCCAAGAGTATAAAAGCCTCTATAGGAACACATATTTTACAGGTATTGTCATTACCTTGTGGTTTTGGTTGAGAGACGGGGCGTTTCTGAGCAGCTTGGATGTTCGCAAGAAAGGGAGATGGTTTTGGCTCTTCTTGGGGTTCGATATCATCCCAACCATCTTTATCACTGTCAAGATCTTCTACAATTCCATTTTCAAGTTCTCCCCATCCATCATTTAATGTTGCGGATACTGGCACATGCTGATCTGTCATATCTGTGCTGGAACTGACATGAATTGGTGTTATACTCGAACTATCTGCAACTGTTTAAATCAGAAACCAGTATTAAGTTGGAGGTGTGTTCATCATAAGCATATAATTAATATTTGAACAAAGCAGCATGAAAATTATCAGTATCAGCCAACCCCTGAAGCATATCACAAAATAAATAAATTTGGTAAGCTGCATACTTGAGCTAGAATCAGGGACTGCAGAAATAGGAGGCATGCTTGAGCTAGCTGAAGCATATGGACCCTGCTCAGAGGATTTACCACCTTTAAGGGTCAGTGAGCTCATAGCCCAACTGCAATACAAAAATAAGGCCACATTACTGAAAAATATTACAGGAAATAAAACTATAGAAGCAAAAGGTTAAATGGCAGAGCTCCCATAACCACGACAAGTACATGCTTCAACAGTTCTTGACAACATTCCCATACTAAAAGTTAGGAGATGGAAATATTTATAATGCTTCACTAACACCCACTCGCGAAATTTTCAAATCATGACAAGTCAACAGAAATTTTGAGATAATTATAGTCACGATCAGATAAAGCACAATTGGGGAATTCTGTAAGGAACTGATGATAAAATGATTATGTTGCAGCTGCTTGCCCAAATGCAATGTACAGCGATTACTTTTACAATAGCAGCAAAATGACCACATAAAATGCTCAATTTTTTACATACCCTAGCAAACTTGGATTTCCAGGAGTTGATGAAGTTTCCATGCTTGTGGTGCTGGAATCGCCAGTGCTGGTCTAAGAGAGGACAACACAAAAATGAGAGTATAACATGCACCAGGGAGAGAACAAGAACACAAGTGAGAATGGTAGAACGTATCAGGGAAGATGTGTGATGGTAGAAAAGAAAACACCCTGATGAACAAGAATATTGACACACATGAAACTAATTTCCGTGTGTGTGTGCGTTGTATATATGAAACCCAGTTGCACATTGAACTACAAATAGAAAAAGAGTGTACTCTCTCTTTTCCTCTTCGGTTCATTCCAATATGATAGACACCATATTGTAATTGAGCTCTTTAAGTTTATATGTTTCCATATTACTCGAAATGACATGATCTTAGAAGAGTGACACATGGCATGCTGCAAACCCTAAAATTGTAACATAACTTTTCGCTCATGTGTCAAAACTCAAAAGTATTTTTCTCATTCTAAATGACTCCGATACCAACCAAACATTGTCATATAAAGTGGACAAAGTAAATGTTTATTTCCTATCCAATACAAAAATACGCAAGTGTGAGTATCCGAAGGCCTAAGAGATTCATGACAAGCTACTTAATTTTGAAATTAATAAGCTGAGAAGGGCCTAAGGAGAGGCAAAACTCCACTTAGTTCAGTTTATGATGATATGAATTAACAAGAAGCCTGGAAAAAAAGTTCACAAGAAGAAAGACACAGCTTCTTCTAACCATACCAGAATATATTCACGCCACATATTATCCCGGTTTTACGATGTTAATGGGCACAAGAAACTCTTTTTTACCTTCTCTTACCAGTTATGCCAAATAATCTGTGACTATCTTTTTGAGAAGGGTAACTAGTATTATATATCTTTACCAGAAAGGCTGTACTACGAGCAATCATTATAGTTCAAAATAAGCAAAAGAATATGTCCTTGTTCTTCTTATAAGGACTCTATCTAACAATGACTCCACATCATGTACAAAATCTTCTTTGCACCAAAAGTAAAACAAATGAAGGCAATTCATCTTAATCTTCTGTATAGGGCTGTGGTCGTTCCTTCAAAACACCTTGTATTTCTTTACTTTCATAGTCGGCTACCTTAACATTACTTTCCAGACAGATTCTCAATACCATTTAACAGACTGTTACCCAATATTATTAAGGGCTATGTAGGATGACTTCACTGTGTAATTGCCTTTACTATGCCTTTGCCATATTAATTTATCATCTTTTGTGTTGGTCCCCTTTAAACTGTTCAAAAGTTATGAAAAAGATTAGCAATGCCAGGGATCTCCCAAACCTTTCAAAAGCTCCTGAAATTAAAGATCCACCCCTGTTGGTTTCAAATCTACCCAACTGTCACATCAGGTCATAACATCAAACAATGAATATTAGGAAATAATTCTTTTAATGACTTCATGAAGGGAATAATGCCAGGTTCCTTTGTAACCGCGGTGTACAGAAAGCTTGTGCCCACCTCTTCAACTAATTTTATGAGGCAGCTACCACCTCCCACCAGTACAGGCATCAAATAACTCGGTCCATCAAGGCTTGGACAGATGGAAGAAAAATCTATTGCTTTTGTCACCGCAGGGATAATGCCCAAGTTTTATGACTCAAAAAAGCAGAAAATCGTTGTTCTCAAGCTCTGAAGCAGCTTGATAAAAGGCAAGTTTTTCAAGTCAAAGCCAGAATTGGGACAACTAATGTGCAGATTAGAATCAAATACATTAAAATACCTTCTCATGATGCTGCTTGACTAATTGCAAAAATTGATCAACTGCTTTGAATGCTTTTGATTGAACATCACTGCTCCATTGAAAAGAAACAAGTGATGACGGAGTACGTGCACAAACATAATCATAATAAGTTTTCCAACACATAACAAGTAATCTGCTCCAAACAACAAAGTATTCAGAAACTACGAACTATGCCTAGGCAACCCAAATGCATTATCTTTAATGTCATTTTGGCACGGGAAAGATTCCAAAAACATTACAAATTGCAAATACTTAGGATTGCCTGTCTTCTATCTGTAAATTGAGTTGACTTCTACACAATGACGAGCAATATGCTCCACAATATAATAAAACTTATACATCACTAATGGCTACAAGCATATCTTACTGAAAGATTTTACAATACAGAAATGCACATAAATCATCCAGATAGCGAAGGCCACTGACGCAAGCTCCTTTTTTTCGATAAAGTAATCAAACTCAACTAGAAAGAGCAAAAGTGCACATGTACAAAAGTATACCAAAATATAGAAACCTCACTAAAAAAATATAGTTTTCTATGAACAACCCCTAATCTTCTATGCCTATTGGGATCTCATGGGTGCACCAAAAACAGATAATAAATAAGAGGTTATTCCTTGAGTATATGAGATCCTTCCCTATCCTCCAAAAGTTCTCCAATTTATCTTTCTATATGGTCCACATAAGTACAAGTGGAGGCTGGAGCAACAACCCATGCCCTGCGTCCTTTTTCCTCTTCCAAATCCCAGTGGACATTACTTCTTTGGCCAAGGCAAGCTCCTTAACTGTGAATATATTAGTAATGGCAAAGCTTAAAACTTCTTATTTTTATAGAAGCTAAAGAAACCCCAGAAAGTGTCCCTTTGAATATTGGAGTACAGTGGGGTTAAATGCAGCAAGATGATAGTAAGGATTCATACAGCTGAACCTTACTAGATTCATCACAGATGTAAAGTGATCCTGGAAAGAAAATAATCTCAACAACTAACACTAACAGATTCCGTGTGATATCACATATCCTACGTCCTAATAAGAACAAGTTTTCAAAGAACAGTAAGTGCAAGTACTTAAGAGAAGAATACCTGTCTGGATCAATGGTAAATACAACAATATTAGGCAAAATGCGGGTTGCAATCTCAGTCACGTCATAATAAGAACTGGTAGCAGACAAAGCCATGATGCCTGCCAAAATAAAATTTAACATCCGTTATTACTGAACAAGGAGAAAAAAGGGAAGAGGAAGCAGAGACTGACTCAGGAATTTGGAGAAGATCAATAAAAAATCTCAGGAAAAGATTGAATCAAGAAAATTATCATTACAACAACAATAACTACATCTGAGTCCCGAATAAGAAATTATCATTAGTTGATAAGGAAAAAAAGTTGGATACAAAGCATGTATGGTGCTACCTGCTGCTCGGGCAGGAGCAAATGTATCACGCAAGGCTCGAACAGTGAGTGCATTTATTAGCACCCTTTTCCTTGTCTACAGGCAGAAAATTTCCATTAATTATCACGTCAGAAGTAAAACAAATCTCGAGAAGGGTAGGGTTTATCTTAAACTCTTTTATAAGTAAAGAGCCAATAGACATTTAAATATTATCACTTAATTTAATTCTGGAGTGGTATGATAACCAAGACAGTTTCTTACCCCCTCATTGAGGTAACCGGCAATATTTCCAAGCAATATAGTGGTGTTTGTTCTAATTGCCGGTTCTTCATCAACCTACATAAACCACAAATAGAAAAGCAAAAGCTAAGGAGTAAACGAATAAGCCTCGATAAAGAGGAATGGATTCTGCAGAATGACAAATATCTGTAGCTTGAACAGATAAATCAAACACTATGAAGAAAAGAAATAATCATAGACAAGAATACAAGTTTTGCATGTACAGTTCACACCTGTAGCTTGGAGAGATATTTCAATAAAGATCCAGATATTGTGCGATGTGAGAGCTGCAATAAAATTTTGGAAATGCATTAGTTAGTATGTTTCTAGGAATTTGACACTATATGGAACTACTTTTTTGAAGACAGAATTAAGTAAATAGATGTGCACTCTCTCTAGCAGCTTAAGATTTTAGATGAAATGGTACACACTTCAACAGGGCATCCCAACAGGCTGAGGTCTAGAGTTCAAGTCTCATCGCCACTCATTATCAAAAAAGAATTTCCACGGCTTAGCCCATGAAAATGAATAAGGCTCGCACATGAAGAGACACATTGAAACATAATCAAGTAAATAAAAATACACTCTCTATAATAACTTAAGCTTTTAAATGAGATGGTCACACACTTCAACATACTCAATCACTCCAAGACATGATAACCTTATGATAACAAAGAAACAATATGCACTATCGCATCACATGTAAATGCTAAGAATCAATACAATGCATGAACATCAGTAACCAGACTTCCAGAAGAAAAGTCAAAACATCACATACAATGGCAAGTTCTAGTTCAGGTATATAGTAAAGTGCCACAAAACAAGGTCGGTTAACCGGATATTTCTTCTCAAATGTTAGAAATAGAAGTGCACAACTTATATGCAAGATGTACACACCTTAGGAGCCAATACAAGCATAGATTTAAGCGTCAACTCCCGGAGAAAAGCAGATGTGTCAGAGAACCCAGTAGCCACATGAGCATAAACCTGATCAAAAGCTTTATCAGGCAACTATACCATCCCAGTGTTACAAAATTTTGAATCATTCAGGGTATCCCATAGAGTATAACTGTATGCTTGAAAAACTATAGCTGTAATTCATCTAATATTTTTACACCTGCTCATCAACAATTTTTGCAGATAATGACTCCCCATATTGATCAATATGCTGCAGAAGACCCACTCGAATGGACCGATCATTGGAGGCAAAAAGTTTTATGATGGTAGGTAGTACCTATTATAGATGCCCACAGTTCAAAATAAAAGTTAAGCCAGAAACTAAACATCGAATAGAAGACGTGATCACTGTACTGGACGAATAATATACTCGATCTCAGGAAAAAGCAAAACGGAAGAACAAGAGAAGAGTTCAACCTTGACACTAAACTCATCTGTTGAAAGCCAAGAACCCATTTTCAACAAAGCCGTTAAAGCAGGAGCAGCAGCTGAGCCAAATTCTAATGCAGAAGCTAGCAAAGGAAGCAACTGCAAAGAGAAAATATTAAATTTGCTCCTGTAATTAATTTAATTATTTTGATTAAATATTTTAATTTGCTTTATTTAATTCACTAGAATTTGTAATGGAAGAAAAAAGGATTACCTTCTTTAGCACAATTTCACGCGGAAGTTGCTCTGCTAGATTTGGAAGCTTACGGAAGAAAGTGTCTTTTTCTACACTATCCTTAAGATTAAGTATTTCCATGAATTGAATTGTCTCCACCAACTTATTTTGGAAATATTCTGCCAATGCATGATTAGCATCTTTAGTGAAGATCCGGCATGTGAATGATATATTGGACAGAGTATTAACATTATCATTTCAAGTCAGTTAAAAAGAGAATAACAAGATTAAGACAAATTCAGGGTAAAGTGATGATTAAAAAATCCTAGAGGAGTAAAAGCAATAAACATGCACATGAAAAATGAGCAATGGAAGCAGCATCAAATTAGTAAGAGAGACTCGAGCATTAGCTCCACATAATGAATTCTACTAGGATGAGTCAAAATGGCCTGATATGGTTAAGATAGATTAAGGTTCATAGAGGACATAAAACCATAAGAAGGTTCAGAGCATATTATTCATTATGTGCTCCAAATGAAACACTAGTTAAGTGGGCATGGAAGTTAATATGGAAAACCAAGTCCCCCCACTCCCCCCCCCTCCCCCCCCCCAAAAAAAAAAAGTGTTTTGTTTAGCTGGCTAACCCTTCATGAAGCCTCCTCACCCAAGAAAACCTCATCAGTTGAAAAATTCACATTGTCAACAGATGGCTCATGTGTCGTAGAGACCAACAGATCTCCTTCTTCATTGAACAACAGTCACAGGCATATGAAACATGTTCATCTTAGTTTTTGGGCTAAAATGGATTATGCCAGATAGCAGAGAGAATTAAAGATGTTGGAGCTCATGGAAGGTCGGAAAATCAATCAGGAAAGTATGGAAGATGATCGCTGCTTGCATTTTTGGCATCTGGACAGGAGAAACAATAGATGCTTCGAAGTTACCTCTTCCCCAAGATATATTCTTAAGACAACTCTGTGTAGCAATTTTTCCTCTGTCGATTCCCCTGAAGTTTTTTTAGAATTTGTAAGCTCCTTAACATTAGATTAGTCTTTTGTTGATAGAGCTAACAATGACTTTTACTTTTCTATGCTCTGTAAATTTTGCATCTCATTGATGCCTTCTATGAAATCCATTATCTTTGAAAAAACACTAACAAGGTTCAGGGAACTAGGAAATGTACGATATAGACATCTATATATATGTATAACAGGAATGTCTATGTTGCAATTCTACTTTCATTTAGTTATACCAAAAGGCTACCATTTGATTTTATCCTGATTGACCAACCAAAAGGTGCATCAATACAAAATTGATAAACTAGCATGCAGCCAGATATAAGATATAGTTATAGAAGGCAAAGCTTTTGCCTTTGTGAGGAGGTAAGGATACTAAATTAGACTACAAAAGATGACAAAAAAGAAATACAGAAAATCGACATGATTATCTTCAGTGAAGTAGATACCAATTGGAGTTAAGACTATCATAACTGGCGTGTTATAGAATTTCACAATCATTATTTAGCATGAACATATCACAACACATAAAACTGGTGCAAAAGAAGCAACAGCGACCTCTTGTTCATGGATTATAACTGAGGAAGAAGAAAATCGCAAAATAGATCAGCTTTGAAAAGCTTTGTCTGAATCATCCATGATGTCTAATGATTATCTATTTGTTGAGAATAAAACCCATTTCAGCATCGAGCCTTGGATTCGAAACATCGACTACAGGCAGATGGTGACATAACACATTTCAAACATATATTTAGCTCACATCTGCGACTAGAAGACTAGAACTTATTGAGAAAACTACCTCACATCACTAAATTCAATGAAGAAACAGCAGTAACATGGTAGAACAGGAGAAAAGTATTAGCCATATGACATAAGTTGCTTGGACAGCTTGAGAAGAACTTAACTAATGGACAAATGATAAAATTGAACCAAAAACATTACCACTATTTTCAAGAAGCTTTGATGAATTCAACCTGCGAGGGGGCATAGAGCTCAAGAGACGCTGATAATCTGGAAGTAGAGACTGTGAGACAGGAAAATAAGCCAGTTGCAAATGAAATGAATTTTCAAATCCACCAGAAGATAAAGAAGAGTTTAATCAAACAGATTATTAAGAGAAGCAAATAAATTGGTGAATGTTGCAGCATACCTTTGGAATAGAAGCAGTATTGCACAGGTCCTCTGTTTTGCTCAACTTGGTGCCAGAGAACAGTTCATAGATAAGACAGCCTAGTAATTCCCAGCATCAAAAGATTAGTTTGCAGTGAAAAAGAACATTTAAGAACTCTGAGTGTTTGATAGATTAGGGAAAAGCTCTCCAGCCATTTTGCATCCAGAAAATGGTGATTCCATGATAAATACTCAAGCCTTACAACAATGATAATATCTAAGGGAAAAGGTGCAGAAAAGCAATCTTTTCATTAGCAGGGGAAATGTTGAACATTAAAGCATCTTGATTTTTTCTTTAATGCTCTTAGTGACATGGTAAGATTCCACTATCGTAATACTGAAACCTCGGAAAAGAGAGAGCCAAACTTCTTAGTCTTTTTTTAAAAAAAAAAATAGTAATGTTAGCCAAACTTCTTAGTCTCATCATTATATTACCATAGAAACTAAAACTAAACCAATATTTAAAAAAACAGTTACACAGGAAAGACCTACCCAAACCCCAAGAATCTATAGCCCAAGGTGGAGACTTTCTGATAGTTGTCCAGTCGGACTTAGCCAATTCCTTTGATTTGTATTGTGCACCAATAAGCCAATCATATTGCTACACACAAATAAAGACAAACAAACCATTAACCTGTATAGTTGCGTGACAAAGGAAAAATGAAAAATAACAGTAAAGCATGAGATACTGGAGAATGGCATCAACAATCAACCAACTGCACCTCAATACCAAATCAGCTGGGCTAAGACTATTTGAATCCTCTAAAGAAAAATAAAGATGTTCAGCTAAAAAGGGATATAAAAAATAGTTCAAGGATAATTAGTTTGCGGTGTGCCTTAAAAAACAGAAAGTAGGTTTCCATTTTTTCTATCTTTTCTTTAAGTGCCATCTATAGTGATCCATTGAAAAATCTGTAGTTTCCCATCCTGTTGTTCACAGTTAAAGATGAGGTTTGCTATGGTATAAAAGTGAAAAGAAATGATGCCAGTGAGTTAACTTTGAATCATAGTTTACCAGCATTGGTCCAACAGCAGATTCATTGTGTCCGTCAAACTCAGAAAGAACATCAAAGGCGTGCAATTTCCAGTCCAGAGTTTGCGTGACAACAACACTAGCCAGACAAACATTTCCATGAACCTGCAGTAGTAAAAATGCAAGACAAAATAATCCATCAAATATTCCAGTGATACAGTAAAGTTTGCAAGCAGAAGATTGAATGACCTCAAACGTACCAGTACAAAAGAAGTAATAGATACATCCAAGATACACTATAGTTTCTCCTAAATGTCAAAATGACCACATCAAGGTCAACTCTAGTTTAATAGCTAGTAGAGGGAAGCTTTCACCACAGATGAAAGAAAAATGTTTCAGGCTTTAAAGGTATATGCTTCGTGATATGCTTGGCCCAGCTCAGAATTTAGATTCATCAAGGAATCTATTATTCATTAGAAGCATCAATAAGCAAATCTACAACAAGACATTTTATTTTTATCCTTATAGTAGCTTTAATGGATGACTCGGTCAAAATGGGGAACAAATGAAATTTAATCAAAAGCATACTTACAAGTTTGCAGTCGTTATTTAAGAAGCTCACAGCTTTGGCTATTCGATGCAATCCCCAGGCATAATACTCGTCCCTGCCATCATCAAATGAGGTGTAAAATACTATAGTTCTCAAAACTATACAGCAGGCTTCAGAGTGAGGACACTTGAGTAATATCTAGATACACCAAGGAATTGCCAAGATTGAGAAGGCATGCCCAATAAATTAATCTGATAGAGACAGAATGACATTTTTTGCAAGTTTCAAATGTTTTATTAGTCATGCCTCTAAGTATCTTGTATCTCCTTGCATTAGACTACTTTGCCATGGCCTCGGACCAATTACCTCCCCTATCCATACTACATAATTCTCAAATAAGAATAGTAAATAACCGGCTGTTTTTTGGGGAAGGGGCTAGTTCTTATGGTGTAAGTTGATGGAAGGGAATTGTGAAGGTTTTTTTGTAAAAATATATTATGATGGGTAGAGAGAGATTCTCTAGATGTATTGCTTGCAGGGTAAAATATCGCATGAGGATGAGATTCAGGAAGGTAGTTGATTATTTGAGAAGACACAATCAAAGGGTTATGTACAATATAAGCCTTAAGAAGGATATCAAAGATTAGGAATCAATGAGGTTGAGGATTTCTTTCAGAAAATGCATGATGGAGAGCAGGGCATGGGAAAGTGGGGAGAGAGATATAAGATGATATAGATGGGGGTGGGAGTAAAGTATTTTAGTACTAAATCTTACAACATGAACCATTCGTTTGCAGCAAGAAATGTAATCCTAGTCCAAGAGGAGAACCAACAACTTCTATTCAGCCAAACATCATTAGACACCAGTGTCAAGTACCGGAAACACTTCGTTCTTCAGAATTTCTTTTTTATTTATTAGAGAAGGTAATTGTATTATAACAACAGCACTAAGTGTTGATATGTGTACATGAGTGCAAAACTTAAAGAAGAATCCTTTTCTAATCTTGTAAGGATTTTAAGAGGCAGAGTATTCATTCAGCTTCATTTACAAAATACTTCCTGGCACCAAAAAGGCAAAAATAAAACAAAAGTTTACAATTAGACTTGAAATGTCGTATGGAGTTTGCTTTGTCTTCATAAAATCTAGCATTCCTCTCATTCCCTATGATCCTCCAGATGCAAGCAGGCATTGTGTTCCAACATAAAGTCTTTTTTCTCCTCTTTCTATTTCTATTCCAACGCTGAAGCAGCTGATTTGTGGTTCTTCACATTACCCATTTTAAGCCTAAAATGTTCATACCTTTTTTATAACCAAGAATTTCCCAGTAGCCAGCTGACTGATGGTTCTAAACTTGGTGGATAATGACCCGCCCCCACTTTTCTCCACCTAAATACCAAGCTTTTAGATCCAGCAGAGTTTGAGCTTGCAACATGTGTTTAACCCACGCATCATATGCTGCACTCTTACCACTAGACCGAAGCCTTAGGGGCATATCGTAAATGAAATTCATGCTTTATAATCAACTATAAATATCAAATTCAGGAAAACGAATATGAAAGCACATTAGTTTCAGGTTGAAACTCTTGAAGCTTATTGAGATACTATTGGAAGTAAAAGTTGAAGATAATGCATTTTTGATAAAATAAGTGCTCAAAAATCAACTCATGCTACAATTATGATAATTCAGGTAGTTATGTAATCAGTCTTAGGGATAGAATGGTAAGAACTTAATGAACAACTGTAAATTCGTACCTCTGGGTACCTTTTAATCCTAATTCCTTAAGCTTCTCAGAGAGTGGCATGACAGGTTCAGTAACAATATAGATGGTAACTTTGGCAGTAGAACCATCAAAATTTTCAGTTTCAGTGCTGTGAAGAAATGACAAAATATTTGGATGCCTAACCTGAAAATAAAAGGAGAAGAAATTAGCATCAAGGAGTCCAACAATTAGTAATGAACCACGTCCATAAGCTAAAAAAATGAGAAGTGCTACTCTGATTGTGAGTTAGAGAGAAGTTCCAAGGAACTCATAATTTATAAACAATAGTTAGCTTACTGTACGAAGTCTCTTGACTCCATTCCGGCCAGCAGCTAGATGTCCATCATTTGCGTTACTTCCTGAGAGAGCAAATACTGACACAGGAGTCCCATCATCCTGTTTAAAGAGAGAACCAAAAAATGAATTGCTTAACGTGAAGCAACTAATTAGCATACAGGAAAACTAAAAATTAGGCCAAAATAGCATATAGCTAGAGCTAAGCATGAAGCGAGACTCAAAACGTGTTGAGCATTTTCTCTCACTTAATGTGTGATTCAGTATCGTCATCAAGGCTCCAATACATAGTTTTCCTTCCTAAACAATTGATATTTCAATTTATAATTTTTAAAAAAATCAAATTCTTTGTCCATATATTTGTCATTCATGTTTTATAATTGTTAGTCTTGGACTGAGCATATTTATTCTCATTCTTCTCCATATGCGCCTTCTTGCATTAAAGCCCAGACTTTAGTTGCACTTTACGCTTAAAGCCCCAATAGACCTTAGAGCTATTTTGAGCTTTTCGCTTTAGATAACACTAGTGCTAAGATGTCTACATTAAATAATTGTGTGATACATCGTACAGTCTATTGATTTATATTGTTTAAGCACATGGAATCTTGCAAGTTACAGACACAGCCCCATGCATGAAAGGATATGGTTCAGTGGCAAGAACTCTACTGTTTGCTTAAACCATATCTATTTTTCCTTCCTACTCATCCCTGATTATATTTTTTGTTCTTTTTCTTTTTCTTAATGTCACTTCTGGATGGATCTATGGCAGATATTGCTCTATTTCTTCGAGAGAAACATACACTTAACAACTTACTTAAGAATATTGAAAAAATAGAACAAGATCATCCATATTGTTTATGAAAAGCATGAAATGGGCCAAATAATCTGAGGATACCTTGTGCTGGAATCCTGGAAGTGATAGAGTCTACACAGTCAAAATCTACATACAACTAGGGTTGTTCATGGTTATGGTTAAAACACAAACTGAACCACACTCCGAACCAAACCAATTAAAAAAATTGATATTTTGGTTTGGTTAGGTTTGATTTTAAAATTTTCAAAATCGATGTTGTTTGATTTGGTATTGGTTTTACTTAAAAAAAAATCACAAAATAACCAAAACAAATCGAAAAATTATATATAAAAATTTTATGATCATTTAGACAATATTCATAAATAATATTAAATATTTTTGTTAGATTTTAATTAACATAAATCTTTAACTTTATCATTTATATTTGAAAATTATCTTGTTAGTGTTTTTGGTATATAATTTTCTTGTACTCCCTCCATCGAATAGTTATTTGATTGTTGAGCTTGGGATGTTTTTTTCCTATAAAGGTTTGATCTTTGGTGTATAATGACTCCAGTAACTAAATCACTTTGTTCGTCTAATAATAACCCTAGTACTATTGGTTAATTAAATCCACAATAGTTTTCTATGGATTGTTCATGTATTAGGTGAATGTGTCCATAGAAATGGGTATGCCTTCAACAAACTTATTACTTTCAAATCAAAAAAACAAACCGAATTGAACCAAACCGACAGTTTTTTTTTTTTTTTGAGAATTAAAGAAAAAAAACCCGACTAATTAGTTTGTTATGATTTTAAACAATAACCGATCCAAACCGAACCATGAACACCCCTACATACAACTATCATATTAGGAAAAATGCACAATTTGATCGATGGCAATGGAAGTTCGTCTGGAAGATTAAGCCCTTTACAAAATCTTGCGTTTTTCTTGGCCTGTAGCAAGAGAAGCATGTCTCGTTCAGGAAAACTTAAGAAGAGGATTTTCATCTATGCTCTAAATGTTGTATGTGTGGTGCAGCCAGAGAAAACAATAGCCATCTGTTTCTACATTGTCCTATAATAGGACAGTTGTGGCAATTTTGTTTGAACTTGGTAAGACTTAGATGGTCTATGCCAACAACAAGATGTGACTTATTTAAGTGTTGAAACTATAATAATGGTGCAGTGAGACAAAAGAAGTGTTGGACCATCATTATAGTTCCAACACTTAAATAAATCACAGCTTGTATATGGTGGACAATATGGAATGAGAGGAACTATAGAATTTTTGAAGACAAGCACTTTTGTGCAGAAAGTCAAGATGAATTATCATTTTGTTTCATTTTTGGTGTAAAGGAACATATGTAGAGACTGAATCACTAGTTGATATGCTAGGTTCCTCGTGAAAGCAGTAGTCCAAACTCCTAAGCATGGTTGGATTCTTTTAATTGCAGACAGCTCTGTTATGGTGCAGATCTAACATATATGCATGTTACCAGTTTCAAATAAAAGTGAGATGGGCCATAAGGAAATCAAGGAATTGTGAATTTTTGTACCTAGAAGTGCTTCATCTAAGTATGAACTCTGCATCTTTTATATGACACACCTAGCAGCAGACCTAGCTAAGTCTAGGAAGTGTCCTACTGCAATTTTACATTTGTGCTTGAAGTTGTGCATCGTTCTGACCTGGATAGTTTCGCTTTCTTTAAATTGATTCCCACAAACTACTAGGAACCAGAGTAGTCACATCTCTCAGGTATGTCAACTGAGATTCATTTTCATAAAGAAAATACTGAAAAATCATTTGCAAATAGTAAGTGCGAGACTTGTTGCAATCCTGCCAATCAACGGTTGTGAAAACCTTCAAATAGTGTTCTGCTACAACTCTATCAATCATTCTGCTCAGTACTTTCATCACCAATATGTAGTATATGAGAATCATGTCACCCTGCATCAATCCTTTGGAACTACCAAAGAAGCCAGAATGACTCTCATTATCCACCAATCCCCAACACCTATCTTCAGTATTACAAAACGTAAACCTTCTAAGCTCACATGATACCATAAGCTCTTTCAATGTCCAGAATTGTAGCATTGACCTCAAAATATGTCTTTGTTCCCCGGTTGCGTTCTGAGGGGTTGACACAATCTCATTTAGACATTTAGTACCTTCTTTTGTATATGACAAAGCACCTCAAAAATTATGATGGTGATTCTTTCACTGGAATAATGATCACTATTCAATGTGACTAATGGGTCCTAATCACTTTTGATTTTAAGTAACAGGTCTTAGTCATTGATATTTGCTACTCTATCCTTCTTCGGAATGACTGTGATAAAGCACAAATTGACACTCTTTTCAAACTCTACATTCCTGGAACGATAGAATCACTTCTACGGACTATTGTGCTGAAGTGACTGTTGAGAAAATATAGAATAATCAAACTTCCATGTACTACCCAGAAGATTGCTTACAATGTGAAATGTAAGTCCCACTGCCTTAAAAGTCCTCATCACGGGATCTAACATTTTACTTTTTTTGATAAATGAGGTGTCCAGGACAACTTGCACGTATCTCGACTAGTTCCACGAGATACTATTACATGCCACCTCCTATCAGCACAACAATAGGTACCTGGTAACAATGTAGTATGTACATCACGGCTAAGATGAATAGAAAAAAATCACCTAGTGTTTCTGTTTTTGCTTAGAATTGAGATTTGAACCTAAGACCTCATGGTTATCAATCAACTTTATTAACCACTAGATTACAACATCTGAGTCACACGATCTAATATTTTTAGACTTTTTGATAACTATGGTGTCTGAGTAGCTTATGTGCACCTTGACAATTCTACGGGATACCATTACATATCAATTCCGACCAGCTATAATAGGTATCTGGTAATTTTGTCCACCAAGACTAAGACAAATGGAAATAGATCACCTATTGTTTGTTTTGGCTATGATTTGAACCACAAACCTCAGTTCTCAATCAGCTTCATGGACCACTAGGCCACACCCCTTTAAAGATACTATCAACAATAAGCACAGCTGAGACAATTACCAAAATTGTTATGCTAAATTCCCAATCCAAAGCAATAAGCACACATTTTTGGCTTTAGAATACTTTCTTCTTTTTCTTTTTCAATTTCTATGGACTGTATAAATCTTATCTTCCAGCTCAGAGGAGGATAATCTCTTTTGGCAGCTCAATCCTCATGATAATAATTATGTTAATTCTGCCTAAAAATCTCTTCACGTGATCAATGGAGCTCCCTTTTTCGGTAGATGCAATTAGGATGAAAGGTACTGTTGAGAAGATATTCCGGAAAATTCTAGAATTCAACTTAAACTTGTATTTCGGAATCCTCAGGAATATGAAAAAACAGCAAAAAACTCCTCTTTAACTTCAAATACTCCCAGAAAATTAAAAAACAACTCCAATTTGTATACATATCAAATCCGCTGCACACCAACTACACAATTTATAGTAGGAAATTAAAAAGAAAAATAGGAACGCTAGCAATTTTTAAGCTCGGAGCATAAAGGAGATCACAATTACAAAATCAAAAACAACTCCAATTTGTATTCATCTCAAATGTCCTGCTCATGAACTACACAACATATCGTAGGAAATTAAAAAAATAGAAATGCTAGTAATATTTAAGCTCGGAGCATAAAGGAGATCAAAACTACACAAAAAACATATTTGTTTGAGTGTATAAACAGAGAAAAAACGAAGAGAACCTTGGAGGTGCCACGATAATGAACCCAAGAGCCCCAAGAAGATGAATAAGGTTCGCCGATATTGTATGGCAGATCTTTGAGGCCTGTTCCAGATCCGCTGACGACGCCTTTTAAGAAATTCAGCATCGTTAAAATCTCACCGATATCCGATCGCCGGCGAACAGACGGAACCGGAAAAGCACGAGGAGGATTGATCTGCTACGGAAGGAAATTGTAGTTCTGTAGTGATTGATGAATACTTAGCAGATTGTTTAAATGATATTTAGCTCTATATGCAAAAATTTAATATAGTATACTATAAAAAGTTAGGAAAATTAAAATGAAAATGGAAATAATATTTATAAATTCTCGTCGCACTTTTCAAATTTTGAAATCTAAAGAAATTTATTTTTTAACATAAATATTTTCATAGATCTTTATAAATTTTAATTTATCAATTACCGTAACTTCTAGTATTTTTTATATAGTTTACAAATATATTAATTTTATTTTAAAAAGATTAAAGATTTCACACATAAAAATTTGATTAAACTAAAAATATTTGACTTTGAAAAATAAAAAAATGCCATATAAATTGAAATAGAATGAGTAATGCTTATTCATTCAAAAATATGTTTTGAAATATCAAAATACATTATGGAATTTTTACACATGATATTAAAATTTGTTGAGGATTAAATTTAAAAAAAAACATGCTATTATAAATGTAGTTATTGTTGTTATAGATAAAATTCTATTTTATGATATAAATTTAGTTTCTATTATTAAAAAAAAATGTTGTTTTTTGAGATTTTTGAAACAATTACTAATATTTCAACTGGTGTCAGGTATAAGATATGAGAACGTTGAATAAAATGCATAATTGTATTGGTAATTCTTAGATTATTTATTCCATTGTTAATATCTTAGTGATGGGATAAGTCATGACATGTACATGGTGGAATAATTTATCTTGAGATAGAAATAAGTTATTTCCGATCAAAACAATCAATCACTAACTATCTTCATTTTCATAACGAGCATCATTATACATCAACTATTGCTATCAGCATATCATTAATTACCACACATTCACTAGTTGGTACGATCAAATATCAACTTGTAACGCTTATCAATTTGATCATTATTACTAATTGTCAGTGTTATATCAGTCTGTATAAAATTAATTATGTTTACCATTATAACTATTACTCTCGCCATTACTAAATACTAATATCGATAATTATCACGATTATTGTAAATTATTTTCGCCATCACTAACGAACATGAAAAAAATTAATATTAAAAAGTGATTTTATTATATTATATTTATATATTTTAATATTTAATTAATTCTAATATACTCCTACTAATTTATAAATATAAAATCATAATTCACACCATTTTCAATTCCAATTTTGTCAGGGCTCCTAGTTGTAGATCTCGGAGAAACGACGCCGAAGATGACCAGTCCAGCTGCAGCCGGTAACGGACTCTTCAAGTTCCTCCGGCCAAAATTGCGACCACAGTCCACCGACATCCAGGCCGCCGCTGGATGGGGTGTTGCCGCCACTACCACCGCTCTCTGGATTGTCCAGGTCACTTTTCTTCTTTTCGATGATTTAGGAATCCGACTTGTTCCAGTTTTGATTTCGTGTTTTCCCTGTTTATTTATCTAATCTGATGCCATTTGAATTGAGAGTCTAATCGTTGATCAGGTAATGAATTAGCTGAGTAATTCATTAGTAGATCATATAATCCTTAGCCAGAATGAGTGAAGGAATTGAATCTAGCGGGTGCAGTGTACTATTGCTCTACTAGTAATTTTTTTGTTTTGATAACCGGAGTGTCCTGACCAGTTTGTATGTACTTGACTAGTTCCGCAGGATATCTTACTCCTCCACCTAGCAATAGGTACCAGGTAACTTCGTCAGCTAGAACATATGGGAAGATATCAGTTATCACCCAGTATTTGTCTTTATTGGAATTTGAACCTGAGACCTCATGGTGCTCATCTCACTAAATTGACCACTAGGTGCATCTACTAGTATTTTGTTGGATTTTTTATGAACTTGGTAGTAGTTTGATTATATATATATGGTTCAATCTAGAGTATGTGTTGTCTAAATGCTACATTTGCCCATGTCCTAGGCTTATGCTATCATCATGATTTTATTTTGAACTTCTCCTTTTTAGTGGAACTAGAACATAAGTTCACTAGTTAAATTTAAGGACATTTTTCATACTTTTGCAATGGTTCTTCCATGTGATATTGTTGCTGGCTTTCATGATTTGTTTGGAATTCTTGATACCGAATAGGCCAAACTTCAGTAACATATTCCTAAAGAAGCTGTCCGGCTGTGTCAACATATCATTGCTGCTAGTTGAAGGAAACGGGAGGAGGGGGGGGGGATGAGTTCGAAGGGAAGGAAAAGAGAGAATGCAAGTAATATATAGGCTGTAATCCTGCTTTCTCTTCAGGATTATACCATGTTTTCTTTAGTTTCATTATTCCTCAGTTGTTATCCACCTTGACTTGTTCGTCTTGAAGCATTTTGTTTACAGGGTGAGGCTTCTTTGTTTATAGAACTAGCTGGATATGGTCTTAATGATAGAGGAATATAAGTATATTAACTATATTTCTTAGATCAGAACAAGTTCATTGGGCATATTTCGCTATTTTTAATTCTTTTGAAATTACTAAAGTATATTTCGCTATTTAATTCTATTTTTCTTTTAACCGAGATATCCTTGAGGGTCAGTGGTGCATGGTACAAAACTCTGTGTATAATGAGCCCTCTGCTCTATCCTTCTCTTCTCTACTTAAATGCTAGACTTTGTTTGTGACACCATCCAGACCTGTGTTGTGCGGTAATCTACATATTATGCCTCGCCTATGCTGCTACCATTAGGTCAAGTCCCTAGGACTAATTCACTAGTTGTTTTTTTTTTTTTTAATAATTATGGTGTCTAAGCCAACTTTTGCTCATCTCGACTAATTTTATAGGATACCCGCTATCTCCCAGACTCCCACCTCCTAGACTTAGACAAATGGAAAGAAATTTCCTAGTAATTGAAAACTAATTCAAAAGTAGATCTATTTATTCATTTCTTTTTTAAATTATTTATTTTTATATACTTCTCTTAATTGGTTTTTTGATATGCAAAGCATATTTTTCTGAAACTATTTGAATTCAAATTTTTAATTATAGATAATAGGTGTTTATTCAGTTATCTTAAACTTAAGACCCTGAATGGTCTTCTAAAGATCTAATCACATGTATTACTGCAACTCAAAAGCTTGGTGAGCTGAGAGCCTCAAGCTCAGGTTGACACCCAAGGCCTAATGTTATGATTATGG
>JAOTQR010000086.1:19683137-19698337 GCA_025774065.1 Solanum ossicruentum | reverse complement strand
AGAATATTATTTTATACGAATTAAATATTTAAGTTGATATTTTAAAATCTAAATTAAAATTTTACAAATATATATATATATATATATATATTTTAAAGCATATGTATGGACTATTCTGAATGGACTAGACCATTCTTTTAAAGCATAAGTATTTTATATCAACTGAGCCAAAACAAATTATGATAGCGATATCTGTGAAGACATATTTGGAAGATGATATAAAGCACTCATGATTTCAACTATTATAAATATATAAATCAAAATGGTAAAAACATAGAAATGCACATGCTCATTGAATCAAATCATCTCATGAAAATAAACATATGATTTAAGTAGATGAGTTAAATAATAAAATAGTTAAAATGCATATCAGTTAGAACGACACGAAGGAATTGAAAAAGCTTTCATTGATCCACATCTAACTATTTAATAGAATAATTGAGATGCAGACCAACTAAGACAATACAAAGAGGTTGAAAGAGCTATTATTGTTGGAATCTAGTTATTCAATAGAGTAATTGAGAAGCAGATAAATCGAAACAACACGAAGAAACTGATGAAAGAGAAGCACAGTCGCACATTCCTGAGCCCTAGGAGTTAGTCAATGTACGATGAAGAATCACCAATTGATAACCAAAAAGCTGTCATTTGTTGATTTCTAGTTATTCAACAAATAATTGAGAAGCAGATCAATTGAATCAGTACTAAAGAACTAAAAAGAACTCTCATTGATCGCAAGTCAAAAGTCAGAAGTCGGGAATCTAGTTATTCAATTGAATAATTGAGATGCAAATCAATCGGAACAACACGAAGAAACTGATGAGAGAGAAGCACAGTCATTGCACACTCCTGGGCCCTAGGAGTTCGTCAATGCACAATGAAGGACTACCAACCGGTAACAAAAGAACTGTCATTTATTAATTTCTAGTTATTCAATAAATAATTGAGATGTAGATCACATCGAATCAATATTAAAGAACTGAAAAAGCTCTCATTGATCGAAAATCAAAAGTTAGAAGTCAGGAATCTAATTATTCAATAGAGTAATTGAGATATAGATCAATTGGAACAACAACAAGAAACTGATGGAAGAGAAGCACAGTCGTCGCACATTCCTAAGCCTTAGGAGTTAGTCAATGCACGATGAAGAACACCAATCGGTAACTAAAGAGCTGTCATTTGTTGATTTCTAGTAATTCAATAAATAATTGAGATGCACATCAATCGAATCAATACTAAAAAACTGAAAAAATTTATTGATCGAAAGTCGAAAATCAGAAGTCGGGAATCTAGTTATTCAATACAGTAATTGAGATGCAGATCAATCAGAACAACACGAAGAAACTGATGAAAGAGAAGCACAGTTGTCGTACATTCTTGGGCCCTAGGAGTTAGTCAATGCACGATGAATAACTATCAACCAGTAACCAAAGAGCTGTCATTTATTAATTTCTAGTTATTCAATAAATAATTGAGATGCAAATTAATCGAATAAATACTAAAGAACTGAAAAAACTCTCATTGATTGAAAATCGAAAGTCAAAAGTCAAAAATCTAGTTATTCAGTATAGTAATTGAGATGCAGATCAATCAGAACAATACAAAGAAACTGATGGAAGAGAAGCACAATCGTCGCACATTCCTGAGCTCTAGGAGTTAGTCAATCATAATGAAGAACTACCAACCGGTAACTAAAGAGCTGTCATTTGTTGATTTCTAGTTATCCAATAAATAATTGAGATGCACATCAATCAAATCAATACTAAAAAACTAGAAAAACTTATTGATAGAAAGTGGAAAGTCGAAAGTCAAAATTCAGAAGTTGGGAAATCTAGTTATTCAATAAAGTAATTGAGATATAGATCAATTGGAACAATACGAAGAAACTGATGGAAGAGACGCACAGTCGTCGCACATTACTAAGCCCTAGGAATTAGTCAATGCACGATGAAGAACTACCAATTGATAAACAAAAAACTGTCATTTGTTGATTTCTAGTTATTCAATAAATAATTGAGATGCAAATCAATCGAATCAATACTAAATAACTGAAAAAACTCTTATTGATCGAAAATTGAAAGACGAAATTCAGGAATCTAATTATTCAATAGAGTAATTGAGATGCAGATTAATTGGAACAACACGAAGAAATTGATGGAAGAGACGCACAGTCTTCGCACATTCCTCAGCCCTAGGAGTTAGTCAATGCACGATGAAGAACTACCAACCGGTAACCAAAAAGTTGTCATTTGTTGATTTCTTGTTATTCAATAAATAATTGAAATGTAGATCAATCGAATCAATACTAAAGAATTGAAAAAACTCTCATTCATCGAAAGTCGAAAGTCAGAAGTCAAAAATCTACAATAGAGTAATTGAGATGCAGAGCAGTTGGAACAATACGAAGAAACTGATGGAAGAGAAACTCAATCGTCGCACATTCAGAGTTAGTCAATGCATGATGAAGAACTACCAAACGATAACCAAAGAACTATCATCTATAATTGAGATGCAGATCAATTGAATTAATACAAAAAAAAAATTCATTGATCAAAAGTTGAAAGTCGGAACCTTTTAGATGTCACATACCTACTATTGTTTATCGCAACTCCTTCAAAATCACAGTACTTCTCTCACTATTTTACAGGTAGACCTCATTCATATTTTTTCCCAAATTGATAAACACGCTCATCAATTCTACACCGTCAGATCATACATCTATCTCCCTTTACGACCGTCCGATCACTCCTACGTGCCGCCAACAATCTCTTTTATCTCCTTCCTTCTTCGGAAAATAGCTAGGGTTGCATTTGGCCGTCAACTTTTCTCGGCGGCGTTTGATTTCCGTCTTCACATTTATCGAATCGTAAGTGAACTTCTCAATCGGTTACTTCCTTTTTTGCAATTTCTGTGTATATGCGTGTGGAATTTTACTAATTTTTTGTTGTTGAATTTGGAGATTGAAGTATGGAGAAGGAGCTGATTGAACTGTTTGAGACGGTAAAGCGAGCTGCTGATGCAGCTGCCGTTGACGGCGGTGCGGATTCGTCGCCGGAGGAGAGTAGGTGTCTCGATGTTTTGAAGCAGCTCAAGAAGTTCCCTGTCAATTATCAAGTGCTCGTATCTTCACAGGTAAATGATGCATTCTTCCTCAGCATTTTTTTGTTTTTTGGATTTTTGACCTAGATTTCTGATTCATCCACTCGGTCCGTATGGTTGGTTCTTTGCGCCTAGTTTTGGTGTAGCCGCTATATTTTGATTCATGTAATTTCGGATACACAAGGTTCTGCTTATCGTGTATATATTCAATGATTCTGGATTAGAAGGGCTGCAGTTGTAAGTTTCAAACTTTGGAAAAAATTGAACTGATATATTCCTACAGAAGGTGTGACTAATTAAGTTAAAATGGTTTATGGGAGATTAGGGTTGAAATGCTAGCGGAAGCAAAAACAACTAGGTGGTTTCTTCCATTTATCTAGTCTTGGTTGATTAGATTTACCAGAAACTCTGCTGGTTTGAGTTGGGAGGTAGCAGAGAGAGATTTAATTGAGGTGCTGCCAATTCGGTGAATAGAGTTACCAGACCTCTACTGGTGGGAATGGGAAGTGGCAGAAGTAGATTGGTTGATGTATGCATAAGTTGATAGCTTGCCATTGTTATAAAATTCAGTGCAAGATGTCGGCTCGGGAGCCAAAAAGGCGACAATCTTTTGGAAGAAAACCAAAGGGCAACTAATTTTTTTTGGCACCAAAATGGTAAAGGCGCAGCCCCTACACGCCTTACCTGTTATTTTTAACTCCGTCATAACGCGTTAAAAAAGGTGGCTGTCACGCAATAAAGGTAAGCTGCGCCTTACCTGTCTAAATGTTTTTTTTTAAATTTTTTTGTTCTTCCTTTATTATATATTCAAATGCCTACTCCTTGCTTGATAAAGATAAGGCTGCACCTTACCTGTTATTTTTAACTCTGTCAAAACGTGTTAAAAAAGGCGGCTGTCACGCAATAAAGGTAAGCTGCACCTTACCTGTCAAAATGTTTTTCTACAAATTATTTTGTTCGTTCAAATGCCTACTCCTTGCCTGATAAAGATAATCCTCTAAATGTCCGTACAGGGAGGGAGATCCTTTTCAGATATTTTTTCTGCACCATTTTCCAATTATGCTTTGTAGTTTGTGTCATCTTTTCTCCTTTTGAGTCTTTTTTTTGTTTGGAAGGATTGGGATATAAATGATTCTCCTCCATAGGAAGAGAGATTTAATTGAGGCGGCCAACTTGATGAATAGAGTTACCAGAACCTCTACTGGTGGGAGTCAGAGGTAGCAGAAGTATATTAGTTGATGTATGCATAAGTTGATAGCTTACCATTGTTATAAAATTCAGTGCAGTATGTCTACAATTTTGATGTTTATTGTCTGAGGAGATGAGTTTTGTGGCATTTGGTTAGAATATAGCTTGTTTCTCGAAGAAGCTAATTCCTTTTTGTACTTTTGTAGAAATAGTTCTTTTTTTTTTTAAAAAAAAAGAAATAGTTCAAGTTTGAAAACTGAAAAAGAAAAATTTTAAAGAATTTTTCAACCGCTTGAATTAAATAGGAACCGGACAAATCTGATAAAGATAATCCTCTCAATGACTGTACAGGGAGGTAGATCTTTCTCAGATATTTTTTTCTGCTCTACTTTCCAATTATGCTTTGTAGTTTGTGTCATCTTTTCTCCATTCGAGTCTTTTTGTTGTTTGGAAGGGTTGGGATATAAATCGTTCTCCTCCATAGAAAGAGAGGTTGTTCAGAAGGGGTTCCGGACATCTGTTGATAAAAATTACATGATTTTGCACAATTGTTATGTTTTTGTTCAGGCTTATTGTTCACTGTGACAGCCTATCACTTGATGCTAGTGAGAAGCATATGATCCCTTTCTCTATTTGACACATGGAAACGTGTTTCAGGTGGGAAAGCATCTTCGACAATTGACAAAACATCCAAGGGAGAAGATCCAGGCTTTGGCATCTGATGTGGTTCAGGACTGGAAGAATATAATTGTAAGAGAAACTCTAAAAAATAAGAACAGCAATGTAGTGAATGGGGAATCTGTGAAAAAAGATGAATGTGCTGGTGCTACTGCTAATGGAGCCACTAAAACTCAGAGAGCAGAGTCCGTGAAGGTTGAAAAGGTGTCTAGGGTTGATGATGTTAAAGTTGAAAAGATGACTTCAAAATCTGAGAAAGTAGTACAGACAGAAAGTTCCTTTACTGAGAAAAAGGTTGAATGCGTTAATGTTGTGAAGACTGAAAAGAGTAGCTCTAATGTGGCTAGTTCTGCTCCACCAAAATTGGGGGCTCTAATTTACTGCAAGGATTCTGTGAGGGACAAAGTTCGGGAACTCCTTGCAGAGGCTTTATGCAAAGTCTCAGGTGAAGTGAACGAGGATTTGAGGGATGAGGTAAATGCATGTGATCCGTATAGAGTTGCTGTTCAGGTGGAGACTGCAATGTTTGAGAAGTGGGGAAGGTCTAATGGTGCCCAGAAGTTCAAGTATAGGTCTATAATGTTCAACATCAAGGATCAAAACAATCAAGACTTCCGTAGGAAAGTCCTTCTGGGGAAGTTCCCTCCTCGTACTATTACTGAACTGACGCCAGAAGATATGGCAAGTGAAGAAAGGCAAAAGCAGAATGAGAAAATTAAAGAAAAAGCGTTGTTCAACAGTGAACGTGGAGCTCCTGTACAGGCTAGTACTGATAAGTTCAAGTGTGGTAGGTGCAAGAAGAATCAGTGCACCTACTATCAGATGCAAACCCGCAGTGCGGATGAACCTATGACCACATATGTGACATGTGTGAACTGCCAACATCGCTGGAAGTTCTGTTAGATTTGAGCCAGTGTGTCCATTTAGGGAGTTTCATAGGTGCAGTCCCTAGTTCGTTTTTTCATTCTTCTTCTTGAAGGTGATGTCAATATGTCTGCAAATGATCCCCAAACTATTTATTGTTGCAAGATTGTTATGACATTGTGTTTTTCTCTTTCCTAGGATAGAAATTTGCTCTAGAGAAAATGCAATGTATTTGAAAGAAATAATAAACATATTAGATGCAGTTCTGAGCAACTATGGCCTATTTTCTTTTGGCACATTATTGTTATCAGTTTCTAAGTTGTCCTGGCTCTTCAAAAATGTTGTCGTATTGTGTCGGATTCTTTAAAAATATACTATTTTTGAAAGATTCGATATGCACCTGTCAATATTTTTGAAGAGTCCGAGCAACATAGATAAGTTTATCACTTGATGTTCCCAAGCTAAAAAATTATAAATGATTAACATAAAAATAAGCCCCATTAACTCTTTTGCTCACGAATTTTCAATTATTATAAATATTTTTGCTCTGTTTTGATGAAGTGTGATGAAATTAGAGAGGATAGAGATTTTTTTTAACGACCTTATGCTATAAAATTTAAGAGATTTATGAAATTATCCCTATTCTTATATTAATTTTTTAAATTACAAATTTTATTTAAAAGATAATGAATAAATTTAAATCAATATTAAAATGCTCGACTCTTATATTTAGTTTTTCTCCCTTATCCTCTCTTATTTGGGCATGTTTATTCGAAAAAGTATTTTTGGATTAAAAATTTTAAAAAGTTGGTGACTTTTTTATTTATTCTTGTGTTCGATACATAAGTAAGAAGTATTATTTCAAAATAATTTGCATATAATTTAGATATATATATTCAGAGAGGTATGGGTGGGAACAAAGATGATAGAGACGGGACTCCGGGCCTAGAGGGGATTGGGGATGCTAGGACGAAGATGATGTGCATTGGGAAATAGATTTGATAAATGCTATTTACGTGTTTTTTTATCAAGAAAGATAAAATACTTAAATTTTTGGAGAAAAATAATTTTCAAAAAATTTTAACCAATCGAACACAAAAAAATTGGATCAAATACATAAGAATGTGACTAAATGGTCAATATAACAATCTAAGAACCATAAAGTCTAAAGTTATAATCTCAGTAGATACGACAATTCTCGATAATTTCTCCTGGGCAAAAAATAACAGAGATCATATGGAATTAATTGAGGCGTGACTAGCCATAGTTACCTGATACTTATTACAGCTGGAAGGTGACATATACCTCCTAAAATTAATTAAGAAGCACAAAAGTTAGCCCTAACAACACAAATTCTTAATAATAATAATAATAATAATAATAATAATAATAATAATAATTGGATCAAATGCATAAACACAATTTAATTCTTGTTAAAATGGCTTCGAGGGTGTTTTGGTCATTTAACAGATACAAAAATTAATCTGAAGTTAATTTAGGGTTTAGGGTTTACAGAGCGCTTCCAATTGGGGGAAGAAGAAGAAGGGGGAGGAGGCTAAAGAAGGAAACTTTCCAGTTGAAAGTAGCCATGAAAGGAGGAGGAAGGAAGAATTTGAAACGGGCTATTGAGGAAGACAATTTCACCCTTGAACAAGGTCAAAGTATTATGCAAGTTGTGGACCTTCGAGGTTCCAACCTTATTCAAGTATGAAACAGAAATTATTTGTTATTTCTTCTTATTTCCTCGATTATCTGTTTATAATCCGTTTTTTTGATCTGGGTATGAGCTTTCCCGTCTCAAGATTCAATTTTTCCTACTATAAATTCGTGTTCCTTCTTTATTATTTGTGTTACAGTGCATTACTTTGATTTGGGGTTTGAGATTTTTGGTCTAGATTTTCGATATACTTACTCGAGCTGAGGTAATGGTACGTCTGCGTACACTCTACCCTCTTTAGACCCTACTGGTGAGATTTCACTGGTTATATTGTTGTTGTTTTTGTTATTGTTGTTACTCGAGGCGAGGGTCTGTTTGAAACTGTCTCTCTACCTTTTCGAGAACCGCCTAAGTTCCAACTAAAAAGAACTAAGGGGGTGAAATAATTTTTCAATAGCTTAGTTGAAGTATACACCACTCTCCACAGACCACAAGTGAGATTACACTGGCTATGTCGTTGTTGAGCTTTTCCAGTTTCAAGATTCAGTTTTTCCTCTGGTGTATTCATGTTCTTTCTTTAAAACTGAGTTGCAGTGCATTACTTTGATTTGGGTTTGAGATTTCTGGTATAGAATTCGATATGCTGATTTGGGTCTGAGATTTCTGGTCTAGAATTTCGATATGTTATACTGTAGGTTCATGTTCATTCTTTGGCATCCGTTTAAGAACTAAATTTTTTAATCTGTGTATGAGCTTTCCTGTATTAATGTTCACTTTTTCCTGGTGTAAAATTGATGTTTTTTCTTTAGTATTTTCTTTACAATGCATTATTTTGATTTGGGTTTGAGCATTTTGTCTCAAATTTCAGTTTATTCTATTGTAAGTTAGCGTTCATTCTATGATATCTGTTTAAGATTTCATTTTTTTAAAATCTGGATATGAGCTTCTTGATCTCAAAGTTCAATTTTTTCTTATTGTGAAGGTAATGGATGCTAAAGGTGAAAATTCATTAGCAATATTTCCAGCTAAATTCCAGAAGAGCATGTGGATAAAACGAGGTTTGAACATGTAATCCTCTAGAAATTGGGAATTTATTCATCTAGCTGTTGATTTAGTGATGCTCTTTTTTGTCATTAAATATGTGGATGATGTGAAGTGGTTTTCTCTCAATTCACTATTTTTTCTTTTTTCAACTAAATGAATAGGCAACTTTGTTGTGGTTGATGAGAGCGGTCGAGAGGAAGCTGTTGAATCGGGCAGAAAAGTGGGATGTGTTGTTACTAAAGTACTCTATTATGAACAAGTTCGCGTGCTTCAGAAGTCTGCAGAATGGTGAGAACCTAATATTCAAAGAACTGTTTCTTCCACCCTTCGTTTTTGGTTTAATATTTGCTCTTTAGATCAGAATGAAATGATCTTATTAAGACAGTCTCTTCTAAAAATGACTTCAAAGAGCTGCTCCTGAGAGTCCTATGTTAATCCCAACTTCTGATCACATATTGAAATTTAAAGATTGATAATTGATTTGAGCTCCGGGTCTATCGGAAACAACCTCTCTACCTCACAAAGGTAGGAGTAAGGTCTGCAAGTACCACCTTCCCTGGACTTCACTTGTGGGATCACACTGGATATGTTGTTCTTGGCCATCGATGTTCGGATGTGTGGAGGAACCTCAGATTTTGATGATTTGAAGCAATGTACTGTTTCTTTCATAGACTTTGTACTTCACTGAAATATGGGTGGTAGAATACAATTAATTTTGAATGTGTATGTTCACGTCCACCAATGGGCGTACATCCGACCCCCCCTACCCCGCAATGGGCGGGAGCCTTTGAGGCATTGGGGTAATGTTGTTGTTGTTGTATGTTCACGTCCACCATTGCGGGTGATTTAACCTTTACTTCACCAAGCTATTCAATTCGTTATGTTATAGTAGTTGTCATTTGGATTACAACATAAAGACTCTTGGGAGTACTGGTCCTAATGTATATTATTGCCCTGTAAAAGCTATTTTCTTTTCCCCCCTCCGCACAGGAAAAAAGTCAAGATACAAGTATGACCGTACTTGACAGTCCCTAGTTTTGATATATGCAAAAGAGTCTGGTTTTGGAGACGATGTGCTCGTTTGGAAGTTCGTATTACTGCAATACTGCTTACTGTTCTTTTTCCCCCTACCCAACAGCCCAAAAAGAATGAAGTGAACTAACCATTTTCAAGTAACTTAATGCTCCGTTAACTTTCTTACGCAGGCCAGAGATCTTTAAATCCGCAGCAGTAGAGAGCTCAAAGCAAGATCTAGTGTCACAAATCGAAGAGAATGACGATTCAAGTGATGATGATGGACTTCCTCCATTAGAAGCCAATACAAACAGATTAAATCCTTTTCAGCTGGAGACGGAGACTGAATCTGACTCGGATACTGATTCTTGATCATGGCACCATAACTGATACCCTATTTTTGTGGATAAAGCAATTAATAGTAAAACAGTAGTTGCGTCTGAAGGCTATTTAAAAATTTTGGAATCTCTAAGAAGATTAGTGACTTTGGTATAGTTGATATGCCAAGCAATTTGTAAATTCCTTAGACTTTTGCAATTTGTTTTCTAATACATTTCTATGCTGTGTATGATTTGTTGTAAACTTCATCTTGCAAATAATGTGCAATCTACTGCTCATCCATATCTCTGACTGTTAGGGCTGTGCATTTGGCGTTTTTCAGTTTGAAATCAACTCGTGATGTAATGTGCATAAGCACATAGATAAGACCGCTCAATAGTTAGAGTATTGCGTTCACTTGCCCATGAAGGAGAAAGGTGAAGGGGAAAACATTTGTGGTTGTTGTTGCATGAATTCTTCGATAGTCTTGTAATGCAAGACGTTCAATTATGTCATCTTATTCAAGTTGGTAAAGTTGAAGGGGAGTCTTGGAGTAACTGGTAAAGTTGTTGCCATGTGCCAAAAGGTCACAGGTTCAAGTCTTGGAAACAGCCTCTGACAGAAATGCAAAGTAAGACTCTAACAAAAATGCAAAGTAAGACTGCAATCAATAGACCTTGGTCGGACCCTTCTCCTTTCCCAGACCCGCGCATAGTAGGAGCTTTAGAGCATCGTATTCAAGTTGGTCATATTCTGCAAACTCAAGGTCATACATGAAGGAAGATGGTAAGCTCTTTATAGAATGAAAACTTCATCCTTGGAACAATGTGTTGGTTCATGGAAAACATAGGTTTCTTTGATCACATCTGGAACTAGACAACTTCTGTGACACATGGAGCATGATAGTTTTTTGCTGAACCGGAGATGAAAATGCTATCATCTAAATCACATAGGAGAAGAAACCAAAAATGAAATCATACATAAAGATTACAGCACAGCTGCTAATGATCTAGCACTTGTTCCCATTTCAAAACACCAGGTCTAGCACTTTGTGCTGCTGATTGTCCAGATTGTGGCATATTTAGTTTGAACTTGGAATATAACCAACATGGAGAGTGGTGGCAGAAGTCGTGGAGCAGGGGGGATGGCTGATAGCTTCATCCAGCTGCTCGTGGATGGATGGTCCGTCCATTGTAGGAATTCGTAGAGAATGACAATACTGGAGGTTCAGCTAGCAGTATAAGATGGCTGAAGTTTCCATCTCAGCTAGATTGGAATCAGAATAACAGCAAACATTAGTAACATAACAGCGTGAAAAGAATGATTTCAGGATCAATAAGAAACTGGAATATCTACGCGTTCAAAGCCTGTACTGAAATTACAACAGTACTCCATTGTACATCTAAGAATAGAGATTTTACTGTACACATTGATAACGTATGAAAAACGACAGATTTAAAAAGGTCAGCACTATCCAATAAGCAATATGGATCACCTTACAGCTTTAGCTTCTCTACTCTTTTCTTTCCGGCTTTGTCTTGTCTATCTGAGAAGACAATCTTAGCTCTTTCCTTAACACACATTATGATCTTCTCTTTCAGATATTTGAAATGATAAATCCTGACAATATGACTGAACGAGGGAGGACAAGGTCCGCAAATGAAACTGATATACAACATTCCAGTGACAACTGTAGTTGTGAAGTCTCGTGGAAGTTACATGAAGAGATTTCAGCTCTTGGCATTACTTGATCATGAAAATAGAGATTATATTTTAAGATTCTCCCTTAGTGACGGAACTAGCAAAAGCTTTCTACCAGCACATTTTACCATCTGCTCACCCTCTGAGTTGGTAGGAGCAGACCTAGTATACATCATTGTAGTGGATGCCAGTACATCATCTCCAAATCCGCATGCTCTGAAAAAGGGCCTAGGAGAATATACGGTTAAAAAAAGTTACAAGCATAGAAGCTTCAAATAACAGCACGGAAGTTTTCTCGATTATACATATAGAACAACAATTTATCAGATAAAAAGCTCCAACATGGAAGAATGTCTATTAGGAGTTTTAATCAATTCACTCTTGAGCTAACTGGTTTTAGTTTAAAGTTTCAAGGATCAGATTTAACCAGCTCTTAAGCCAATCCAAACATCTCCATTCTAGTGGTTGCTTGGACGAGTCAAAGACAAAGCATCTTGCTTCAGCATTACATAAGGGAAGGAATGAACAAAAACTCCCTAAAAGTAAAGTTTTATTCCCCGAAAAATAATGGACTCACTTCTGTTGATCAGAACAGAGAGCTGCTATGTCATATATGTCTCTGTTCACAAGAATCCTGCCAGCAAATTGAGCTTCATGAATATCGAGCAAGAAGGTCAAAAGGAGAACTTGTGAAAGCATTATACATCTACGAAATCTAGCTTGTAAACAGCAAATAAGCTTCAATAACTATGGTTAGGATGAAGATAGAAAGAGATTTTTTTTTCTTTTTTCGGGTGGGGAGTGAAAGAGGGGGTTAATGTTCCAATATGAAATTTCAAAACGCTACACGTAAAGAGCTTATAGGTTGTATCAGCCTCTGTCTTTATGTGCCCAGAAGAATATAATGAAATGGGAACCTTAGTATCCTTTGAACTATCTTCCTGCCAATGCCTCTTCTTCGTAGTGAAGGAATGACCTGCAAATTACTGAAGTACAATCACATGAATACTCCATATATTATAAATATCCCACAGTATCATATTATATACAAAAAGAGGTAAATGGGAAATTTTAGATAAATCCGACAAGGAAAAGATAGTATTAATCAAGAATCTCAAATGTACTTAATTGTTGCTGCTTTCGCAGTGAACCTTGAGACATTTTATGGTACTATAAGTACAGAACATCGTGCATGTATGTTACACTCCCTCCAAATTTGACCTTCTTTCCTTCTCGAGCCTTACCATTTATCTCACTGGGTATGTTGTTGTTGCTGTTGTTAGACCTTACCATTTGTTGAGATCTAAACATAATACAATATATACCAAAGATAAGTCTCGGTACATATTAACTGTCATTGTTTTTGTTGAATTTTGCATAGCTCAAGAACATCATTGACCATTTTTCCGATAAAACAATCATATTCCACATAAAGATATTCTTTTTATTAAACTACAAGCAAAGCATTCATCGAATTCATGCACTCCAAGGTGTAACCTAGTGGTCAATGAAGTCGTTAAACGTCATGAAGTCTCGCGTTCGAATCCTAATGGAGACAAAAATACTAGGTGATTATTCTCATTGGTCACACAGTTACTTGAGGTGAGGTGGTGAATATCCCATAGAATTATTCGAGGTGCATGAAAGCTTCGTCAAAACAAAATTGTATATGAACATCTATTTTTTACCATAACATCATAGATTGCAGCAGTCAACCCGGAATCAGAAACAGCACGTCCAAAACCAACTAGTTCTCCATTTCCCGGCGTTACAGGCATCACTTTTCCGATCCAATCTCCACCAATACCCGCTACACCCGACCCGGACACCCCACTCGGCGCCAAATCGGGTACAAACTCCGGTCTTGTAAACACCGAAACGACCACGTAGCTATGACGTAAAGCTTTTCTGAGCTTGTCGATATCCACCGGCTCAACTCTGCCTTCTGAGTTCAGTTTCGGAAAACGGTAGCAGGAATGGTTACAGACCGAATAGAGGTCTTTAAGGTGAATTGGATTTACGTCGTTAGGGTTTGTGGAGATGAATATTGGCGGCGGCGGCGGTCTTATTTGAGAAACTGTTGTCGGAGTGAAGCGGCGGAATTTGGAGGGAAGATAACCGCCGTGCACGGTGGCTGCAACTACCATTTTTTTTGGGTTTTTTTTTCGGTCTTCCTTTTTTACCCTTTATCTTTGGATAATTTCAACTAGCTACCCTGAAACTTAGGTAACTATACTTTACCCCCTCGTAGTATTTAACATCATCCAAAATCTCCTCTTTCCTTTTTTTTTTTATTTAAGGACTCTCTTCGTCTAATTTTATTTATCTATTATATATATTTGTTATGATAAAAAAAAATCATAGTCGCCATTTTTTAGTGTGCATGGGATAAAATTTCTACTCTTATACAATGATAGTAAATCACATAGTACAATGATAGTAAATCACATAGAAGAAGTAACCTTTAGGATGTTTAATAAAATTTGTTCAATTTATAAAATCAATGAGTAATTTATTTATTTGTGTCTGTTTTATTTTTGTTATTAAATAATATTTATGTTTTAATGACAAATGACTTATATTTAATAAAAATGATTTAGTAAAATTATTTTTATCATTTACTATTTTTTAGTTCTCGTGCCAAGTTACTTTGATGGACAGAGAAAGTATTTTTTTCTTGCATGAACACCCTAGTTAACAAGTTTGTTGACAATTAAGTCCTTCATCATTTAAGTATGTCCTTTTGTTTCTTTGATTTGTCTCCACTAATATGATAATTTTATTTTATTTTTAATTTCAAATTATGAGATAAAATTCTAAACTATTTTTCAACTACTGCTCATTGTATTTTGGAACACTCAATATAACACATGGATTTCAAATTAAAGTGCTCAATCAACAACGTGACTAAAATAAGTACACGTGCACCTAATAGGGATTGATCAAAGAGTAAAACGTGCCACCTAGAGGAATGGACCTGAAAAATCGAACTGATCGATAAATCAAATTTTTAAAAAAATATTATTAATTTATTATTATCTAGTTATTAGATAAATGAGTTTTTAATTGTTTTATAAAAAAAATTATCGAGTTATTGGTTCGATTTAAATTTTTAGTATTGAATTATTGGATAAATCGATAACCCATTAACAATATAATAATTTACTACTTTATCCCTTTATAATATTAAATATTAATATAATTTAACATCACTTAATATTAAATCGATACTCGTAAGTCATGTATTTGCTTGTTTTCCAATGTGTAATCCTTCTGTTGGAAAGTAAAATAACGAGCTTTTAATGGTTTTATAAAAAAAATTATCGAGTTATCAGTTTGATTTTAGTTTTTAGTATTGAGTTATTGGATAAATCAATAACCCATTAAGACTATAATAATTTACTACTTCATCTCTTTATAAATATTAAATATTAATAATTTAACATAATTTAATACTAAATCGATATTTGTAAGTCATGTATTTGCTGGTTTTTCCAATGTGTAACCCTTCTGTTGAAAAATAAATAAAAATATGAGGTCAAATATTGCATATTATTAAGTTTAAGTATTTAATTAATTTGTTTGTTTTATTGTATCTTATCGTATTGCGTCAAATTGTTAGAGAAGTCATATATTT
>JAOTQR010000086.1:19658940-19676186 GCA_025774065.1 Solanum ossicruentum | reverse complement strand
GTTCAGGAAAAATGTCTAAATTTTTTTTTCATATTTGTCCTTTCATTTATTGAAGTTTTATATTTTCTAGGAGATAAATTAACTAAATATTTATGATTTCACAAGGGCAATAGTGAAAAGTATAATGTAAATTTTGTTTTTAAATGCTTTTATTAATATGTGTGTATTATTTCACAAATTCAATTAATATCGGACAGAGGGAGTAGTATTTGAAAAAGTAAACTCAAATCATTCCCTCCTTTCACTTTTTTTTAAAAAACTTATTCGGTATTTCAAAAATAAAATTTTAATTTTATTTATTATTTTTAATATATTAAAAATTATTCTTTTTAGTTCAAATTGAAAAGAGGAAAAAAAAAAGAAAAGAAAACTGAAAAACGGTTATGCGCGCCATTTTAACGGTTTTTGGGCTCCAATTTCTTCATATAAATACTCTGGAAACTTCCATCTTCTTCTCCAACCTGATTTCTTCCACCTGAAAAATCGCCGGCAAAAATGGGTACTCGCGGCGGCCGCGGCGGAAGCACCATAATAGCCTACCGTCCTGCAACTGGACGAGTCATCACCAATCCACTCAAGGACGACACTACGTATATTCTCCTAAAAGTAATCGGAACTTCCAGTTTCGATTTCGTCTACAAAGCTTGTTACTACACACGAGAAAACAGAGCCGACGACAGTCTCCTCCCTACCGGTTACACCACCGTCAAGCACCTCCGACCGGGACAGGAAGTCGTTCGGAGCAAAATGGCGGCAAATGCGCTCCGGATTTCGAACGTTATCAACGTTCAGAAATGGTGTATTCGTCAATTCAGAGGAGGATTCCTTGTTGCATTGCCTCATATGTCTGAAGGATCGCTTCGTTACATTCTGTCAACTCGATTTCACTATGGATTACCGGAGGATTGTATTGCTATTGCTCTTAAACAAGCGCTTCTCGGTTTGTTTGATCTTCATAATTGGGGTAGGGTTCATAAATGTTTCAGTGCTGGGAATATCTATGTTAACTTCAAACCTCCCCCTGATTCAACTGTAGAAATCAAATTGGGATTTGCATCAACGATTTACGAATCGGATCTTGATACTCCTGTAGTTGTTGAACGAGGACCAAATCATGAAGTAAATCTTAGCCTTCAAGAAAATTCTGGACCTGGTGGACCTTCGGTACAGTTTCAATAATTAACACAGTTCTTTGTAGTTAAATTGTGTTGTTAGTTCATAATCTACTGTTAGAGTAAGCAAATCATAATTTGGTTTGTTAGAGCAGTTTTTGTTTTTTCACAATTTGCGAACATTATTTTGATCATGAATCTTTCGGAAATAACCTCTCTATCTCTATGAGGTAGTGGTAAGGTCTACGTACATTTTACCTTCCCCAAACATCCATTGTTGTTGTCTTCGTTAATCTGTAAACAATAGTAATTTTCTTATCTTTTTTACTACTGTGATCATAATCAGCCAATGTTCATACTGTTGTTTCTTGATTTCCAACAGGTTGCATCACTAAACTTGATATCAGAATGGGCCTCAGCGCCAGAGGTATACTATGAAAAATACTATGATCCCGATAATGACAATATGAATCCAGCTCAATCACCTCTATTTCAAGATGATTATGACTTCACTGCTAAATCTGATATCTGGCTAGTTGGGATAGCAGCACTGGAATTAGCCTATGGAAATTTACGAATTAACCATCGGAAAGAATTGGAAGGATTGATCAAGAAGATAAAGAGGTCAAGGGTATTGCCAGATAAGTTGGAAGAGTTGCTTGAGGAGATTAATGTAAAAGAACAGAAAGGGAAAATGAAGAAAGTTGTGGGATATTTCAAGGATAAGTGGAAGGGAGTGAAGAGTAAAAGATTAAAGAAGTTTTCGGACGATTTTGAGGATGTGGTGATGGATTGTCTTTCTAGCAAAGCATCAAAGAGGCCATCAGTTCAGAATCTACTGCAGAGACCCTTTTTTCGGCATGCTGAGGACTTGAAATGCTTTCAACGTCGCGTGTTGTATGCTAAGGGTCCAATGCCCTATTGTTGATTGACTGATGATGACAAGTAAGATCATCTAGACAAGTATACATCATGTAAATATATTGTCCATTCATAGTATTGGTTGCTAGCTAGATTCACTGTTACAATGTCCAGGCTATAAGTAGAAGTAAATTCATGAAAGATGGAAATGTCATACTGTAGTATTCATGTTTAGACATTTTATTGCTGGAAAGGGAATTACTTTTCTTGCTTCTTCTTGTTCTGTTGGTTCTGTATTATTGCATGGTAAAGATCATTATCTGTCGTATGTGTATAAATTTTATCGTATTTACACATTGATATGGTTATGTGTTTTTCGTTATTAATCGCTCTTTCTATTCTCTTTCCTTTCTTTTTGTCATATCTAATTTATTCTGCTTATGAGTTTTTGAGACGAGGGTTACCAGAAAACAACCTCTCTACTTTTATGAGGTAGTGGTAAGGTCTGCGTATATTCTACCCTCCCCAAACTCCATTTGCGGGATTCCACTGGGTATATTGTTGATGTTGTAAAAATGATGATAATAAAATGAAAACAATGTCAAGGCTAAGTTGTAAATTGAGTAAAAATTGGAATGCCATACTGTAATTTACTATCAGGAAAATGGTAAAGTTAAATTTGTATGAGGTCAAGGACACACATAATCAATTTAGTCCGTCAAACACTCAAACTTACCACATGCTCATCTAGAAACTTCCAAAATTTATGTATTATAAAAATTGAACAGGTTCGATCTATAGTCGTTAGGGCCTCCTAAACGATCTACTAAATACATCAAGTTGTTCCAAAGAATCAAAATAGTCAGTTATTAATGGAACTTCTTGTTGTATATCTGTAAAATACTCATTTGGCCGCGAGCTTCCAAACACATCTTAAGCTAAATTAGCACCGAAAAATAACCAACCTAAAATGAATAGGGAAGGTATAGTTATGCTATGAATGAGGACTGGAGTGTTTAGGTGCTAAGACAAAATTGAGATGTCTATATATGCAATCTCAAAGTTGGAGCGCGTACTTTCCAGTTGTAGCAAATATCTAGAAGTTGCTGAAGCAATTGAGTGGAATTGAAAGCTCAAAACTTCATTTTCCAAGCTAAGTTACCCATGAATTCTCCTCCTCCTTGTTCATCTACTTCATCATCTTCATCAGCATCAACAAGCTTTGCACCATGAATTAAAGATCTTTACTAATTTATTAATGCAATTTCTCATTATCATTCTTATCGGATAAATCGAAAATCGAATCATTAAAGGACCTAAAATCAATAAATCAAAACTTGATAAAAGTTATTTTATTGATTTGTTATTAGTTTAGCATATTTAAAAATTAAAAATTGACAAATTGAACCCATAATGTATAAAATCGAATTAAACCAACTGATGCACACCTCTAATTTTATTATGTAATTTATAGAATTTTTTTATATGATTTTAAATATACAAATTATTATTTTTTAAATAAATTTTATGTCTTAATGTATGATCAAAATAAAAAAAAATGACTCTCAATATATAAAGTATGTGACATAAATTTGGATAAAAAAGTGAAAAAAATAAATTATGAAAAAAATACAGGCAAATAGTATTCAATCATGTAGTTTGTGATATATATATATATAGTAATATAGAGTGTATTATAAAATTATACTATTACACATTTTATAGTAATATATTAATTTCAGTGAACGTGTGTTGCATGTTTATATTGTATTGATTATTAACAAGTATTTGAGATCAAAAGATGATTTGTAAATAAAAAATTATAATTAGATAATGATTTGAAATAAATTGAATTAAGAAATAGCCTGATCATAAAAACTTTTAGTTCTTAAAAATCACATCTGTCATATATATGTTAGATATTTTTATTTTTGCAAACAAGGCACAATGTCGTGAAACTCATAAAAAATTATTTAATTAAAGAATTTAAAAGAATCTTAAAAAATTTAGAATCATCACCTAATTTGGGGATATTTAGAAGAATCTAATTAATTATCAGAAATAATCTACGAAACTAATAGATTATAGATTCTAAATAATGGTTCAAGTTATTCTGAAGTAAGGTACCAACACCTATCAAATTTCAGAATTGTAACTCTTGACTGAATTCATTGTTTAATTGAGGAGGAGATCAATTTTTTTTTTTGGCACAAGTATAATAGATCCATGACCCAATCTATTTATCTTCTTATCCAAATTTTTTCTTTTTATTTCACCCATGACGTTAGCATGATATCAATACTATGAAATAATCCTCTGTAATACCCAAGTTGTGTGTATATATATCATACTTGTATAATATAGAATAAGCTCAATCATATATCATACTCTGGTAATATATTGATATCCTATTGATATTATATAAGATTATATTTTTTTATGAGAAATCAATGAGAAACAATTTAAAAAATATTAAACTCTATATTTGTTGTGATACACCATTGATATATTAATATAATATCATTATCATATTGGATTGAAGCTTGAATATATGTGATACTCCATCATTCTATGGATACCCTATTGATATAATATAGTTTTGAGCTCTTCTTTAAAATAGAACGATTAAGAGAAAATTATTAAAGTCACAAAATTATTTATTAAATTCTAAATTAGTAAAAAAAATTCTTGTTATACTCTATCGGCATATCGATACCCTATTGATATCAGATAATTTTTAGCTCTTTTTAAATAAATAAAATAATTAAAAGAAAATTATTAAAATCACAAATTTATTTATTAAATTCTAAATTAGTAAAAAAAATATATTATATATGATACTGTATCGATACATTAATATCATATCAATCTTACATATATCTGAACTTAATCTCGTTCGATATATATATATATATATATATCCTAATAGTATATCATAACCTTATTGATACAAGATATAATTTGAGCGCTATCGCAAACTTTAATAGTTTGCTTGAACGAATAAGTTTAATTTTCCGTTTATTTTTTAGTCAATTTCCTCGCATTTTGGGCCTAGTATAAGATCCGAAAGGTCAGTAATTCTATCGAACAAACCCTTGTGCTTCAGCTAAACTCCGATCCCTTTCTGCAATCGCCGTCGATCTCCGTCGTGTTATCTCGCCAAACAATGTTCCGTCACGGTTCTCGATTCCTCGCCAGAGCCACCACGATGAGGTGGCGCCGTCCATTTGCAACCGACCTGCAGGCGGAGCAGGTTGCGGATTCCAGTTTCGCGGAAGCTTGGAAGAAAGTGATTCCCAATCTGGACCCACCGAAAACTCCAGCGGCGTTCATGGCTCCTAGACCGGCTACTCCATCGTCGATCCCGACTAAGCTCACTGTCAATTTTGTCCTTCCTTACGCTTCTGAACTCTCTGGTAAAGAGGTAATATGTATAGTCAACTCTTCCATTTGAATAATCTCATTTATGATATGTGATAGGTGTCTGCAACATTGGAGCTGTAAGAATCCTTAAGAATGACGGTAAAGGTTCTAATTTTCCATTTGAATTTGGATTTTGAGTTATGGATTTATAGAAATTGGTGATTTGAAAATTACATCTTACACAATTTGTTATGATTACAATAGCTAGAAATGGTTTGTAAAGTTGGTAGTGTAAAAAAGAGCTGTTTGGCTTTGCATGGAATAAAGGGAGTATTATACTCCATCTGGATTCAGCTGATTTGTAATTCATGAAGCTATGCACAAAATGTTATTTTGCATGCTTAAATTTACATGTATTCCAAGTCCATAGTTGGTGTTGAAGGCTTGAAGCTAGAGAGGTTTGGAAAGAGATTCAATGCCATCTTCATAGACTTGAGGTCCTCAACTACCAATGAGATTGAACCGGTGGAGTTCTAGGATTTCTGGCTTGTAAGTTTGATTGGGAACATCTACAATATTATCTCATAGAAATCAACAGGGAGGCACAAAAAGGTGGTGTACTCATGTACAAAATGGTTAATAATGCACAATGGATTTAGAACGGGAAGGCGAATCATGGATGTTTCACTAATAGGTAATAGCCTAGACACAAACAATAAGGGAACACCGGGAGTTCTTGTAAGATAGAAATTGAGAAGACTATGATCATGTTAGTTTGAGTGTTATTACCAGTATGCTTGAGGAAATGGGATTCGATAGTATATAAATTAGCTGGGTGAATTTTTATGTGCTCCATAATCATAAATGGAATTTTTGAAGCAATCTTTTTTGATTAAAGAGGCTTGAAACAAGATCCCAATGTCCTCTTTCTGTCCATTTAAATAAAAATTTAACTTCATTTTTGGATTGAATATTTAATTTGGGCGTTACAAATTAAAAAAGTTCATTTTATTAGTTTTAAGCTCAATGTCTGCTTCATTTGGAGGACTGAGCTCATGCCATTTATCTAATGTCATGACAATCCAATGAAGTCACATTCCAATAAAATAATGCAATGTTTGCAAGTGATGTGGCATGACAAGTCAACATAAAGATCAATCAAAGGTCGCTAAGTGTTCAGATAACATGATGCATCCAATCAAATATAATCTTATCACATTGTCTTTGTGATAGGTTTGATGACTCATGTGAACCAATCAAATTGGAGAAAAGAGGATTGTATTCATTACAAACTCCTTTGTCTTACAGTTATAGATAAGGTCTCCGTAAGGCCAAAAATAAATCAAGCAAGCTGATGAAGGCCACAGAAGTTCTAGATAAAAACATGCCTTTTGATCAAATCCAATAGCAAATTTATAGCCAAGATTCCATCCCTTTATGATTAAGCCAAGTCTTTGAATCTTTATTCTTGAGTAATAGAGTCAGAATCTCATTTGTAGATCTAGTGGCATTCTAGGAATCGTAACTTGTATCAGCTCTTTATATTGTTATCCCATGGATGGAAATATCTCTTAAGATTAGTTATCCCACCATTTATATGAGATAATTAATCTCATAATTTTGGTACTAATGGCGGGATAAATAATTTCAGGATTAATTAACAGAATCTCATTTGTAGATCTAGTGGCAGTCTAGGAATCGTAACTTGTATCACCTCTTTATATTGTTATCCCATGGATGGAAATATCTCCTAAGATTAGCTATCCCACCATTTATATGAGATAATTAATCTCATAATTTTGGTACTAATGGTGGGATAAATAATTTCAGGATTAATTAATGCCTCTAACCAACTGCGAGATAAAATATGCATTTTTATCCCAATATTATTATCCCTTATCCTTGTACCAAACAACCTTGAAGTGTCTCTTGACAAGTATTAAGGAGGATACACTTGTATACTTCTCTGCTAAGCTTCAAAGAAGAGAGTGCTTTGTTTATTTCTCCCTTAAAAGCTTGAATGAGGGACTTGATATCTACTTTTGTGCCATCTCACGTCAAAGCTTGAAATATGGAACACTTTATGACTTCTTGGTGAATGTTTGAGGGATGGGGCGCTCTATGTTTACTTTCGTCAAGCTTTTTAATGGACTTTATTGCCAAATTGCAATCAAAGGTTGTTCCACTTAAAGGGTGGGATGTTTGATGTATTTCTCTGCCAATTCTTGATTAATGTGGTGCTAACATACTTTTCCACCAAATATCGAAGGATCAGATGCCTTGTGTACTCTTTTTTGAGTCGCTAGAAGAGGATTTTTCCATAAACTCCTTTGCTAATGCAAGAAAAGGATGTTCCACATACTTCTCTATTACAAGTTGAAATGTCAGAACACAATTTACATTTTTTGTTAAAGATTGGATAGGTCGAAACATGCACGCACCATTTAGCAGAAGCTGGGATGGGAAACTTTTCCCAGTTCCCACACTCACATGTAAGCATCAAAAGGAAAAAGAAATTTATCCCATCGGGCATGCCAAAATTTTTTGTTAGACCACAAATTCTAAACATTCAAGATAGGAAATGGTTACAATTACAAAATTTATTATTATATATAGATGGTATGACCTACAGTCTCTAGGATATCACTAGATTTACAAATGAGATCTCTTTTGATTTTTCCCATGAACTTCAATTCAAGGGCTCTTGGCTTATTATGGGAGGGATGAAATTTTCTCCGAACTAGGATTTAAGATTAACTTTCATGAACAGAAGACGCCTGTTTGAAGTCTCGACTTGAACTTATTGGATTTATCATTGACTGTGATTGTGGTTGTAGAAGAAGATTTTGAATGCTTTTCTTAAAGCTCCTCTAGCTTTCCTTTAGCTTGCTTGATGTATTTTCAAATTTCTTTGGCCTCATGAAGACTCTTGTTTATAGTTGCACAAGATGGTAGTTCGTGACAAATTCTTCAATTTGATTGGTTGGCTTGAGTCATCAAATCTACTGCAGAAGTTATGTGATGACATTGTATTTTATTGGTTGAACTTATTAGAATAGTGTTAGAATAGTACTGTATCAGTACTGTAGCAACGGCTATAGGTACTGTAGCAACGGTCGGGACACTGTAGCAACGGCCATAAACGGCCCTTAATGACTTGTATATATAGGAGGGCCATTCTCATTTGTTTAACATGCAATCCAAATATCTCAAAAAAAAACAAAAATTTCTCTCAATTTAATTTTCTCACTCTTTTCTCTATTTCTCACAAAACTATGCTATTTGTACGCTTTGCCACGTTTGATTGGTCTTTATGTTGACTTGACATGCCACGCCATTTGAGCATGTGGTATTTTTTTCATTGGCCTATGATTTGGCTTGGATGTCATGTTGTTGAATACGTGGTATGAGTATGGATGTCCTACTGAAGTATGTCGTGGACTTGAAACTAATAAAATTGACTTGTTTAATTTGCAAAGGCAAATAAACTACTCAACCCAAATGAAGCTGGATGTATGTTTAATTCATGTAATCAAACTTTAAAACTAACCGAAATAAATTTTAAGTGCTTACAGTGAGAGGGATACTTGTATACCATGAAAGCTAGAAGCACTCATGGGGTGGCAATCTGAAAGAGTATAAGATGCTTGTGTACTGATTTAAAAAAAAGATTATAGTTTTGGAGAAAATTAGTTTCAAAGATGGTGATGGTAGGAAGATCATAACGGGCATGAGCCTTTGAAGTAATGATTTCAAGATCGTTTCAGATAGGTATAGTTAACTGAAGTCTTTTAGAAGATTGAAGAACAAAGAGGCTTGGAACTTAACATATAGAAGACATCTGAATGACTGGGTGATGAACCTAGTAGCTGAATCCTATAGTTCACTGGGTTCTTCTCAAGGTTTTCTCTAGTAGTGAAGACAAGTTCCTATGGAGATTAGATAATACACAACAAAAGCTGTTGTAGTTGTACAGTTAACTCATGCTACAGGATACTGACAAGCGAAGATCAATAAGTTAGGTCATGTTATCGGAAGCAAATACGGTAGCCAATAGTGTCTTACAACGTAAGGTAGCTTGTTTCCATGGATTTTTGCTGAGGTGCTTAACATGGAATAACCTTCAACAACAACAAAAAACCCAGTGAAATCCCACTAAGAAGACGTTTTCTGCTGTATGATGTTATTTATGTGAGGAACAACCACAAACTCAATTATTTGTTTCTACAATGTCAAGTAACATGCCAGCTATGACACCTTTTCCCCATATTTTTATGCCCTTGTTGGGCAATGCCTGACACTGCTGCAGACATTTTAAGATGTCACATAAGACGGGTCTTTTCGTTGTTACCTAACAATGGATTTAAATAATACAATACAATAAAATTTAAGTAACAATCAAAACAAACATTCTATGACACTTAACAATACGACGGGTGACAACTATTTAGACAAGGTGTAAATAAATCAAAGTGCGACATTTTAACCATTTAAGCTTTTAAATTGGTGACCACACAGCAAATAAACCTACTCTTACTAGTTTGAGTTTAGGAGCTAGATCATGTTTATAATTTATGTTTCGGTAGACCCTCTAAACTTTAAAGCAGGTCAAGTGGGACAATAGGAGTACCCACTCTTGATGTTGTTCTAAAGCTGTTCTGTAAGGGATCAATTGGATCAAAGGAAGTTTTTGTGGCAGTGATAGTGAATCAAATTTAAGCTTCATGAAGGTTTTCTAAATTGAAGCCTTTTGCATCATACAACCTGTTTGGATTGGCTTATCTTAAGTGCTTTTAAGCTAAAATAGCTTTGAAGCACTTTTGAAGTGTTTGGCTGAAATAAAAAAGTGCCTTTAAGCACTTTTTGAAAAAGCAAAAAGACAAAAAAAAAGCCAAAAGCTTAAAGCCCATCCAAACAGGCTCCTATTCTTGCTATAATTACTCCCTCCGTCTCAAAATAAGTGTCACTTTAGCAATAAAAATTTGTCCCAAAATAAGTGTCACCTTAGGAATTCAAGGCAAAAATTAGTATGTTTTTCCAAGTAGATCCTTCTACTTAAGAACTACTTAATCGTGCTCAATTCTCAAGAAATATCTAATAAATAGGGGTAACTTGGTAAACTATACCTTCTATTTATTAATTTTCTTAATGAGTATGAAATTAGCTAAAGTGACACTTATTTTGGGACGGAGGAAGTAATTATTTCATGCAGAAATCCTTGTGAAATTTTCTTTTCTAGGAGTGAATTAGTTTGCAGTTTTCGTTGTGGGGAAAATACTAATAATATGCTCTTCCATTTGTATATTGAAATTTGGTTTTGCTTGGTTTAAGTGATCACTTTATGCTACAAGGCAATCATGCAATAACCTTGATATAGCAGTTCAATTGGTGCTGAATTTCACAAGAATTCGATATTTCTGGAGTCTTGCTGCCTTTTGACAAACTTGTCGTTATTAGAATTTGGGCTAATTTCCAAGCTTCTCCCAAAATTGTTGATATATTTCAGTTTCTGACTGTTGTCTCATTAAGTTTAGCATTGTATGCTGAATATGAATAAACCAGAGTAACATTCTTCCTTTTTTTTTTTTTTGGTTTTAACGAATGTCAAATTATGTGGGAATACTTATGTGAGGTTTAATAGTGTGCTTATGATGAATGTGCATCTGCGGCTCTGAAAAATCTGATCCAATTTTTGATCACTTCTCCCTTTTGCATTTATATCCAGGTTGACATGGTTATAATCCCTGCAACGACTGGACAGATGGGTGTTTTACCTGGGCATGTTGCAACAATTGCTGAGCTGAAGCCTGGTGTCTTATCAGTTCACGAGGGCAACGATGTGAACAAATACTTTGTGAGTGGTGGATTTGCATTTGTTCATGCAAATTCTTTTGCAGATATAATTGCCGTTGAAGCTGTACCACTTGATCGAATCGACCCCAATTTGGTTCAAAAGGGCCTCGCTGATTTCACTCAGAAGCTAAGCACTGCATCAACCGATGTAGAAAAAGCTGAAGCTCAGATTGGAATTGATGTACACAGCGCCCTTAATGCTGCCCTCACTGGTTAAGCAAACAGCAAGACAATCTTTGTCCTTGGTGAACTTTCTTTTTTCCTTTGTATCTGATTGATAAACTTCATCCTTTTTGCATAAGCCGATGATGATGACGATTTCTGTTTTTAGTCCTGCATTTCTTGAATAAATGCTTTGGACAAGGTTTCTTTACATGTCTTATTTGCTACCATATAAGCTTTACGCTAAACTGCAGTAATGAGAATAGATTGTTCAAAAAGAATTATACAGTAGTCTCATGCTCCCTAATTTCTAGCATGGGGTGTACTTTTTATGTTTCTTTCCAGTTCTCACTTGGTGTCTCCTGTAATTGCCATTACAGTGCTTTACGTTGCCCTTGGTTTACATACATTTGGTATCTGTTTGTAGAACCCAGCATTACCTGAATCATTACTTTGAACAGTTTCTCTTTCACCGTATCCAGTTATATACCTTCCGTGGGCTTGAGAAAGGAAAAAAAAAACATTTTAGCTCGAGCTGATGTTATTTTTAGCAAATTTTGCCTTGAAAAGTAGAACACATGATGCTGTTGTCGAAAATTAGCATTTACCAGGATTGCCCATGTCCAGTGCGAACTTGAAGGTCAACAGAGGCCTTTGTTTTCTGTTTTCTTTTTCTTTTTTAATTAATGCTGTCACCAATTATTAGTATCTTATTGTTGAGTAAAGCACCAAGCTCAGTGAATTAGCAGTTGATTAAACCTCAATTTGATGTTGCTATTATGCTTTCCCTGCTGTCTGCTAAAGAAATAGACTCAATGTTGTCCTCTAGATTTAGAATCATTTTCCTTTTTATTCCTCCCTGTAAAAGTGGATTTATTAAGACAACCAAAACTCACAACATACCTAGTGAATCCCACAAATGGGGTATGGGGAGGGTAAAATGTACGCTGACCTTATCATAACCTCATAGAGATAGAGAGGCTGTTTCCGGAAGTCCCTCAACCAAAACTCACAAATTTTAAAATTTAAAAAGACAACGAAGGATATGGGATCATTTCTCCGACAAAAAAAGAAGAAATTCCTCAGAAAATATAGTTCTAACATATATTCCAATCCTGCAGTTGATCTCATTTTTGATAAAGTCTATACATTTCCTTGAGTAGGATAGTATTGTTATGGATTGTTCGATATTGAATAAATGAGCATTCTGTAGATGAAGTCCATAATATAGAGTGTTCATACAAATATTTCTTGTATCAAAACTTTCCATTACATGACAAGTATTCTCTTGGAGGTTATGCCCAGAAATGTTAGATTTGTTCTTTGAATAGGAAACAGATCAAAGTAAAAAAGAAAGATTAAGCAAATTTAACAATACAGAGGTTAAAGAACTAGAATTTAAAGAGATGCTAATAAAGATTTTATTTTCAATAGTTTCAAACGCTTGAAGGAGCATAGCATTATTCAAAAGAAACTGGTAGGAAGACTTCTCTCTCCCCGATAACTTCAATCGGTATCTGTGCACCCAAACTATATGAAAGTTAGAGGTCTGTAAGGTGCTTAAGATGTTACAGTGAGAACTTTTTGGTGTACACATCAAATGGCTCATTAGCAGTCAACTGGGGCTCCTGCAACCAAAAGGTAAACAATGTTATATGTAGTTCAAACATAATTGAGTAATATGAACAGTTTTAACTTGAGTCGAGGGTCTATCAGAAACAGTGTCTTTATCTCCAAGGTAGGGGTAAGGTCTACGTACACTCTACCTTCTTCAGACCTTACTCTGGGATTACATTAGGTATATTTTTAGTGATCAATTGACTTAGACATGATCCATTTATACTGGAAGAACAATTGGGTATCAGTAAATACATTCTTGAGTTAAAGTTACCTGTCTCATCCCAATGCCAGAGCTTCCCCCGTTGATTAGCATTGTGACAAGAGAACTGACGATGTTGCTTCCTAAATCACCATGAGAACTGTGGATGGAAGATCTGATTGTATTCAGAATACTTCCATAAGTAGTCCCTTGTCCGCGCTCAATTGCTTGGATGAAAGAGAAGGTCATTGCACCAGTTGAAATGACCTTGGCCAAACTCTGTCATCAACAAGTAAGTCATTTAATTGCCTTTGATTGATTTACCCTACTTATTTCCAATTCAAGAAGATCGAAAACTTTAGATAGAAAACTGAAATTTACATCTGTATCTGCTGATTTTTGATGATCATCACAACCACTGAAAGATATAGCCTCTCCTCCATTTGTTCCTTTCCATGCTCCTGATCGAGGACGATGGTCTTCCCACACATATCGTCCAGTTCTGCATAAGTTCTTTTTTTAGCAAGACGTTTGATAGCCTTGATCATAAGAGTAAACATCAAACAACTACGTATATTGAATAGGATTTGACTATTAAGTAGAACAAGAAGTAGAAATGTCACATACCTGTCCATCCTACAAAAATATGGTAAATCTAGCATAGTACCGCTGTGACAAGCATCTATAATGGCGTGAAGCTTAGCGCCACGAGGTAGAGGCCTAACAAGTGTTGCATTTAGTTCATCATCAACAATCAGTCCTTGTGTTTTATAGTCCAAGGGGCAAAGTGTTTCATCATAGCCATCAATTTCATCTAAAGTGTAGTTCCTCTGTTGTAGGCCATGACCAGAAAAATGGAACACCAGGGAATCCCCTGCTTGAACACCTTGCATAAGCCAGTAAATTGCCATTCTTATGTTTTGCATAGTTGGAATTCTTTTTGGATCTCTTTCTTCTTCTGCAAGTGACAAAATGGAGATCATATTATTATCGGTTGGTGTATGTAACTTAAATCCTACTAACATAGCTCTTGGGCCAAAGTCATCATCAACATTACCCTAATGCCTCAAAGGCTCCTGTCCATTGCGGGGTAAGGGGGGGTCGGAAGTACGCAGCCTGACCTCTATATTTAAAAACATAGCGCGACTGTTTTCGGATGACCCATGATGAGCGTCGAAAGTTGCATTGACTAACTGCTACTTCATAATTGAAAGAAGCGCAGACAATTTAAAGAGTCATTTTGCTTTATTAGATCATACCTCAAAGCCAAAAAATAGTGAATCTTTGGCTCCATCCGAGATTGATGGAAATCTTGAGCCAAAGTGAGGAAGCTTAAACTGAAATGAAAAAGTTAAGAGTGAGGGAAGCCACTAAATTGATGGCTTCACTCGTTTAAGTGTATAAACTAACCCCTTTAGAGAGAGAGAGAGATAGGGTGAGTACTACACGAACCCCTAAGTGCAAAGTGAGTCATGTCTTCGAAGTGGGGTGACCTCATTTTGGTTGCTTCTGGAGAAGCTTCTAGCTCTAAATAATAAAGTCGAGGGGTATAAAAGTGAAAACTTTTGTATCACTGCCTACTTATTGCCTGTCAACTGGTTAGTGAATATCAGCAAAGAAATGACAACAGAATTTAGCATCTTCTAAGAAGCATTTCACTTTCTTGGATAAAGTCACAAAAAGGCTTAAAGGACAAAGTAATGAAATTCTAAAGTAAATATAGGCATCTTAAATTGATTTTTAAACTGTGTTAATGGGACAACTCAATGAAATTCTAAAGTGAATTTTAAACATAACATGTTCTGTATGCATTAGATGCTTAATTCAGACCAAATGGTGGAATGGGGGCATCAAAGAATCCACTAAGTTGGATAAAAAAACCCTCAAAACACACACAAAAAAACTATTTTAAGTCTAGAATTTAAGTTATATGCATTGACATTTATATCTTATTATGAAAATAAGATATTAAACACTATCTTGAACTTGAGAATCGTGTCAAACGATGGAGTTAGAAGTACGAATATATCTTCCACTGCTGAATTAAGTAGTTTTTGTTTCAAATAATGTGGAGTATATGTATTTGTGTTAAGAAATTCACTAAATATGTTACAAATATTCCAATTATTAACAATTAAAGAAGTCATTTTGAAATTAAATTCTGACTCTGTCTTTGATCGTTTGGCAAAAAAAAGTAGTAATGGAAGAATCCACTAAGTTGGATAAAAAAAACCCTTAAAACACACAAAAAAACTATTTTGCGTCTAGGATTTAAGTTATATGCGTTGACATTTATATCTTATTATGAAAATAAGATATTAACCACTATCTTGAACTTGAGAATCGTGTCAAACGGTGGAGTTAGAAGTACAAATACGTCTTCCACTAAATTAAATAGTTTTTGTTCAAACAATGTGGATTATATGTATTTTTGTTAAGAAATTCACTATATATGTTACAAATATTAAAGTTAGATGCTTAATTCAGACCAAATAGTGGAATGGGGGCATCAAAGAATCCACTAAGTAGGATAAAAAAATCCTCATAACACACACAAAAAATCTATTTTGCGTCTAGGATTTAAGTTATATGCATTGACATTTATATCTTATTATGAAAATAAGATACTAAAAAACACTACCTTGAACTTGAGAATCGCGTCAAACGATGGAGTTAGAAGTATGAATACGTCTTCCACTGCTGAATTAAGTAGTTTTTGTTCAAACAATGTGGAGTATATGCATTCGTGTTAAGAAATTCACTAAATATGTGACAAATATTAAGTTTAGAATCCAATTATTAACAATTAAAGAAGTCATTTTAAAATTCAGAAAAATTAAAATCCTGACTTCGTGTCTGATCAACAACAACAAAAAGAAAATTACCCTAGTGCCTCAAAGGCTCCCGCCCATTGCGGGGTAGGGGGGTCAGATGTACGCAGCCTGACCTCTATATTTAAAAATATAGAGCGACTGTTTTCGGATGACCCACGATAAGCGTCAAAAGTTGCATTGACTAACTGCTACTTCACAATTGACTTCGTGTCTGATCGTTTGGCAAAAAAAAAAGTAGTAATGGAAGAGAGTATTTTACCAGTGAGCATGAGAACAGAGTCTTGAGGAAACTTGAATCGATTGACAAGCAAGTACTTCATACATTTAGCATCATTAACACATCCTTTGAGCTCATATTTAGTTTTCTTATATGTTATTCCAACAATCAAAGCCCTCTTCCGGCCAAAAGCCGGAGGGGGTTGAATCTTCTGTCCGGCCGTGGGAGAAACACGGCCGTGTGACAGAAGAAAAGAGTTGTTCATGTAAGATAACAATCGAGTCCTCTTCCGAGTCCCGGTTGTGTCAGTGATCACCGCGCAGCAGAGGGCGCAACGTATCGACTGAGCTCCATGAGGGAGTTGTAAGATTGTGTGGCAATTGTTACACTCCACAAGCTTCACCATTATTATCTCCTTTTTTGAAAAGAATAAGAAGAAGAAAATGAAAAAAAGAATGTTTTGTGGAAGATTAATGATTGAAAGAAGTGAGATGTTATTGTTGATAATAAAGGAGAAGAGAAGATGAGACAAAGGTCAAGATTCTCTATTTGGATCTCTAGTTTGGTTCAATTGGGGGTGTAAGCTTCTATTTATAAGCATTTCTTTGAAGGAGTTTAAGTCCGCTGTAATTCAGGTTTTGAAATTTATAAGTTTCGACAACGATCACAGGTTAATTTCTGTAATTCAGAATTTTAAATTTATAGGTCTCGACAACGATCATAAGTTAATTTTGTAATTGAGAATTTGAAATTTATAGGTCTCAACAATGATTACAAGTTAATTTTGTATTCGTTTTGTTTTATGTTATGTGACATTGTTTGACTTAACATGATGTTTAAGAAAAAAAAAGGAAGATATTTGAAGTTTGTGGTCTAAAATAATTTTTGATATTTGTCTAGTTATAAATCATTTTATTAAAGGCAAAAGAAGAATTTTTAAGTTAAATTATTTCAAATTAGAGTAAAGTAACACTTTAAATATTTATACATATTTAATATATATATATATATATATATATATATAT
>JAOTQR010000086.1:19638202-19653744 GCA_025774065.1 Solanum ossicruentum | reverse complement strand
ACAAAATTACAACACTTATTGATACAAACTACAATCTTTACTAATTCATGTATCATAACTAGAATCCCTTAATGCTTCTATCTTTTCGACATGTATCACTGGTTTCGTTTTTTGTATAAAAAAGAATGATTTTTTGGTAATTTTGGAAAAAACTGGTATTTGTTGAAATTAGCTCTAAAAATATAAAATTTGTATAAAATGCCAATTATTTTTGATACTAATTAACTAACTTAATTATGGAAGTAAGGTAAGATGACTAATATACCCTCTCAACTATTTACTCTTCTAATACTATTTTTCCCCCTCAATAGGACTTATATAATTGAGTATCCTACCATGTTCATGGTTTTAAAGTTTTAATATGATTATTTTTAATAAATTACCCAAATTATCTCTTGATGGTGTAAACACGATAACTTACGAAGAATAGATATTTCAACATAATATCAATACTTGAAAAAAATTTCTTAATTTGAATTTTACCATCATTCTCCTTATATATAACTTGTTTGATTCCTTGAAAAAAAACCGATAAAATCGAACTTGCAAGTAAGCCAAGTCCTACCTCTCCCGATCTAGGTCGATATGAGATTTTTCGAAAAATCTTACACCCATAGACATACGAAATTAGGAACTAGAGAATAATATGTGGGGTTCAGCCCCATTATTTTCAACAAGGGCAGCAGAAAATTTGCTTTAAAATTGCAAATTGAGCTGGCCGCAAGTTTTGGTATAGAAAAAGAACTTTGCCTTTTCTCTAAGAGGTGGACACGTTTTTCCTTCACTATAAATAGAAGGGTTTCTGCCCTCATTTAAGACACACCAACAAAGAGAGAAAATAAATATTTTTTTTGTGAAATATATCATAGACTATAAAAGTATATCATAGACTATAAAATAAAATAGTTTGTGAAGAAAAAATTAGAGTGTGTGCTTAGGAAATAAAAGAAATAGTGTGTTCACTATTTTTGGTATTTTTCTCTGAGAGCCTATTATTTATAATAGTAGAAGAAATTGTACACTTGTGCCTACTATTTGTAATAGTAGAAGAAATACAATAGAAGTGTTGATTTGTGGACGTAGCCCAAAAGTGTTTGGGTGAACCACGTTAAATGTTTGGTGTCATTATTTTCCCATTTTTTAAATTATTGTGCCATATTTATTTTCGTATGATTCCATATTTTTCCTAACATAATATACGTCCTATATAGATCATGCACACAACACAACAAGGAGAAAGAAATGAAAAACAATTTCAGTATCTTTTTATTTTCAATTTGACTGTCTTTACTAATAATAAAAAAAATCACATTAAAAAGTAAAAATAGTAACTAAATATCAATCTTAAACTATTCAAAAATTGAAAATTATAAACCTACGCCTCAATCCCATATTAATCGGGATGGCGACAACAAAAAATTAATAATTAAGAAAATTAATATTGACAACACTGAAATATTTAGATTCAACAATTACAGTGGCACTTTCAACAGTATTATATTCTTTTGAAGTTCCATTAAATATAATATTTGGGACATTTTTAGGGTCTCCATAAAATGTTATGAAAGGGTTTGACCTCTCAATTTTGACTTTTTCTGTGTAATTTCCACCTCCAATCCAAATAATAACTCTTCTTGTATTCCCTTCTGGAATACTATTAATGGCTTCTGTTAGAGTCTTGAAATCACCACTTCCATCTGTATTCACCTGTTAATTACGTAAATTCAAAATTTAGAATCAATAAATTTTGTATTCTAGTAAAATTAGATATAATTTCAAATGTATTCATTCGATTTTATTTTAAATAAAAACGTTGAAGTAGACATAAAGTTTATGATTTTTCAAAAGGGATCATTAGAGCGTGATCTAAAAGGCCCATAAATTACATGAGAAACAAAAGAAATAAAATGGAAAATGGAAGTATTAAAAATAAGTTGGCCTTTGAACATAAAAATTGTGAAATTTAGAAAAATGTTGAAAATGATATTTGAAAATCAGAGTTATGTTTGAACATAAAAAAAAATTAAAATTATTTTTGAATATTTATAAATGATCTAAACTGAAAATAGTGAAAACAACTGACCTTAACTATAGTTTTATTAGCCTCAGCGGCTACAAGGGCAGGGTCTAAAGTGTCTTTTCTTGCATCTAAAGGCTTAACATTAGCTTCAAACCAACTATTTAATTGTGATTTATCAGCTGGTATTGGAATTAAATCATCAGAAAATACTCTAGGAATGAAAAAAAGAATTGTTAAAACTGTTGAGACACAAAGTCCCACATTGGTGGTTAATGGGATGGGTGGTCTCCTTACAAGGCTTAGACAATCCTCCTTTCTTTGAACTAGCTTTTGGGGTGTGAGTTAGGCCTAATACCTAATTTCATCATGGTACCAGAGTAGGACCCGTCTCATCCAATGTTGGGCCCACGAGAAAATTGTCCACACACCAGATGCTACGCACTGGGCGTGAGGGGGTGTTGAAACACAACATTGGTGGTTAATGGGACGGATGGGCTCTTTATAAGGCTTAGGCAATCCTCCTCCCTTTGAGCTAGCTTTTGGAGTGTGAGTTAGGCGTAAGACCTAATTTCATAAAAAAAAATAGTCTCTAAAACAAAAATTGTATTTTTTCTAGACATTTTCTTGATTTTTTTAAAAGTAACTTTTTTGTTTTTTATTTTTATTTTTTTTGTTTTTGTCTTCTATACAAACTTACTAGTAAGTGAGGGGTATTTATAGATTAAAAAATAGGAAAGGATTTTAAAAAGAGAAATTAGAGGTAAAGATTAAATTAAGATAATTTAGAGATAAATGAAAGAGAAAATAACTCTATGGTAACACTAAAAAGTTGCATATGAATGATGCTGATATTATTGAATTCTTTAAAATAAAATAAAATTGTTAGGTTAAGTATTGTAGGGCAATACGAATAGTACGTTAAAATAGATGATTTTTATCTAAGGTTTGTTTGTAACAACTTTGCATATATATATTGACAGTGTAAAAATATATTTTCGCAATCAAGATATTCATTCAAATATGAGTACTACCTATATTTTTTCTTGTTAAAATTTTCACGAAAAATTAAATCAAAAATACTTTCCGTTCAAGAAACCAGAAAGAAAAAATTTTTAAAATGGCTGGAAAAAATATCATCTTTGTTGTGGAAATAATCATTATAACCATTCTTTTTTTCAATATTATTAGAGTATTTTCTGATGATTTAATTCCAATACCAGCTGATAAATCACAATTAAATAGTTGGTTTGAAGCAAATGTTAAACCATTAGATGCAAGAAAAGACACTTTGGATCCTGCCCTTGTAGCTGCTGAGGCAAATAAAACTATTATTAAGGTTACTCCTTACCTTCATAAGCATATTTGCATAGAATCATGTGAATATTTTATCTAAAAAGCTTAAATCGTTAAAAAATTTAATTTTTTATTTTGTTTTATATTTGAGACATAAAGTTTCACATTGGTGGTTAATGGGATGGGTGGTCTCAAGTTTAGGCAATCCTTCTCCCTTTGAGCTAGCTTTCGGGGTATGAGTTAGGTCTAAGACCTACTTCAAATACCAAAGCAGGGCCCATCTCACCTAATGTTGATCCCCCAAAAAATTGTCCATCCACCAGATGCTAAGCACTGGGCATGAGGGGGTGTGTGTGTTGAGACACAAAGTCTCACATTGGTGGTTAATGAGATGGGTGATTCCTTATAAGGTTTAGGCAATCTTCCTCTCTTTGAGCTAGTTTTTGGGTGTGAGTTAGACCTAAAACCTACTTCAACATTTTATAACTATAATCATTAAAACGTCATTCATGTGCATGACAAACTTAATTTTATGAGCCAAGTACGAGTAAGTTGAATATTTTTTTTAATAATAGATTAAATTAGATCGAACCTGATTAGGGACTGGAGGTTTTTTTGAACTCAAAAATTTTATCTGCTTTGATATCATATTCAAATATGTTATTATTGTATTTTCAATTTAAATAGTAAAACTCAAAATTTATTGATTCTAAATTTTGAATTTGCAAAACGACAGGTAAGGACAGATGGAAGTGGTAATTTCAAAACTATAACTGAAGCTATTAATAGTATTCCAGAAGGGAATACAAGAAGAGTTATTATTTGGATTGGAGGTGGAAATTACACAGAAAAAATCAAAATTGAGAGGTCAAAGCCTTTCATAACATTTTATGGAGACCCCAAAAATATCCCAAATATTATATTTCATGGAACTGCAAAAGAATATACTACTGTCGACAGTGCCACTGTGATCGTTGAATCTGAATATTTCAGTGCTGTTAATATCAATTTTGTGGTACGTATTCTTTCATTTTTAAATAAAAATAAATATGTCATCTTGGGGTCGCGGGGTGGGTGGTGGGTGGGCGGGTTTGCATGGATCCCTACCCTATTTATAATTATCCATTATAAAATTATAAAAAATATAAAAAAAAATTATTTTCACAGCCGGATGAAGCCATAGATTTACTATTATTTGGCTTTGGGGTATGATGGAATAAAGAAAAATGACTCTTTAAACTGTCTGCGCTTCTTTCAATTGTGAAGTAGCAGTTAGTCAATGCAACTTTCGACGCTCATCATGGGTTATCCAGAAACAGTTGATTTTTGTTTTAAACATACGGGTCAGGTTGCGTACATCCGACCGCCCTTACCCCACAATGGGCGGAAGCCTTTGAGGCAATGGGGTAATGTTGTTGTAAAAAATATGAAAGATAATGTATTTATTTGATAAAAGAAAATTAGGTCAGTCTAACAATTTATACTTTTAATAAGATATCGACACAATTCAAGAAGTTGCACCTTTAGGCGGCATAACCATAACATACATAGCATAGATATCACACTTGAAAATAATAGCAATTAGCTCGAGCAGCAAGATGCTGTCGTGAAACTAATTGCAAAAGAGAGAAAATCGACTACATTAAAATAGTCTTCGCCTTTGAAGGTCCATTCATATTACAAAACTGCTCAGCAATAGTCAGACAAGCGAGTGTTGTTGGGCTAAACCAAAAAAGTTTATCTAGAACTCGATCTATAAGCCTTAACTAAAGAAACGTCCCGTAGTAAGAGATTGGACTCAGAAATAATACATTGAAAGAATTCGTTGGGTTTTTCGATATCAATAAGTCCCTAACTATTTTATTTTCAAGAACAATGCACCAAGACCAGATGGAAAAAGTGATTTAGCTCAAGCAGCAGCATTGAGGACAGGAGGAGACAAAGCCTCATTGTACAATTGTAAAATGTTTGGATTTCAAGACACTTTTTGTGATGATAGTGGAAAACATTTCTTTAAAGATTGCTACATTGAAGGCACTGTGGATTTCATCTTTGGCAATGGAAAATCCTTATATTTGGTAATTATAAACATCTTTGATTACTTTTATTTTGTTTGGATTTATATATAGTCCTTCAGCAATAAGATCAGAATGGACGGATTCATGATATAAACTTGATTGAGAGGATAAATATTTTTTTTCCGTATATATAAAGTTATGAATATCCTTAATGTATAGGAGAAGAGGTGGATAGGTAGGGGCTTCATATATCTCTCCAAGGGGCGAAGCCAGGGTATCAATAATGGTTGGTCAAAACATTACACTACATATATATATAGTTTGTCAAAATTACTTTTTATCTATCACATATATAGATATAGTACGTATGGTCTCCCTCGACTTTTTAAAAAAACATATATTTGCTTCTTTATTATATGAATATTCTTACTGAAAATTCTGAATACACCACTGTTGTCTATGTATTCATATAGTCATAGAAGTAGCATTTGTATATCCAACTATTAAAGACCGTTGTGGAGTCAGAATTTCTATTAAAAAGGTTGAAAATCTAAATAAATACAAATACGAACTAACAAAAGGAGGTTCGACATCTATTATATGTACATAAAAAAATAATTTTAACACATATAAATAATATAATTTTTCATCGAATTAGCTGCCTTTGCCCCTGATGAAAGAGTGGCATGATTAGACTATTTCTGATAGTTCGATAACATATTTAATTTTTTTTTCAAGAGAATAAATGTCTTTTTTTTTTGGAAAAATGTAGAACACAGAGACACATGTAATTCCAGGGGATTCAATGGCAATTGTGACAGCACATGCAAGGCCTGCAAAAGACATTGATACTGGATTTTCTTTTGTTCATTGTATGATTACTGGTACTGGAAATACAGCATATTTAGGAAGAGCATGGAAAGCATACTCTAAAGTTGTTTTCTCTTACACTGATATGAGTGATGTTGTACATCATGAAGGATGGTCTGATTTTGGTAAAAAGGAGTTTGCAAGGTTAGTCACTATATCGACTGTATATAAGTTAAAACTCTTTTTCGTTATAATCGAGTTAAGAAGGGTAATATACTGATATGTGTTGTGACAGAATAGACGGTCATCATGACAAATCAATAGATCATATATGAACTAAAGTTAGAAAGCATGTTATTATTATATGTCGATATATTTCTAGCAAACAACTCAAAATTTCTAGGGTTTTGTATAAGTGATTCGACTTACTATGAGGGTAACACATGATTTTAGGATGGGAAAGGGTATCACCCCCCTTCCCCCCCCCCCTCCACCCACACACACACAAAACAACGTTTTTTCAGGCCTTTCAACCAATCGATATGACCCTAGAGAGCCGCTTTTGCTAAAATTCAAGCAGTTTCTTGAAAACTTGCTTCAGATATGAAACTTTGAATATTGAGAGATGCTCCTGTTATTCTCAAAAAAACGATCAAATTACATAAAAGGGCGAGTTTAAGATAAATAGATTGATGGCTTATAAAATAATATAATATATGTATAACTTAAATTTTTATTTTTTTTTCAGTACGGTATATTATGGAGAATACAAGTGCAAAGGAGTTGGAGCTAATTTGGATGGTAGAGTTGGATATGTGAAGAAATTAAGTGATGAAGAGGCAAAGCCTTTTATCTCCCTTGGCTATATTGAAGCCTCTAAGTGGCTACTTCCTCCTGTGGCACTTTAAAATATTTCAAGTGTTATTTTAATGTGTTGCAATTTTTTCACTTTAATTTATTTTCTTGCTAATTGATTTTTCACTTTTTTATTCATCCTATCGTTATTTTATAAAGGAATGGAATGTCATTCCTTAATTCATAGGGACATTTTTGCATCTATGATATACTTCATTTTTCGATTCATATAATCGATAGGGATCAAGTCAAACCTCTATATAATCGGCTATCTTCGAGAAGAAGGGTTTTGGGGAATTGAAACTTGGGCAAGAGGAATTTGAGGAGTAGAAGAAGAGATTTTATCTAATTATTTGTAATTTCTATTTATCTATTGTAGAAGCAGACATTGATATTGAATTTCTTTCTTTTAGTCATGTCTAGCTAAAACTCCTAATGTTGGGGGTGTGTAATTGACATGTGAACTTGATTTATAATTTGAGTCTTATCTATTTTGAATGTTTTGTTGTTAATTTGAGTGAGTTCATAGTCACTGCTATATTTAACGGAAAATCTTAAGGTTGCTAACTCTTTGTTATATTTAAATCTTCAATTATTGTATTAACTATGAATGACTGGAGTGGACAATGAGTGATAGCTTAACATCTCTTGGGGTTTTGGTTGAACGCTAGATTTTGAGTTCAATGGCTAAGGTATTAGAAGGTTTGCTTATAAATTGCTTAGACCAAACATGTCCTATAATGATTTTGCATATGAAGCAATAACAAGTTCATGTGAGACATTATTATTCGTCTGACCAGAAGTAGTGGTTATAAGCAATTCTAACTTACTCACATCTAATTAACATATTCATTCAAGTAGTGAGACCCATTTATTTAACTCTTGTCACATGTTAACACACCCCTGACATCTCTCTTAGTTATTTGTTTAATTCAAATCTAGAAACCATTAGTTAGTTACATGTTAGTTACAATCCCCCTTATTAACGCTACAATCATTTAATTCAAATTAATACTTCTAAATTTGAACAACCGTTCTCTTCAGATTTGACCTCGATTCCTTGTTGGATAAATTATGCGATGACGATCACAAAATCTTTTTGATATTTTTGAGATATGTTGAGGCGAACATCAATGACACTCCCAACTATCTCCTTCATAAGATAATGAAGTAGTCAGGAAGTTACCATGCATAGTATATGTTTCTTATATAGCTGTAAATCTGGAGAATTAAAAGCAGGAATAGGAAATCTCCCATTCATATGTTCAAATTTATTCTTAGTTGAAAATGTCATGAGTATGGATTTTCTCCATCCCCTATTGCCATGTTCATTAAAGGATGAATTGACGAGCACTATTCAAGAAGAATCTAAAACATGAAAAGAATAGGAACTGAAGTAGTCCAAAATAACAAATCCTGCATTACTAGAGAGCTTGCAAAAAGCAGCAGGTATAAGGTACTTTAATTGAAGTGGTCATTGGAATGAAGGGAGAAGAAAATGACGTAATAAAAAAGAAGAATGAAAGTTGAAGATCTTTATTATGCTCTGATACCATATAAGAATTTAAGTAGAACAAGAGATTTAGAAAATTTTCCTTTCTTTCCCTATACATTTTGTGTCATTTCATACAAAGAATTTCAACTCTCTTACTTCCTACAATAACATACTCTAACTATCTGATGTTCTACAAATCCACAATCACTGAATTAGTCATACACTAATCATGCACTGCAAATGTTGTCACAAAAATAAAGTCCCTCTTTCTCACTCAAAGTGCATTTAAAGTTTAGAGACTGTGCAAGCATTCTTACTCTCACTCTTCTTATTTTGTATTATAATGCTTGTGAAGCAAAAATAAATATAATTGTGTATTTATTTGTTGAGTATGTATATTGGTCAGAATAAGTGTAAGCTTATTAGTTTCGTTCCTAAATTATTGATAGGTTTAAAAATAATAGTTTGTACCAAGTTCGAAGGTGTATTTAAGCTTGGTTCATCAAGTTAAGTGGTGTTTTTAAGCCTATCAATAGTTCAGAAACTGTCACGACCGTCCCCACACGTGTAGGTATTGTCTGCTTTGGGGCGTTACATTTCGCCGTTCCCCTCACGATTTTGTCCTCTTGGGTTTTATCCCAAAAGGCGCCTACACATGTAAGGTTCCAAACTCAACATATAGCCCAGGAACTCCCCCTCTTTTTCCGTTGTGGGATTTGCCTAAGTGAGCTACAGGCGTTACGTATCACCGTTCCTGCACTCACCCCCCGTAGGGACTCAGCGTCCTCGCTGAGATTTGCCCCACCACCGTACTAGCAGAGAGTCAGCTCTGATACCATTTGTCACGACCGGCCCCACACGTGTAGGTATTGTCCGCTTTGGGGCGATACGTAACCCCAAATACCTACACGTGTGGGGCCGATCGTGACAGAAACGAAACTAATAATTCGTGATAAGTTTAAGAGAATTTTTAATACTTGTCTCAGCTAGCTCCTATTTAATGATTTCAGATAACTAGAATGCATTGAAGAGCCTATAACAACCATTGTATGGGAGCTAACCAATTTTTGGATATCTTCTTCAAACCCGTTTCCTCTTTGCTTCTTCCTCGTTTCTATCGTCTTCTTCCTTATAATCTCTTTGTTCTCTTCTCTTTCTGCACACAGCTGGATTAGATTCGGTATGGATCTCATTAGTCGTTCTCCATTTCAGATATCTCATTTAATTATTTATAACATTCTATGTTTTAATTATTTTCTTTTACTCACAAGTAACTTTGATTTAAGGCTTTTCCTTCCAACTAAGGGATCGTTTGATCAAGAATTATAATGCAAGAATTGAAACATAGATAGTATATATATGGCAACTTGGACAACTTAGAACGATGTTTGTGTCGCATATCACTAGGAAGATCGGGATCTTTACAAAGGACTTTATAAAGCTTTCCTCTCAATTCATATTTAGCCTAGTTGCGAGCAATCTACAAACTATCTCGTATATTTCGTTTCTCCGACATCTTAATGAGTTTCCTCCCTCATCTTTTTGCAAAAAGCCCCTCTACGGTGGTAAAATCTCATCTTGTGTGTTAACTGAAGTTATTTTGTAACATTCATAATTTAAGTATTAAATATAAACATAACTAATTTAAAGGTTTTTTTGGAAGTATTTACTCAAATTTTCTAATAAATAATTTCCAAAAAAAAAATTGGGCCAAAAATGGCTTCATTGTATTTGGTAAAAGAAAAAAAGAGGAGAAAGAGGAGAGTATATGGCTGTTCAAATTCCCAAGGAGCTCGTGATCCATTTATAATTATGAGAAAAATAAAATAAAATATCATAATTATTTACTTACTATATAAGAATAGTTTTATTTCAATAATTTAAAATTAACAAAATTTCCATTTTTGTTATTGTCATTTTTTTTCTTTCATTCACAATCTTGATCCTTCTAGGTTTTTTGGGTGTTCTTGTTTTTTCATTTTTTTCAAGAATTTAGTGGGCAGCCATGAATGCACTTGCAGCTACAAGCAGGAATTTTCGTCAAGCAGCTAGGATTCTTGGTTTAGACTCCAAACTTGAAAGGAGTCTTTTGATCCCTTTTAGAGAAATTAAGGTAAATTGAATGATTTTAATGTTGTATATTAGTGATATCCGTATGAGGCAGTGGTAAACTCCGTGTATTTTATCCTCCCAAACCCATTTGTGGAATTTCACCGGTATGTTATCGTCGTTGTTGTTTGTAGTGTAAAGTGATCAAATATTTAGTGTATAGTGATTATATTAGTGTAAAGTTTCAATCTTTTTTTTTTTTTTTGGAGAATTTCATGCTGTGATTGAAAATCTAAGGTGGAAGAGGGGTCTTATTGTGAAAGAACACAAATTTTTCTATAGTAGTGTAAAGTGATCAAAATATTTAGTGTATAGTGAATAATATTAGTGTGAAGTTTCAATCTTTTTTGGAGAATTTCTAGGGGCAGAGCTACACTTATCCAAGAGTGAACACCCTTCGTTGGAGAACTTTTTTGAATATATAGATATTTTGATACATATCAGTTTTGAACACCCTTGATACAAAAATCAATCCACCAATGTTCTATAAAAGTACGAATATTCTTGATGAAAATGTTGGCTCTGCCACTGAGAATTTCATGCTATGATTGAAAATCTAAAGTGGAAAAGGGGTCTTGCTCTGAAAGAACTCAAATTTTTCTGTGTTAGTGTAATGTGATGAAAATATTTAGTGTATAGTGATTAATATTAGTGTAAAGTTTCAATCTTTTTTGGAGAATTTCATGTTATGATTGAAAATCTAAGGTGGAAAAGGGGTCTTGTTCTGGAAGAACTCAAATTTTTCTATGTTAGTGTAAAGTGATCAATATTTAGTGTATAGTGATTAATATTAGTGTAAAGTTTCAGTCTTTTTTGGACAATTTCATGTTATGATTGAAAATCGAAGGTGGAAAAGGGGTCTTGTTCTGAAAAAACTCAAATTTTTCTGTATTTGTGTAAAGTGATCATTATTAGTGTAAAGTTTCAATCTTTTTCTGAAGAAAGTTATTGTTCTGAAAGAACTCAAATTTATTTTTCTTGAACCGAGCGTTTATCAGAACAACCTCTCTCCCTCAGACAAGGTAAGTTGTGTGGGGTAAGGTGTGATGCATCCGACCCCTCTACCCCACTTGTGGTATGTTGTACTGAACTGTGTTGGTTGAAGTCTCTGAAAAAATATCAAAGAGTGAATAGATTCTTATTTATTTGTTGAGATTCCTGGATCATGTTGAAACATAGAATTGTTTCCTTAGAAGTTTAAAACTATAAGCAGGTGGAAATATCTGTTTATTTATTTGGTTATGGGACAGATTGATTGATGGATTTAGTATTTGATCAGGTGGAATGCACAATTCCCAAGGATGATGGGACGTTAGTTTCCTATGTTGGATTTAGAGTACAGCATGATAATGCTCGCGGACCCATGAAAGGAGGAATCAGATACCATCCTGAGGTTATTTGATCGTTTTTCTCGAATGTCTGAACTTATTTCTTGTTCTCATGTTGATTGAATTTTTCTAGTACTAATAAAACTATAGAGATTTGCAATTACAAAGTTCTTTTCAGACAAAGGACTTGAACCAGCACTCTTAAGAAAAAGACAAATTTATTGAACTACCTGTCGTTTTGATTGTGCTGCTATTTTCGTTAACAGAATTTGAATATATTGTTCCCTGTAATGTGTTGTCCGAATAAGCTTTTTCCATGTTGTATAAACATTGATATGTCATCTAATAATGGCTATATGTAAGTACGGAGAAATTGCAAGTGAAAAGAGTAAGAGGAGATTTCGGAGAAAGAGACAGGAGAGATTTAGGAAGTAAGATGCCTAAAGAAGAGTAAGATATAGAAGGAACGACAAACATGAAGGCTAGAAAGATAATGAACAAGCAAGTCTTCCGTCATTACATTATTTCACCCCCTCGAATATGTTACTTTATAGTTCTTGTATTTCAACGTACACCGAGTCTGAACAATATCTGTTGCTTCCCAAAGCTAGAATTTGCACTGAAATGGCTTAAGTTTATTTTACAAGGTTGATCTTGATGAGGTGAACGCCCTTGCGCAACTAATGACTTGGAAGACTGCTGTAGCAGATATTCCATACGGGGGAGCAAAGGGTGGGATTGGCTGTGTACCGAAAGAGTTGAGTTTGAGCGAATTGGAGCGCCTTACGCGTGTATTCACGCAGAAAATTCATGACCTTATTGGAATTAATACTGATGTCCCTGCACCTGATATGGGCACTAATGCTCAGGTAAGTGATACAGTTCTCTGATATGACGTTGTGAACATATTCTCCACGGAGCTGCAGAATATGACGCAAATAAATGCGCTTATGTGGTGCTTCCTATGACAGACCATGGCTTGGATTTTGGACGAGTACTCGAAATTTCATGGTCACTCTCCTGCAGTTGTGACCGGGAAACCAGTTGTAAGTTTTTGTTCAGTAAATTATTAAATTCCCAATGCGCTATTACGTTCAAACTTATCCTATCGGAATTAAACGAGTCACTTGAGAACCCTTTTGCACTATTATACCTAGGATCTTGGCGGTTCATTGGGTAGGGAAGCTGCAACTGGGCGTGGTGTCGTTTATGCTGCAGAAGCTTTACTTGCTGAGCAGGGGAAGCAGATTAAGGGTTTGACATTTGCAATTCAGGTAGAATTTCTGATTAGTTCAGTTCTAGCAGGCAGCAGCCATGATGTTGCGCAGAAAGTCAGTTGAAATGTTGCTAAATATATTTTTGTTAATATTCTCAAGGGGTTCGGGAACGTAGGATCGTGGGTAGCAAAGCTTATTCACGAGAGAGGTGGCAAAGTAGTTGCAGTTAGTGATATCACTGGAGCAGTCAAGAACCAAAATGGTCTTGATATACCAGCTTTGCTTAGTCATAAAGAAGCAACAGGGAAGCTAATTGATTTCAACGGTGGTGATGTAATGAGTTCTGATGAATTGCTAAGTCATGATTGTGATGTTCTTATACCCTGCGCTCTGGGAAGAGTTTTGAACAGGTATAAACTCTCATTATGCGTCCGCAGTATTACATCATTGTTAATATGAATAGCTTAGTTCCTGAATTTCTTTCCCGATGAAAGAGTGAATGTTTGAAATCATTAAATGGTCTGGGCTGAGATTGACAAAAACCACATCGAAACTAACTATAGACCATATTAGCATGATATAACCAACCTCTCTGTTACAATCATCCTCTATGGTAATATTTCACTAGAACAATCAATCCGTGGAAACAACTTCTTGCAGAAATGCAGGGAAAGACTGCGTACAATAAACGTTTATGGTCCTTCCATATACCAGGAGCTTTAGTGCACTGAGCTGCCCATTATAAGGATCACGTTCTTTTGGAATCTATTTTATATGTTATGTTAGATTATATGTTCTATATTATAACATTTCGTTGTAGCAGACAAAATATATCCATACGAGCGATGCTGTTATAAAGAGGTCTGATTGTAGCATTAATCGGTGGAGTCTTTCTACCTATTTTATGTTCTTTTTAGTAAAAATTTACTGAAATGATATTGTATTTCTACGTAGTTCTTCAATGTAAATTTTGTTGATCATGAGTACATTCTAATAATTGACTGTATGTGTTGGCAAAAATAAGTATCTTCTCCCCATTTGAGTCTGTGTTGATATACATAACTGGAGTTCTTCGCTGCTCGGATTTCTTCCTTATTCTATAGCATTTTACAGTATACGTCTGAACTTATTATACCACTGAAGTATTCTAATTTGTCCTCGTCTATTCAGAGAAAACGCTAATCATGTGAAGGCCAAGTTTATCGTTGAAGCAGCAAATCATCCAACTGATCCAGAAGCTGATGAGGTACCATTTTTTGCCCGTTTCAAATCCGTTATACTAGCAGATAATAATTTCTAATTCATGACTCGTCTTCTGCAGATTTTGTTGAAGAAAGGTGTTTTAATTCTTCCCGACATATATGCCAATGCTGGAGGCGTGACTGTTAGTTATTTTGAGTGGGTTCAGGTAAAATCTATCTATACTTGACGTCTATTGTCTTTCCGCTTTATATTACAGCATAAAACACATGCAGAGTCATTTTGACAATTGCTTGAAGCTCAAATGACATTTCTCTAACATACGAGAGTATATAGTCAGACTTCTCCATAACAGTCATCCTCTATAGCAACAGTTTACTATAATGGCCTAGTTTACTTTGGAACCGTCTTTGTGTTGTTATATTATGTATTCTATATAACATCTCGCTAAAGCAGCCCAAAAACATCCAAACTAAGAACGCCATAGTAAAGAAGTTTGACTATATTCAGTTGAAACTCTCAAATATTTATCAAGCTGTATTTCCGCATGTAAGTGCCTGCCCTTACAAGTTACAACAACTTGAAAAGACAATAATCATCATTTTCATCATTGACGACAACTCTGCATTGTGTAACACTCGTCAATCATGGCGTTCAACTCTGCATTAGAATTAGGCGTCCATGTTTTTACTGTTATCAATGAATGTTTTCCATGTGTTTGTTAGAAATGTTCTCTTATGACTCTGTGTTGTCCCAAGAGCTTACTGTTAGGTAATGCAGCTTGATATTATATTTAGTAGCTATCGCGGTTAACCTCTGTGATGAGGTTGTCCTCCCCCAGCCGAAGGCCGGGGTTCGGGGCGGAGGCCCGACCCAAAATTTAGGTGCTACTGTTTATTCTTCGTGTATACATGTATTCTATGTAATTGTAAATATCCAGATATCATTAATATATATAATCCTATCGCCGTGGAGTTTACCTATTGGGCTTTACCACGAATATCTCTCTCTCTAAATTTATTTCTTTGCCTTCTCTCTAAAAGAAGAACTTCTTCTTCCTTCTCCTTCATCTTCTTCGATCCATACAGATCTGTTTCCCAACATTTATGAAAAACCTTTTCATGTGCAGAACATTCAAGGTTTTATGTGGGATGAAGAGAAGGTTAACAGGGAGCTTAAGAAATACATGACAAAAGC
>JAOTQR010000086.1:19625091-19638102 GCA_025774065.1 Solanum ossicruentum | reverse complement strand
CATGTGCAGAACATTCAAGGTTTTATGTGGGATGAAGAGAAGGTTAACAGGGAGCTTAAGAAATACATGACAAAAGCCTTTGGTAATCTCAAGAAAATGTGTCAATCTCATCATTGCAATCTTCGTATGGGCGCCTTCACGCTGGGGGTGAATCGCGTTGCGCGTGCAACGCAATTGAGAGGTTGGGAGGCATAATTGTGTTTGCGCCTTCGTCCATAGCTGAATGTTTGAAACTTTCTTTCCTCGTAAGAAATGGTCTAATTTTATGAACAGGAGTGTTGTATATTTCACTTGTTTTCCTTCTCATAGCTATTATTGCTACATTTTAAAGCATGTTTAAAATATTAAGGGGTTGTTTTGGTACGTCGGTAAGATGGGATATTTCAGGATTTAGTTTGAAACTAAAATTATACTCTGTTTGGTTGAAGGTATACATTTAATCCGGGATAAATTCATATCGTCAAATCAAACAAAGTATATGTTTGATCTCAACCTTGATCCTGGATATCTCGCCTTATCCCATCCAACCTGGTATCATTTTACCTCACTTCTCATGTGAGAAAAATTAGTCTCGAGATTATAATTTTAGGATAACTTTGACCGTAAATCAAACAACCTCTAATGGAGGCTATTTTGTTAGTTTTTCACTTGATATTCAACACATGCATTATCTTGACTATTTCAAATTCACATTTGTTATTCAAAGCTAAAAAAATTTTGGAATCAATTTTTTATTTTATATTTACCTATATATAACAATTTTTTAAACATTAACAACAATCTTTATGAAATTACGAATCTCACTCAAATATTTATTATTTTAATTTACTATTTTGTCACTTTTATTGCTACTTCATTATTTTCATTGTAAATAAAGCAATATATAAAAATAAAATCTCTAAGTTGGCAAAAAATAGGTCTAGCATTTTGGCTAAATACTTTAAATAGTTATACATTACACCACTTTGCCAAAAGATATTACATTGCCACACATTTTAATAATTAAAAAAAAAATTCCATTGAAAGTTTTTTGCATATTTATACTTCATTCTGTAAAAGTTTTCCATCTTAGCTTTATTTTGATAAATTCATCTTAAATTACAATAACAACATTATCCAATTGCTTCAAAGACTCTCGCCCATTGCGGGGTAAGGAGGATCGATGTACGCAACCTGACCCATATGTTTAAAATATAGATTGACTGTTTCCGATAAATTCATCTTAAATTAAAGTACTATTAACTACCAACCACAATTTGGTTGAGGAATAATAAGATCATTGGTATCCCATGAATATCCAACTAAAGAGAAAATGTGCATGTGTCAAGTTACTATTAGGGATGGATGTTATAGCATGAAACTAATGAGATCGCGTAAATTCAGTAATTTTTATGATTTTATTCATATTTGTGTATGTATTAAAATATTTAGTAAGAATTCAGTTATTTTATATATTAATTTTAAATTATTATAAAAAGTATTATAACTTTTAAATCTAAGATTCGAGTCTGATTTGACATTTTTTTTCATAATTTAATTATATTCTCTTTGAATTTATTCGTGACATGTATGAGTTTTAGGTCAAAATTTTATCCAACTACATAAAGATAAGAGAATTTTAATCCAAGCGATTAGTGCTATACATTATTTGCACCATAGAAAGCGATGTGCATAGCGTGTTAGACATACAAGTCAAAACGATTGAAATCTCTCCGCTCTTTATTAAAAATTTCAAATTCAAATTTTAAAAATAAATAATATTTTTGATATCGAGTATTTTACTCTTGCAATGAGTCTATTCGATCCAAAATTAAATTAATAGCTTAATAGGCCGAGTAAAGAAGTTAGATATGTGATAACAATGAAATATATATATCTCCATCCTAAATTAAATATCGCGAATTCGAGTGAATTGCTATTGATATATTGCAATTTTTGCATATATTAATAGTGTACGTATACAAATTTTGTGTAATTAGTGTAATTTATTCTTTTAATATTATTTTTCATTTTACAATATCGAACCAAATATAAAGGTTTTCGTATTATTATATATCGATCAATATAGAATATAATAACGTAAAAATTCTTTATACCGTGAATATACCTAAACTGATTAAACTCAACTATAAATTTTAAAAAAAAAAAGTTATGGATGGACGGTGGTGCTAATCATGGTTGGAAGGTGCACATTATATCTTTTTTTGACAAGTGCATGTATAAGGTCCATGGGATTTTATAGTGTCACGGGTCCATAAATAAATTAAATGTCCACTATCCCATGCACAAATCTTAAAATTCATAATTTTGATTTTTGACCAACAACAATAACAACAAAATAGAACGCCAATATTGCAAGGATAATAATGCTTAAAAAAACTTATCATTTCATTATTTTGATCATTTTCTTGGTCTCACCTCATAATCTAGCTTTCAACATTGGTGACAGAGACGACGAAAGGGAGACGAGCTCATTGGAGACATCTTCGCCCCCTAGTAGTGGTGAAAATGGTGCAACTCATGGACCTAATTGGAATTACAATTGGGGTTGGGGTTCTAGCCCTGGAGGAGGATGGGGTTATGGTTCTGGCTCAGGTAGATCTCCTGATGGGTTAGGTCGAGGCTGGGGGTTTGGTTTTGGGTCTGGGAGTATAGGTAGTGGTGGTGATAGTGATAGTTATGGAGCTGGAAATGGTTATGGTGGTAGCTCAGGAGGAAGAGAGACGCCCTCACCACAAACATCTTCACCCCCTAGTGGAGGAAGTGGTGAAGCTCATGGACCTAATTGGGACTATAACTGGGGTTGGGGTTCCAGCCCTAGAGGAGGATGGCATTATGGCTTCGGCTCAGGTAGGTCTCCTGATGGGTTAGGTCGAGGTTGGGGGTTTGGTTTTGGGTCCGGAAGTAGTGGATCCAGTATTGGCAATGGATATGATTTTGGTTCTGGTTCTGGTGGTGGCGGTGATGGTAATCATAATAGTAATGATGATGGATCAAGTAACTATGCTAATGACCTTGCACCATCAATTTCAAAGGAGAGAAATCATCATGGGTAATTAAACATATTGAATCGATACTACTTAAGACATCTTATTATTGTTTATGAAATATAAATCGAGTATTATAAACTACAATAATGTTCATGTTATAATAGGGTTTGATATATGTTTTCAGTGTGTTTGATGATGTTCTTCATGTTTGTACAGAGAAAGAATATGTAGCAAACTTATAATAAAAAAATAAATCTTACCCATATTATCATGTATTCTAACTTATGTATTTTACATTTTCTTTTCAATTTCTTTGAAACAGAATGTTTACTCTTTAATTCTAATATCCCATTCAATTTCTTTGAAAAAGAATGTAACTTTTTATGAGTTACTCTTTAATTCTAATATACCATTCGATATGTATAAGACTATATGCTAGGTTTTAATGATATTTTAATATATTGCACTTATTTTTACTTTAAAATCATGAAATTTAGAGGTGTTCTTTTTTCTTAAATTTGTATTCAATCAAACTCAGACACATAATTAAAACAGGAGTATAATGTTATTTTGCATATAAATATTGATTTGTCATAATCTAACAATTTCAGGTGTAATTTAAAAAAAAAATTCTTGTATGTGCGCAATTACTAAAAGTTATATATACTGAAAGTGTAATTTATTTTTTTACACTATTAGCTGAATTTTAATATATAATAACACAATAATCACCAAGTAATATTTATTAAAAGAATTTAACCTATACTAATTATCTAACAAGTAACAAGTTTAACTTGTATAGATCGACAGTATAAATTTTTTTTCACACAATTAAGCTACCCAAAAAGTTATCCACATGTAACTTTTCATAAAAAGTAATAATTATAATTTCAAAAATATAGGTATCGATATATATATAATTCATAGAATAAATATATTTTTATACTATAAAATTAACAATTTTTATACTATCCATATATATAATTCATAGAATAAATATATTTTTATACTATCGATGTATATATAATAAATACACTATAAGGACCTAGTCCTCCACTCAAGATCCTACTTTCTCGATTTCGCCTTTCTTAACTCTCTTACTTTTTCTTTTTCAATATTTACTCATCCCAAAATCAATACATTTATAACTTATCGCGTAAATAAAAATAAAATAAAATAAAAGGATGTATAGATCATCGAGTACGAATCATGTCTCAGATAATTATTTTTCGAGTTATTATTCATCATCTTCTAATTCATCGACCTCGTCGCAAAAGGCGTCTCCGGCCCTACGAGCATTGTCTTTAGAAGCAAGTGAATTATTACCAATACATGCACCACTCTCTGATATTGCTAAAAAAGAAAAATGTCACGCAAAATTTGCAGAAAGTGCTGTTCATATTATACCTTTTGTGTTGTTGTTATGTGGATTTATTCTATGGTTTTTGTCTAATCCAGGTAATTTAATTTAATTATATACATATTTATTTACATTAATCTTGACGATTGGTGAAATGATCAAGATTAATGCTAGTTTTTTTTGTTTAATGTTTATGTCATTATCATGTATTGTCATTATCCGCCTTATATCTGTTACTTTTATCGTGTTTACATATTATCATTTACTTTTATTTTCTTTAGTCCATTTTTATTTTTTTCTTTTCCATATCTAGTATCTTCTGTTTATAGAGCTTGATTTTTGAGACGAGAGTTTTTCGTAAACAACCTCTCTATCTCTATGAGGTAGTGGTAAGGTCACGTACATTCTTCCCTCCTTAGATTCCAGTTGGGGGATTCCACTAGGTATGTTGTTGTTGTTGTCGTCGTCGTCGTCGTTGCGACGACGATTCCTTTTTTTTAATTATGTTTTCTATTAGAAATATCATAAAACTTGGGAAACTTACCCATATATACTATATTTAAAAAATATTTATCATTTATAAAAATATGAAATTAAATAAAATTACTTATTATTTTTGTGAAAAAATAGATGTCAACGTATCTTTGAAAGGAGAAGGAATTGCTACAAGAATAGAAGGACTGACCCTAGACGGAGATCTCAATCCTGACGAAATTACTAATTTACCCCGAGAATTACAAGAAGACGATTTGATATTGCAAGATAAAAGTCGTCAAAATAGAGAAAAATGATTGTTCCATGAAATCGTTTTAAAGAAAGGTTAATTTTATCTATGTATTGCCTTTGGTATAGTTCTAATTATTTTGTTGAATCAATGGGGTGTATTGGTCGGTTCGTTTCGATTTTGTACATTATCAGTTCGATTTATTGGTTTTTGATTTTTAAATATGCTAAATTAATAAAATAATTTGTATCGATTTTCGATTTTAAGTCCTTAACGGTTCGGTTATCGGTTTACTCGATAAGAATGACAATGAGAATTTTCATTAATAAAAAGCAGCTCGAGTACGAAAACTATATTAACAAATTTGTAAAAGTTATAATTAGTTAATTACAAACTAAAATACTAAAATGGATAGCTAATCACTAAGTACTATAAAGATCAAAATATGTAAAGTATTGATATAGTGTCCTGTTACTATTAAATTATTAATATTTAATATTTACGAAGGGGTAAAATAGTAAAGTATTATAATCTTATTGGGTTATCAGTTTACAGAATAACTCAATAGTAAAAATTGATATCGAACCGATAACTCACTAATTTATTTTTTTCAAAACTATTAAATACCCGATAATCTAATAACAATAAATCAATAACATTTATATCAGTTCGATTTATTGGTTGATTCGATTTTTGCACACCCCTACTTATTCACACTCCAATTCTTTTAGAAAAAGTCTTTTTTGGTATTTTGAGATAACAAGCTCTCTTTTTATCTAATTTAAAATATTTTGTAAATGCGCTTAACAAATAAAATAAATTAAAAATAGATTATGTTCAAAATTAAAATCTTATCAGAGCTATTCATATTCAACTCATCGTTGGAAATCACATTACATCCATAATATGATGAAATAGAATGAACTGGAATGGTATTTTGTTAGTACGTAATTATTTGAATATATTAATTTCTTTACATGACATAAATCGATAAAAATATGTTAAAATTTCTCTTCGAAAATAATATTTCAAGTTAATTATATGAATTACAAATTTATTGCTACTTTGACTTGTTTCGTGAATGATTCAATCAAAAAACTATTTCAACGATTCCCATTTTTGTAGTTCTAAAGGAAGAGGATCCCAGGAAATTTATTCGAAGATAATTTTTCCTAAATTTTCTGTTCCAATCAATGGCCTCTTCCTAGGTTATACTGAGGAGGGCCGGACCCTTTTTTTATTTTATTTGTTTCTCTCTTTACTATTCAAAGAAAAAGTGGTTTTGTTAAGTGTGTGCGCGCGCACGTATATATATATATAATTTTTAAATTTTTTAAAAATATAATTTTAGTTTTTCGATACATCGAAATTTTGAGACCCCTATATCGAACACCTAACCGAAGAACTGAGCTTTTGAAAAAAAAAACACTGATACCAAACTGAAGAATCAAAACCGAAGAATCGAATTAGTTTAATTCGGCTCGATTCGATTTTTCGATATTTATACCATCCCTATTCTTTGCTTTCCGAATTGAATTATTCCATATTTTGTAATTTTTTAATTGTTTCAAAATCTATTTCTATCTCGGAGTTCTTTCCACTCGCTTGCAATTGCTCGACTTCGACTATTATTTTTTGTAAGTGAGATTAAGCATGTTTTGAGCCATTTGATTACCCTTCCACACAGTTCTGCATTCAAATAATATTCAAAATTCTTTATTTTTTATTATGTAATAAAATTACTCAATCCAAGTAGATTATTTAATCTCAAATCAAACCTTTTTTTTTTCTTTCAATTATTTGACTCTCGTGTTAAATTATTTTATAATTATTCCTATCAAATTTAACGATCAAAATTTGTTAATTGTATAGCATATAGAAAAATTTAAAATTTTAAACTTTACGAATTCAACTTTTAATTTTTTACTTTTTAGCTTAAGTCTATTATATTTAATAAAACAATCAAACCTTACGAACAACAACAACATATCCAGTGGAATTTCATAAGTGGGGTCTCGGAAAGATAGAATGTACGCAAACTTTACTGCTACCTCATAGAAGTAGGAAGGTTATTTTCTGGGAACCCTTGTCTCAAAAATCCATACATAGAATTAACTAGATATGACAAAAAGGAAAGGAAAGGGAACAAGAAGGGCGATTAATAACTAAAAGCACATGACAGTATGTAAATACGTTAAAATTAACACATATACGACAGATAATGACAACATATGATATAAAACACGACTACCCTGATATCCTACTATACCCCAAGGCCAGACATCCACCTAAACCTACCAACCAATTAGTCTGCTACTCTAATTCGCGACATCCACTCCTTTTTATCTAGGTCATGTCTTCGGTGAGATCAAGTTCGTCATATCTTGTTTGATCACCTCCCCCCAATACTTATTCGGTTTACCTCTACCTCTTCGTGTAACTCTCAAAACCAACCTCTCGCACCTCCTAACAGGAGCATCGGTACTCCTTCTCTGCACATGTCCAAACCATCGCAGTATCAGTTCTCTCATCTTATCAGCCACAAGGGCAACCTCCAGCTTCTCCCGAATGGTCTTATTCCTAATCTTATCACTCCTAGTGTGACCACACTTCTATCTCAATATCCTCATCTCTTCGATATACATCTTTTGAACATATGCAATTTTTATTGGCTAACACTCTACCCCATAAGCAAAAATGGTCTAACCATCATTCTGTAAAACTTACCTTTGAGCATAGGTGGTATCATTTTATCACATAATACTCCAGAGGCAAGCCTCTATTTAGTCCATGCTACCCCAATATGATGTGTGACATCATCATTTATATCGCCACTACTCTGGATGATGGACCCCAGATACTTAAAGTTTTCCCTCTTAGGGATAGGTTGAGTGGTAAGTCTCACATCAATGTCTACTTCATCCTTTGCAACACTGTATTTGCACCCCAAGTATTCTGTTTTGGTCCTCCTCAGTTTGAATCTTTTGGACTCCAAGACGTGTCTTCAAGCCTCAAACCTATCATTAACTTTAGTTTGAGCATCACCAATCAGTACTATGTCATCTGCAAATGGCATACACCAGGGAACCTCCTCCTGGATAGATCACGTCAGCTCATCCATCACCAAAGCAAACAAGAAAGGGCTCAACATAGCTCCTTGATAGAGTCCCATCTCAATTGGAAAATACTCTGAGTCTCCTCCCATCGTTCTTACTTCAGTTTTGGCTCTATCGTACATGTCCTTAATCACCCTGCTATATGCTATTGGGACACCTTTCACCTCTAGACACCTCCATAGAACATCCCTTGGAACTTTGTCATATGCCTTCTCGAGATCGATGAACACCATATAAAGATCATTCTTTCTTTCCCTATATTTCTGCACTAATCTCTGAACAAGATGAATTGCTTCAGTAGTCGACCGTCCTAACATGAAATCAAATTGATTCTTCAAAATAGACACTACTCTTCTCACCCTCATCTCCATTACTCTCTCCCAAACTTTCATAGTGTGACTTAACAATTTGGTACCTTTGTAATTGTTACAGTTTCGAATATCTCATTTGTTCTTGTACAATGAAACCATCGTACTCCTCCTCCATTCATCAGACATCTTGACAGTCTTCATAATAACATTGAACAATCTAGTCTACCACTCTATGCCATCCTTGACCATGTTCTTCCAAAAAACTATTGGAATCTCATCAGCTCCAATCGCCCTCCCTCTCTTCATCCTACTAATAGCCTTTCTAACCTCCTCAACTCTGAACCGCTTGCAATAACCAAAATCACGATGACTTTCGAAGTATACTAACTCACCCAGCTCAATATCTCTATCTCCTTTTTCATTTAAAAGTTTATAAAAGTAAGCTTGCCACCTTAATTTAATGGAATTGTCATCCATAAACACCTCACTCTCCTCATCCTTAATGCACTTCACTTGGTCTAAATCGTAGGATTTCCTTTCTCTCTTTTTAGCGAGCCTATACAATCTCCTGTCCCCACCTTTATCACGTAGCTTCTCATATAGGCCCTCAAACGTTGTTGTCTTAACACTCGTCATCGCCAAAATATGTGGGCTAACACGCACAGAAAACTGTCGATATCGCATGTTTCTTGTTCCTTGGCCTATAAAATCCTACCAACCCTCCGCCGGGCCACTTGGGCATCTTGCCGGGCTCGTTGTAGACCCACCCACATGATTTTTCAGGAAACCTGCACCGGAGCCCCATGCAATCCCAGAATTGATGGGCTAACACCCACAGAGGACTGCTGAAATTGCCTGTTTCCTGTTCCTTGGTCCATAAAATCCTACCATGCCTAGGCCGAAGCCGTCGGGCCACATGCCGGGCTCGTTACGGGCTCACCCGTATGATTTTTTGAGAATCTTGCGTCGGAGCCCCATGCATCCCAAGAATCAGTGGGCTAACACCTAAAGAAAACTGCTGAAATCGCCTGTTTCCTGTTCCTTGGCCGATAAAATCCTACCAGGCCTCCACCGACGCTGCGAGGGCACTTGGACCTCCTGTCGGACTCGTTGTTGACCCACATTTATAATTTTTTGAAATGTTGCACCAGAACCCCATGCAGCCCAGATTCCGTGGGCTAACACCGATAGAATACTGCTAAAATCGTCTGTTTCCTGTTCCTTGGCCCATAAAAACCAACCAGGCCTCAATTGAAGCCGCCGGACTACCTGGGCCTCTTACTAGGCTCATCGCGAACCCACTCGTATAATTTTTTGGGAATCTTGTGCCCGATCCCCATGCAGCCATAAAATCCGTGGGTTAACACCTATCAAAAATTGCTAAAATCGACTATTTACTGTTCATTGGCCCATAAAATCCTACTAGGCCTCCGCTAATGTAGTTGGGCCACCTAAGCGACTTGCTGGGCTCATTGCGGACCAACCCGTATGATTTTTCAGGAATCTTTCACTGGAGCCCCATGCAGCCCCAGAATCCGTGGGCTAACACCCACAGAAAACTACTTAAATTGCCAATTTCCTATTCATCGGCCCATAAAATCCTACCAGGCCTCCGTCAATGCCGCTGGGCCACCTAAGCCTCTTGTCGGGATCGTTGCGAACCCATCCATATGATTCTTTGGGAATGTTGCATCGGAGCCCCATGCAGCCCCAGAATCCTTGGGCTAACACTCACAGGAAACTGCCGAAATCGCCTGTTTCCTTTTCATCCGCGCATAAAATTCTACCAAGCCTCCGCCAACGCTGCTAGGCCATTTGGGCCTCTTGTCGGGCTCGTTGCGGACCCATCCATATTATTTTTCAGGAATCTTGCACCAGAGCCCCATGCAGCCCCAGAATCTGTGGGCTAACACTCATAAAAATTGTCGAAATCGTCTGTTTCCTATTCATCGGCCCATAAAATCCTACCAGGCCTCCGCCAACGCCGCCGGACCACCTGGGCCTCTACCAGGGTTTGTCGTGGACCCACTCATATTTTTTTTGGAATGTTATGTCGGAGTCCCTATAGCGCTAGAATTTGTTGGCTAACACCCACAGGAAACTATCGAAATCTCATGTTTCCTGTTCCTTGGCCTATAAAATCCTACCAGGCATAATCCGCAACTGCTGGGCCACTTGGGCCTCTTCCTCGACTCGTTGCGGACACTCATATGATTTTTTGGGAATGTTGCACTAGAGCCCCTTACAGCGCCAGAAAAGCTGCTGAAATTTTTTGTTTCCTGTTCCTTGGCCCATAAAATCTTACCATGCATCCTCCGCCGCTGCTGGGCCTCCTGGGCCTCTTTCCGGGCTCAATGCGGACCCACTCATATGATTTCTTGAGAATATTTTGTTAGAGCCCCCTGCAGTGCCAGAATCCGTGGGCTAACACCCACAGAAAACTGCTGAAATCGCCCATTTCCTGTTCCTTGCCCTATAAAATCCTACCAGGCATCCCCGTCACTATCGAGCCACCTGGGCCTCTTTCCAGGCTCGTTGTGGATCCACTCATATAATTTTTCGAGAAAGTTGCGCCGGAATCCCTGCAGCGCCAGAATTCATAGGCTAACATCTATAGAAAACTATCGAAATCAAATGTTCTAAATTCAGATAAACGCATTATCATAATGGTATCAACCTATGATTTGACAACAACCAAGGATAGTCACATTTGATATATATTTGAAGGACCTTTTTGAACTTAGCCAAACATTAGTGAATTTAGGGGTGGCAAAATTAAACGCAACCCATTCAATTCGTCCATTTCGTTAAAGTTTTAGTGGATTAATGAATTGGATTGATATACAACTCAAATTGACTCGAGAGATCTTGTTAAAATTATTTTAAAATATTTTTTCAAAATTTTGATATGTTTTATATAGCTAAAATAAAGAAAAATATAATTTAATTAAGTACTGAAACAATAAAAAAAACAAGTAAAAGAAGTAAAATTTAGATCGAATTGGGTCTTGATCCATGACTCATTATTCAATTCGTTTTGACTCAACCCATTTTGTTCCAAGAAAATTCAAATTAGATTACTTCTTGATTAGTTAATTGTGTTGACCATATGGTCGCTCAAATTTAACTCAACCGGTTGAATTGTCACCCCGCTAAGGGACCAATTTTATCATTTTTTTCTATTTAACAACTATAGTATGTGGTCCAAATAATTTGATTCAATTAAAAGAAACCATTTTTTAGTTTCCCAAAAAATCATCATTCATTATATAAAATTCTCCGCTTCCACACATTTGATCTCTCTTTTCACGCGCTGTCAACATTTTCCTTCGGCGATTTCCCGGCGACGATCCGATTTTCCGGCGATATACTGCCCTACTGAACAGAAACGTACCGGTTCCCTTCCTCATTGGATCAGTCGGTTTCTTTGTTTTTTTGGCAAAATCATGAATCCCGAATAGTTAGTTCTTCTAAATGCCCTTTTTCCTTTGAATTACATTTCTGGTGTTCTTTTTCGTGTTGAAATATGCGATTGAACGTTGATTTCTGATTGGATAGTGGCAATTTTGTTGTGGAGTTTGTTGATTGTTCAATTGAATTTTGTTATTTAATGTTGTGCCCTTTAGATCCATGAAAGTTTTAAGATTGGCCAATTTTCTTAATATAATTGTGATTTCCGGGCAATTTTAGTTCCACGGGAGCAAACCACCTAGTGTTTTTGTCTGGAATTTGAACCAGAGACACTCAAGCCATTTACTTTGATCCTTATCTGATGATTTATGAGTTTGGTTGGTACTATTTAGTTTCAGTTTATGTCTACTATCGAAACTAATCAGGCAAAGGAGAAGAATATGAGTTCCCTCTGTGCATTGATTTACCCAGCACTTGTGCTTGTTGGCTGTAGCAGGCTGACCCATGAATTGGATTAGTCTAGGTACACACAAGTTGGCTCAGACACTACCATGATCAAAAGATTAAAAAAGAGAACTGGCTTGACCATTTTTTTGAATTAGTTGAGGTGCTCGTAGAGAACTTTTGTTGGATTTGATTCTTCAGGATTTGGTCGCCGTTGTCCTATCAATGTTCACTCTATTCCTTCTTTTTATTTGAAACTGTGGGGTCCAGGGAACCTTACATGAACCTTGACTAATCAACGGGGTAGCTATCGGGTACCTATATCCACCAAGGCTTTAATGGATGGGAGGGGCGGAGCCAAGTGAGAGCAAGGGGATTCATTCAAAACCCATTTGACCGAAAATTATACTATATATACAAGGTTAAGATTATTTTTTTGTATATGTAGTAAATGTTAAATTCAATTGGCTTCTTCATGTAATTACCTCTTCAAATTTTTCGACCTCCTTGGTTCCGCCAATGCTTAGATAGGCCATCACTCCAGATAGGAACAAAATCACCTAGTGTAATGTCTCCACTAGCCGCTTTATGTTTTTAAACATAGGGGTTAGGCTGCGTACATCCGACCCCCCCTCACCCCGCAATGAGCGGGAGC
>JAOTQR010000086.1:19600124-19610880 GCA_025774065.1 Solanum ossicruentum | reverse complement strand
TGATTCGATTTTATATATTATCGATTTGGTTTTTGATTTTTAAATATGCTAAATCAATAAGATAATTTTTATCAATTTTCAATTTATCAATTTTTGATTTTTTGGTTTACCCGATAAGAATGATAATGAGAATTTGCATTAATAAAAAAAAGATAGGATATGAAAATTGTGTTTACAAATTTGCAAAAGTTATAATTAGTTAATTACAAACTAAAATATTAAAGCAGATAATTGATCACTTAAATACTATAAAGATTAAAATATATAAAGTATTGTTACAGTGTATTGTTACTATTAAATTACTAATATTTAATATTTATGAAGTGGTAGAATAGCTAATTATTATAATCTTATTGAGTTATCGGTTTATTCAATAATCCAATAGTAAAAACCAATATCGAACAAATAATCAATATTTTTTTTTCCAAAACTATTAAAACCCAATAACCTAATAACTCTACAACAATAAACCAATAAGGTTTTTATCGTTTGGTCTATTAGTCGGTTCGATTTTTGCACACCATTATACAACAAATTATATAATATTGTTTTATATAATCATTAGTTAGGTATAATTCATATATTGATTATCCATGTACATTGTTTATTTTATCTATTAAATTAATTTTATACGTGAATAATGTTATTTTCAATCAGCTATTAAATGTGGTATTGCTTTTGTAAGTGTGTAAATTATTTTTTAACCGGCTATGAGATGACTCTCATTGCTTTTGTTTCAATTCATGGATTATAATTTAAATTAATAAGTTTTAAAGTACATTTTATGTGAAAGTGACAGGATTAGAAATCGGATTATTGGGAAGAAAGTGAGAATCGCCTTGGTAGTAGATAAGATGAGAGAAATGAGATTGAAATGTGTTGGGTATTGTGCAGAAGAGGTGTATCGATACTCAGTTAGGAGATATGTGATGTTGGATCTAGGGGTTACATAGAGGGGTATGGATAGATCAAAAAAGCATTGACGAGAGGTTATTAGATATGATATGATATAACGAAACTTCGTATCATCGAGGATATGATCTTAGATAAAAAAGAATGGAGGTCGCGTATTATGATAGAAGGTTAATAGGGATAGAATGTTGTCTTATCTTGTGACGATTTTAGGTTTATCATAGGATTAATCGTACTATTATGATTGTATTGTTATTGCTCTTCGATTATTTTACTACTTCTATTTTATTTTGTTTATAGAATTGATATTACTCTTTATTTTAGCCGTTATTTTATCTATTGTTTTTTTCGTTTACTTGAGGTAGATATACTTGAACCGAGCGTTCGAAAATGATTTTTCTATCTCCATGAGATGATGATAAGATTTGTGTATACTTTACTCTCGTCAGATCCTGTTTCGTGGAATTTTATTTGGTATATTGCTATTGTATTTTCTCTTAAAAAAAATTATTACAAGTACGTTGTAGCATTTGTGTCATTATAAAATTTCTAAATTTATGACTTCAAAAATATCACTAAATTTTAATGTAATCATAGAAGTTTTTACGTACTAAACATAAAATGCAAATATAAAATTCTTTACTTTTTAACTTAAAAATATCAATTTTTAAAAAACAAAAAGGAACTGAAAAAACGATAATGTTAAATAAGTTTAAATGAAAGAAGTGAATATTTTTTCTTTCTTGCAGAAAATTGTGCTCAAGAAACAGAAAATCTCTTGCTTATAAAAGTTGAAGACAATGAAGCTGAAGTAGAAAAAGAGTATTTAAAATTAAAATTTTTCTCACACATTAACTTTTTGGAAAAAAAAAATATTTTTGTGAATAAAAATCTAATATAGTTGAAATATTTTTAAATCAGTTTTCAACCTTCAAATTGGGTTTTCCAATTTGAAGTTGAAATAGTCGTGTACCAAAGACCAAAGTGTGAATTAAATGTTTATTTGCAAATATTATTTCAAATAAATAACAAGAATTTTTGCATATAGTCACTTAAAAATATTCTTATAATACTTCATGGTTATAGTTTGAAAAAAATACATTTCGTAACAATAGTTATAGCAGTATTTATATAACTCATGCAGTATTTGTATATATTTGTATAATTCGTAATTTTTTGCATGACATTTGTATATTTCACTATATAATTCGTGCACAACATTTATATAATTCGCTATACAATTTACAGTATTTATATATTTTGGTATACAATTTGATTTACGCACAATATTTGTATAAATCGTGTGAATTACACAAAATTCAAACTGTATATGTGCATAGCATTTGTACAAATCGCACAAATTATACAAAACTCAAACTATAACTACAGGTAAATATTTACTGTGAATAATAATTAATTTAAACTACAACTATATTAGCTAATTAATTGATATATATTTACTTATGTGCGTAATTTTTCGAAAGAAGAATAAACACCTTTTTGAGTTGATTAATTTAACTAATATTATCAAATATTTAAGTGTGATTATTTTTTTCTTGGCATGTGTTTATGTCGTTTGCTAATCTTCTAGAAAGATTTGCATACATAATTTATCATTTCAAGATATTTTAATACTAACAATTTTATTTATTTATTCATTCATTCATTGATTGCTTAAACAAAGACAAATTCATTAGATTCCAAAAAATTCATTATAAAAATATTTATAATATATGGTATCACGTAAGCTTTTAGCCACTGATTATGTAATATATAAATAATAAATCTATTAACCTTTGACTACTGGTTAATGTTAAGATAAGTAACTTAAACATAATTAAACAGCTAACTAATTACTCTTAATTTTTATATTAGCAACTTAATTTAATGAGAATTGTTTATTCAGATTTTAGTTAAGACAATTATATGCTGAAGATGTTGTTTAAGAAATTAATCTTTATATTGTTGATTGTTTGCAGTCTAATTTGTATACGTTTTCCCAAAAGACCTCATATGTAACTATTGAAGCCCATCGTGAATCGAGTTGGTTTGATGTATTTAAAGGTTTTAAGTTTATAATTGAAATTAAATTAATAAAATTTAAAATTTTCAACCTCAAGGTTTCTGGGATTTTTCACGCTTTTTGGATTTTTGAGTTTTTTTGATAAAGTATTCATATTATCATATAATTAACTTATGTGTGAAAAAACTCTATAGTCCTACTTAAATACAATTATTTAAGGTGTTTCTTAAGAAAAATAACATAAAATATAATATAAGTAATGACACTAAAATATTCATTAAAAATAAAAATAAAATTACATAAAACAAATATTGCAAATAAATAAATCATAATAAAAATGATCATTATTTCAAAATACTAAATCATGCTTAATAGGTATATTAAAAATTTATACGCGTATAGGATTGTGATTTGTGATGATGACAATTTGATTTTTTTAAAAGTATTGATATATAATCGAGCAAAGCCCGTTATAAGTTCACATGACACATCACGAATTAATAAGTTCTACAATATCCACCATTAATTTGATACCGACAGTTATTGCGCTAAGCCCGTAAATATTCAATATACATGCTATAATATTATCAATTTTGAGACAAATTCAAATAGCTTTTTTCGTCGAAAATTTTGTCTTTACTTGCCCATGCAATAATAATGATATATTATTTTATATGTCATATGATCAATGCATGTAGTCTAATGGTGTCTCTATATTTTTCTTGTTAAACTATGTCTTGATTAACAAATATACAGGAAACAGTCTCTCTATTTCAGTGAGGTAGCGGTAAGGTCTGCGTCTATTATATCCTCTCCAGATCTCATTTGTGGGATTTGACTGGGTATGTTGTTGTTGTCGTCGTCTTGATTAACAAGTAAGATTAATGGATGCGTGTTAAACACAATTAGACATCTAAATATTGTCATTACTTTAATTATTTTTCTTCAAAAGATCACCATGCTTAAATAAGTAGTTAATTGGTTGATGTTTATCTCAAGCAAAAATTAATTAAGAATAGGGCATAATTAATAATAGTTTATTAATCTTGTGGCATGTTTTCTTGATAAGTATTGAAATAAAAAGCATTTGATGTAAAAATCAAATTCCCATTGGTGAAAGAGAGTCAAATATTATGAGGTTTATCTTTAACAAGTTTTTAGACTATGTACGTAATATTTCGTTAAAATTGTTAGTTTTATTAAATTCATTTCCAACTCCTTATATTGCGACGCGATATTTTTAATTAGAGAGAAGTATTGAAAATATCCTTAAATATTGTGCAAATTATTCATTTTGTAGCATCCTTAAAAGCACTCATTTATTTGACCAATTGAACTTAAATACACCATCGATTTGTCATATGACATAGCAAGTAGTCTCAAACTTCTATAAGATTATGTGGATCTTAATTTAAAAAACGAGAGAAATATTGAAAAACACCCCCAAAATCTGGTGAGAATACATAAGAGTGTGTTTCACTCATATTGCAAAATTGGAGATATATTTAAGTTCAGTCAGTCAAATAGGATGATGTATTTAAGAGTGTCAATAGTTAGGAGATAAATCTGGTATTCACACTAAGATCATGTGAGAAAATCGCCCATCCCATTAATCACTGATATGAGACTTCTTCACAATAAAAAATCTCTTCTTATTAGGAGCAAACGGTCGATTACGTGCCATGACCTTCTATCTAATTTCCTTTCTAGTCTTTTATTTACTTAAATATATTTTTCTCAACAACCCATTCTCATTCATATGCGCATCTGTCTATTATTCGTAATTTAAGCACATAATTTTTTTTTTGATAATGAGTGATGATGAAAATCAATAGCTATACTATCAATGTTAGGAATATACGATCATCTCATTTAAAAATTTAAACGGATAAACAAACTACACTACTTGCCAATTACTAAAAGGTACTTTAATTTTGTCATTTTGCAAGGCAAATTATATGAGTATTTTCTATGTGGGAATAGGTGTGAAGGAATGGGGTCCTAGCACATATATTCGTTTGGTAATTAATTTAAGTAAATCTACTTGAATCTTAATGATATTGACATTGTCTCCCTTTGGAATTCTACACATTTAATAAACAACAAATAAATGGTCAATTATATGCAATAAATAAATAATGGAATATAATTATAACAAAGTTTAACAATTTGTTTGCCTAAGCTTTTGAAAAATCCAAATTATCGCGGGCACAATAACAACGCTATAACATCACTAACCACTTCTATCGTCAATTACCTAAATTGATCATCTTCATCATCCTTCCCATCAATCTCAGATGGAGTCAAAACTTTATTATTTTTTGACTTTGGGGTGTGATGGAATAAAGCAAAATGACTCTTTAAACTATCAGCACTTTTTTCAATTGTGAAGTAGCAGCTAGTCAATGCAACTTTCAATGCTTATCATGGGTTATCCGGAAACAGTCGCGCTATGTTTTTAAACATAGGGGTCAGACTTTGTACATCCGACCTCCCCTTACCCCTCAATGGGCGGAAGCCTTTGAAACATTGGGGTAATGTTGATGATCATCTTCACCATCGATGATCTCCGCCATCTAACAAAAACCTCCATGATCAACATTTATCGTACCCCAATGGTCATCACCTAACTCCATTACTAGTAATATTTATAAATTCATTACGCTATTTTTTATTATAGTTATCATTTACAATTACTATTAGTTATCATCTATCGTGAATTGCCTAAATCGATCATCCAACAAAAATAGAACCAGCCATAAAATCACACTTAAAAATTTTAACTAATGACAAATAAATAATCTCAATTTGATAATATCTTAGTAATTAAGTATTATTTATATATTTATTTTATTTAAGGATGGAACAATTGTGCCACCTTGATACAATGTACATATACATGAATTATAAGTGGACCCAAGAAATATTCTTCTTTTACCACCATTTTATATTCCAAAATAATGATTTGGTGAAAAGTAGAAAATTCGTTAATAATTATTTTTTCAAAAAAATGTATATTCTATTCAAGTCTCACGTAGTATAAACAGAAGCACGTACAATTCATTTAAAAACTAATTTTACTTGAAAAGAAAAAATCAGAGAAAGCAAGTGAAATAATAATAAAAAATACTTTTAAAAATTAAAAAAATAGAGGAAGAAAAGTCATTGCATCAGACAGTACAGAATCATTTTCAACATTCAACATTTGAAAAATTGACGATGATCCAATTTTTATATTTAATAATTTCTTAGTCTTATATTTTGACTTTTGACTAATTCCTTTCAACTATCCCCTCGTGCACATTTGTTTTAAAATTTTTTATTTTGATGTTTGATATTTGTATCTAGTATCTTTTATTTATGGGGTTTGATTTTGATATGAGAATTTTCTGAAAGTAGCTTTTTTATCTCTATGAGATGTGGAAAAGTCTGCGTACATTTTACTTTTTCAGACTCTACTTATAAGATTTCACTAGATATATTATTGTTGTTGTTGATGTTTAATATTCAATTGATTAAATTTTAAGTTAAAAGTCATAATTTTTCGTTATGCACTTGAATTTGAAAGTTTTGGTTGATTAAAAATGAAAAGATACTTATTAGTGTACCACCACTTTTAATAGAGTCTTGAAGTGTGTTACGAATTTATTTTTTAAAGAATTACGTAGATAAACAAATATATATCAGTTAATCAGTTAACATAGTTATATTTTGAATTAATTACAACTCGTGGCAAATATCTAATTGTAATTACAGTTCAAGTTTTGTATAATTCACACGATTTATACAAACATTGTGTGTGATTATATAAAAGTTGTGTGAGAATCAAATTATATGATGATATATACAAACACTACGATTGTACAGTGAATTATACAAAAATTGTGCACGAATTGTATATCAAGTTAAAATACACAAATGTTATACAAAAACTTCAAATTGTGTAGCAAATTGTACAACCAGATATAAATGATACACATATTATACAAATGATGCTATAATTATATTTCTGAAATATAATTATCCAAACTATAACTATAAAGCATAACTAAAATAATTTTAAATGACTATATCCGAAATTTTCTTTCCTTCTTTTATACAAATTGTAAAAGGTTATATTCACTCACTTCCATCTTATCCTAAGGTATTACTATTTTAAAATTTTCAACTACGATTTTTTTCTTAAAAGAAAATTAAATTATTAATAAATTCAGAGCCAAACATGCTTATTAATAAAAATTCAAATTCAATATATGTCTGATTTCACATTAAAAGTACATTTACTAAGTTATTTCTAATCCAAAAGTATTCTCCAAATTCCACAAAAAGTTTACTTGTGGATTTGCATGGTCCCACTTTTAATTAACGTTTTCAAGTTTAAACATAATTTCTCTATCTTAATTTACGTGACACCTTATGAATTTTGAAATTTAAGTAAATTAGTTTATTTTTAATAATTAATTTTTTATATATCTTTTAAATATTTTGAATTGCCAATTATTGTGATTTATAATATTATTAACAAGGTTTACAGAAATATAAATTTTATTTTAAAAAATTAAAATTTTGATATGTAAATTTTCGATCAAAGTTAAACTATTTGACTCTCGAAAAATAAAAAATGCACATAAATTAAGATAGAAGGGGTAATATTTATTGACTATGAAGAAAATCTTGACTAAAAAGCTCCTCCTAATTTTACAACCTTACATAATGTGAATTTAAATTAATTAAAATTTTAATCTAAACATCAAATGTCGAATAAAAAAATCAAACTTTATTTGTATAATATTATTATTAGAGTTTATTTTTAGTGCACTATCAGTGTATAAAATTTTTACACCATCAGATAAATATTGACATGCCATTACAGGTTGTCAAGTAGTAGTTTTTAATAATATTTATTTATTTATTTATGTATTTGTTTATTTATTTATACTTTTAAAAAATAAAATACAATTATTGTTTTTCTCTCTCTTCTCTACTTTTTTTGGTTTCACCTTCTTTTTTCCTCTTTGACAAATAATTCAAACTTTTTTATTGGCTTCTTCGTTTTATTGCAATCTAATTATTTTTTTCTTAATTAATATATAAGCATATATATCAATTTCTTTCTCGTACACTATGCAGTCTTTTGCGCATTTTTTTTCCAATACATAACAATTACATTTTTATATCTACAAGCAAAGGTAAATTTTTTAGATATATTTTAATTTTGATTCTAGGATTTATTTTTTTCACAAAATTAAGTATTTTATGAAGTGTTCGTTTTATTTTTCTATTGTTGTATTTTTCATGGAAGACGAAAAAACTATTGAATAACTCCCTACATATTTCATCTCTTTCAAATCTTCTTTTTGATTACACATTTTGTTAGAATTATTATTGTTACAAATATGAATGATGTAAATTAAGTTTTTTTGAAATAAAATAAAGATGAACAAAATAATTTAAGAAAAACGAAAGGATTAAAAATTAAAATAAAAGATAAAAACGGCAATATATACAATGCCTACGAAAAAGAGAGAGAGTATAATTTGGATTTGAATTAGAAAAGGAAAAAATCTAAAAATTAAGAAGGAATTTGAATTACAGTATAATTAGGATTCAAATTAACTTTTGATGGCTTTCTAAATTATATTTTTATCAAAAGGTATAAATATTAATTAAATTTTTCTTAATAATTATTCTTAAAATTATTTAATAGTATAAAACATCTTGTACACGAATGCATATAATTTAAACTCTTATTAGGATTGACTCCTCTCTTTTTCTCCTTGAATGATGGGATATGAAATCTGCATGTATATCAAAAAGTCTGATTTTTTTTAATTAAAAATTTTGATCAAGTTGAATTCTACTAATTACTAATTAATAATAGAATAATTGCAGTTGATATAGAAGGCAACATTTTGCGGTTTTTAAATTATATCCCCTCCCAAATATCTTTTCTTTTTCTTCTGAATAAATATTTATGAAATTATATTGAATTTAAATTTTGAATTTGTTTGTTTGGTTGTACAAGAAAAAAAATTATTATATAATGTAATATTGTGTTTTATTAGTGTTGTGAATTCTGATAATTAACGTAAATTATGAGAGAATTTGTGAATTATTTTATGTTACCTACAATATGAATAAGAATACGTGCATGATAAAATATGTGACTAAGTCTTTCAAATAAGAAATTTCACATAGTAATCCCTATATTAGTATATTTTACTATTGATTCCATAAATAATTATTAACTAATTTGGCATAGCCATATACAACAAAAGGTAATCTTTGTCATGATTCGAATGTAGATCATAATGACATCTATTCACGCATGTTAGACTTCATCTCTTAAGTTGCCTTGCTAATTGAAACGATACTTCTATTGCATCTTCACTCAAGTAATTTCTTTATTTCTAAGCTTGCGAATCTGTCCATCCAAATATTCAAATAGGCAAGTCAAGATTGTAAATCAAACTTGCGATCATAATTTAATCAATAACAGATGAGAATAAGCGGAAACAAGAATAACATAACCAAACAAATCGACTTGTAGTATAGATATGTAAGTACAACACAAAAAATATAAGAACTTTAAATCTATAACAACAAAATACTCCGTGAAAATTCCACAAATGGAGTTTGGTGCGGAAAAAATGTATGCAGGCCTTACCATTGCTTCATAAAGATAGAGAGATTGTTTCCGAAAAACCCTCATCTGAAAAAAACATCATCAAAAGCAGAAAATACTAGATATGGAACAACTAAAATGGATAACAAATGAAAACTATCACAACTTCAGAAAATCAGTTAAATATTCTTCATCGAAATAAAGAAGATACTTTACATATAATATAATATGATAAATTCTACAAAATATATATATAGATCAATTTTTTTTATATGTACACATTAAATCTTAAATATTCTTAGTAAATTTTTATTTTGTCACTGATTAATCCCAATCATGAAAAAAGAAAGACATAAAATTAAAGAAAGTGACCATATTCATCCCCTCAGCCCCAATAAAAATAAATCAATTAAAAATAGAAAGAAAAAGAAAAGGCAGCAACCTGGATAATTCCTAGGGCCAACAACCAAGTTGATGAAAATTAAAGCTAACCAAAGCAAAGAAAGTGACCTTTAAATTTTATAACTAAAGAAAAGTTAAATTTTAAACATTTTAAATTTTAATTCAGCTTTTAGTGGGGAAGCTTGCTTGCCATTGTTAATTTTTTTTTTCATTCGATGTTTGGTGCCTGTATTAAATCTGAGTATTTCAAACTCCTATCACGTAGGACCTCATTCAAAAGGAAGCATTAAGGGGTCGTTTAGTTTAGACACAAGTTATGATGAGATTAGTTATGCTTGGATAAGTTCTGATGGGATAAGTTCTGTTGGATTAATTATTTTGAGGGTGGTTTTTATTATTTGTTTGGTTTGGCATATTCAAACTACTATTCATAATACAATTTCTAAGAAGAAAATGTTTGTATAATAACATACCCTTCACCTTATTTATTTTTTTTTTAAAAAATAATTTCTTTCCAAGCTTTAATTGTTCATTGATAAAAATAAATTTTATCTTATTTAACATATATGTATGCATTTTCATGATTATGTCATATATTTTTAAAATTAAACTTCTGTCTTATAAATAAAATTTTCATCCTATTTAGCTTTAAATGAATTTTTCATTTTATTTAACTTTTAAAAAAAATTCATCTTATCTAGTTTAAAAATAAAACTGGACTATGATAAGATACCCGAGCCTCTAGTCAAGCCTAACCAGCATCGAGCTCCTCCAGAGGCCTAGTATTATATGAA
>JAOTQR010000086.1:19585439-19600024 GCA_025774065.1 Solanum ossicruentum | reverse complement strand
AATAAACATAAGTATTAGACAAATAAATTCAACTTATAATATATTCATAAATAAAAATTGTATTTATAAAATATAATGTTTTTAATAAAAAATATTTTAAAAAACAATGGTTAGTCAAAGTTATGAATATTATTATAGATATTATTTAAAAATATGATAATATACATAAATATAAAAATGATGTATAAAAGAGAGTTTAAGGGGGTTATTTTTATTATTTCACATGTCTATCCCATGATAAGTTATCCTGCGATTAGTATTCCATCTTTCAGAAGGGATAATTTATCCCAAGACTAATTATTAATCTCGGGATAAGTTATCCCATCATATACAACCAAACAGAGAATTAAAGTCCACTAAAAAATTATCCTGGGATTAGCTTCCCTTATCTCTCACACCAAACGACCCCTAAGGATTAGCCGCTAACCAATTGATTGTTGTATGCATAAGGCGGAGATCAAATCCTCAATACTTATTTAAGTGACCTAGTGAGCTAATCACTAGGCTAACAAAGCTTGGTTCAGACAGTTATTATTACTATAATATATAGATAATATCTACTCCATTAATTAAGTTTTAATAACAATAAATAATAATAAAAATATTAAAAGGTCTTTGAAAAGTATGTATCAAAAGGACCAATAAAGTCAAAACTATGTCATTTTTATCGCTTACGTGCCACATTTTGCTAGCTGCTTACTGTTCATGTGATATACATAAAAACTTTATATATATATATATAATTTTATCATTATTAGATAGGCCATTTAATATGCAGGATAAAATAAATAAAAATATTTTTTTTATAATAAAATATCCCACAAAATTATCTTGTATTAAATAATTTTTGCTTAAAATAAGCACGATCATATTTCAGGATCATGTCATACATTTTCAAAGTTTTCATTATCTATCATAAACATATATTTATGTATTTTTATAGAAGGATAAAAAATTTAAAAGGAAACCTATCTATATATATCATAGTTAAAAAAACTAATTATTATTTATAGTTGTATAATTGTAATATGTAATTCACTTTTAATATATTATGAAGATTTCTACCAAAATAAGTTTAATATATTTGAAGATATTTATAATTCATCCATGTTGCATATAAAATTATTATAATTCATTTTTAATTAAAAAGTGTAGTTTTGTAATCAAAATAAGTATAATACATTTATAATACATATATATTACATATATAATTTACTTTTAATACATAATACAATTGCTATAGCTGATTGATAAATATTTTTCAAAAAAAACTTTCTAAAAGAAACGTGTGTAGAGTGGCATTAAAATTCTAATTTACTTAATATTTTATTCCTTCAAAATTCAACTAATTATGCTAATTTACTAATGACAGCTGCAAATACCAAATTCATTCAAACTATCTACCAAAGTAATAGTAGATTATATTTTTGACTTAGAAAACTTAACCACAATCACACTAATCAATTACTTAATTAGTTTGCATATGTGCTAATATGTGTCTAAGTATTGGAATAATAGTCAAACAATCGTAATTTGACAGATTTAGAATTTCAAAAGGATAGATATATTAGCGTAAATAAATATATTCAATATTTAAATTTAATGAATTCTTCTTTTAAAATTTTATCGTTGAACCTTTAAACATAATTCGTAAAAGTTCACTTGATAATCATGGTACCATTAGACTCTCTAAACTTAAGTAATATACATATATATTTGTATGATAAATTTATGTCATTTTTAAGGTTCGAATTGAAAACTTCTGACTAAAAAGGAAATTATATGTCTCACCATAATTCTTAACATTATAATAAAACGAAGCTTCATTTTTGCTTCTCTCAAATTTTTTGAGTCTATTTATCAACTTTACGAATGAAAAATAAATGATAGGACATTTCCTATAATACTAGGTTTACTTGAGTTGAGTATTTTATCTAAAACAATCTCACTTTCTGATAAAATAGGGGAAAAAATTCAATAACAATAACTTCATCATTCTCTTCAAACTCACTCGTGAAATTTTACCATTTATTATTGTTATTATATTTCCTTTAGTATAAAATTTCTTTATTCTTCATGTAAAAAATGAGAGCAGAACAACCACAACATATCTAGTGAGATCCCACAAGTGGAGTTTGCAAAGGGTAAAATATACGTAGACCTTATTATTACCTCATTGCGATAGAGAAGTTGTTTCTAAAAGATCCTCATCTCAAAATATCCCCAAAAACAGAAAATACTAGGTATGAAATAAAACAACTAGAGTGGAAAATAAATGATAATTTTTAAAGACAATAAAAGTAATAAAATTAATGACGGACAATAACAACACAATATATAAAGACACAATTATCCCTATTAACCTACTATATTATAAAGCCAAAAATCAACCTACCCCTATTAATCATCTTAGTTTCTGCCTTAATATGCAACCTCTACTCCTTTCTATCTAAAGTCTTTGATGGATTCTTTTTTTGTTTTTCATTATTTTACCTGTTTACCGTTTTTATATATATGCTTTTTAAGGACTAGAAATGAAACCCCAAACCTTAGGTTGTCATGTCCTCAGTGATAAGAGGTTGCGTCATGTCTTATCTAATCACTTTCTCTCAATATTTTTGGGGACTTCCTCTACCCTTTAACGTAACCCCAAGATTCAACCTCTCACATCTCCTAACAGATACAATAACATTTATTCCCTTCACACGCCCAAACCATCACAGACCTACCTTTCACTTTGTTTTCTCAGTGAAAAAGTGAAAGTAGAACAATTTTAAAAAATGGAGAAGCAACCTGGAAATAGGGGTCAATAGTTGCAAAGATACATCACCTATGACAAAAAAACATCAAACCAACATCATCCATAGATTATTATTATTATTAATATTGTTAAAGAATATCTTTTAATCATTTCATTATTATTATTAATTAAAATAATAACAAGTGGAAATGGATAAGCCCCACATGAGGCTTTCCTTGTTCTAACCAAGAAAGCTCCAAGCAACCTCCCTTGGACTCAAAAATTTCCACCCTTTATAATCTCCCTCTTCACTCCACATTTTCCACTCAATTCAATTCTTTCATATATTCAACCAACTAAAAGAACAAAAACAAAAAAAAAAAAGAATTTTCCCCAAATTTTCCTTTCTAAAATGGATTCATCTTCACTAGATTTGATAAGACATCTTCTTGATGATGCTATTTTCATGGAAAATTATGGTTCTTCTTCTTGTTCTTCAGAAACCAATAGTACCCTTTATTCTCAAAGCTCATCCACTTCTGAATCTTTGGAATCATTAACCTCTGAGATCAAACTAGAAAATAACTTCTCTTTTCATCCTGATTTCATCGATCAAAGTTCAAATCTTGAATCCTCCCGATTGTTCAATGACTCAACAACAATTGAGTTCCAAGCAAAACCCCATAAGAAAAGAAGCTTCAATGAAAGAAAGCCTTCTTTGAACATTTCAATTCCTTCTCTGAAGAAAACAGGGGAACCAAAAACAGGGGAGGTGAAAACAGAGTACCCTGTTTTGAAAATGGGAGAAACTTCGGAGAAAAAGCGATACAGAGGAGTGAGACAAAGACCATGGGGGAAATTTGCTGCAGAGATTCGTGACCCAACAAGGAAGGGCACGAGGGTTTGGCTAGGAACATTCGATACTGCAGTTGATGCTGCAATGGCTTATGACAGAGCAGCATTTAGGCTCAGAGGGAGCAAAGCAATCTTGAATTTCCCACTTGAAGTAAGCAATTTCAAGCAAGAAAATCATGAGATTGAGCAAAAAGTGATGAATTTGGATTCATATTCTCATGGAAAAAGGGGGAGAGGAGAAATTGAGAATGAAGAAGAAGTTGTGATGAAGAAAGAGTTGAAAAGAGAACAAATGGTGGCAACTCCATTAACACCTTCAAATTGGTCTTCAATTTGGGATTGTGGAAATGGAAAAGGTATTTTTGAAGTGCCACCTTTGTCACCATTATCACCACATCCAAGTTTTGGATACTCCCAGCTTTTGGTTTCATAATGTAATAACCAAGAAGTCTTTTACTTCAATATGTCATGGGGTATTGTCTACTAGGATGATCTTCGCTGCTATGATCCACTGAGATTTAAACTTTCAGTTGAGATTATGAAATATTGTAAACAAAGTATGAGATAATTTCAAGTGCATTAAGGTAAAAAGGGTACTTTATGGGAATTTGGATATAAATATTTGAAGATTAAGCATATTATTAAAATCTTGATGACAAGTACAAAGGAAGAAACATGAAGAGATGGGTAGAAGGGAAGTGGTTTGAATCATGCATATTTTTTTAATATTTTGAATCATTTATTATGTTTTATGTCATGTAAATATGAAGTCAATCTAGAATTTTTATTTGATTTGTTTATTTAAGGAAAAAGTTCAAATATATTCTATGTTAGTTATTTGTTTTATATTTATCTGTTATTTACCTATTAAGTTGTGAGATCTCCTACCATTTTTTTCATTTCGACTTTGTTTAATTCGTATGCTTCAAAAAAAAAAAAGTAGTTACTTAATATTCTTAAAACATCCATATGGAACTACTATAGATTCAAAATAAAATTATATATATAAAGAGAGACCCAAAATAATATAACACAAATACAAGTCAAAACTATATATACAATGTTAACATATTCATGGATCGGATTGATTTAGATTTTTTAAATATCAAATCATTTATGTCAGATTTTTAAATATAAAAATCAAATCAAATCAATAAAAATAATATGTTAAGAGAATAAATTATATATATATATATGTGATATTGGGTTGGTTTAGCCTCATGTTGGTTTTTTAAAATCAAAATTAAATCAACTCAAATATAGTTGGGTTTTTTCCGTTAATACCAAATCAAGTCAAATCAAACTACTAGTCGAACTTTTTCTCTCGGGTTGAGTTGGTTTATGATTTGATTCGATTTTCGATTTGATTTTGTTCACCCCTAAGGTCAGTATTTGAATAGAAAGACAGTCAAATAGATGGAAAAGGACTAGGAGATCTCAAAAGCTACTTGGTGCTCCCCCAAAGCTGCAATAAAATGCTACAATATTAGCTATTTGAATCACAGTCAAGTGATGAGTATGTCTGTAGAACCACGGGGAACCTAACTGAATGAAATCAGGCAGTGTACGACATTATCAACAGATGAAACTCGAAAAAAAAACTATGTCATAGTTGTCACACGGTCGAGAATAGTGTTATACGTGGGTGTAAGACCTAATATCTACACTTGTACATCAACTATAACCCCATAAGCCTAGAAGGTACACCTACGCACAAGATAAGGTGTATCGATATGGCTATGGGTATGGATAAGATCTTAACCAGTGCAAAACACAACATCGTACAGGGCCCCTAACCCCTAACTGCCAGACAAGGCCTCGAAACCCTAACTATAAAATTGGGCCTCAAAACCCCTAGCTATACTTAGTCTCTACTAGACATCTTCCCAACCTGGCCTCTAGCCGGAAAATCAGTCCGAGCCAGATAGACTTGATCAGTGCTAATCCGAATTAATATGGTCAGTTAACTCTGCATTCGGAATGTCTAAAGCAATAACTACAATATACGATGTAATTTTAAAAATGAAATATGAAAAAGATTAAATGTATATAATTTTATTTTCATTTTTGTGAAAATAAAAAGATTATTTTTTGGAATCTTGATGGTTTACTAATGGTCCAAATCATTAAAAGAATTTTATTTATTCTTATATTTCTCATGTTTAGGTTTATTTCGTGTAAATATGAAACTAACCTAAGAAAGTATGAAAGCAATCAACAATAAAATCATGTGAACAAAGATGATACGAAATTGTAAAGAAAGGAAAATTATAACAATAATTATTATTTTTATTTACTATTATTAATTATTTTAATCTAAATGTCAAATTTCAATTAATTCATACAGGGTAAAGTCAAATTTCATCTTATGACAATTTACGTTTCAAAGTTGTAGACGTCATGGCTAAAAGTGGTAGGAGAAAATAATATATGTATTAGTTTTGATATTATTTAATTGTTTAATTTGATAGTATTTTTAATAATTATGTATAATTAATGCACATATTAATAATATTTCATATTAACAATTCGGGGTACTATTATTCAGTATTATTTATATTTCAATACATCATATTTTAAACTATTAATAAAAAATAAAATTGGCATAACTGATCTCAATTTTAAATACATTAATTTTATTTTTGTACACCCTATCAAATGACCTATAAACTTCAATATTAAGATATATAAAGTATAAAAATAGAGCCCAAAATTTGAAGACAAAAATGATAACTATTTATGAGCGTACAAGTTAACCACTTAGAAGAATTTGCTTGTGAACTCAACAAGGCAATTAGTCACACCATAACGAAATATAAAATTTATATTATATATAAATTGATACTTTCAAAGTCGATACTTTCAAAATATAAATTATAATATTTAAATCTTGAATCTGACGCATTAAGAAAGATGGTCTACTCCCCATTTCAACAATTTAAAATATGGCAACAAAGTAAAAGAAGAAACTATATCATGATATGGACAAAATTATATATTTGTGTATAGTTGAAGTTATCTTAAACTAGTCAATGAAGAAACTACAATCTAGAATAACAAGAATATTATGATCTTTTCATGTTGAAAAGTGGAATCAGACTTTGAAATTTATAATTTTTTGATTTGTCATTATGAGTCGAATGGCTATAAAATAATTTTTCTACCTCTAAGGTAAAGTTAAGACCTATATGCTCTATTCTTTTTAAGATTTTATTTTGTGAGATTATACATACTGTCTCTATTCCATTTTATGTGACACTTTTATCTTTTTAATTCGTCTCAAGAGAATATTATCTTACTATAATTAAAAATAATTTAAGTTTAAAATTTTCTTTTCCCTTAAATGAATTTCAGCCACACAAATATTGAACAGTTATTTTAGATCAGAAGTTCTAAAAGTATTTTTTTCCCCTTAAAATATCATACTAAGTTAGAAAATGCCACATAAAATAAGAAGAGAAAGTATATGATATTTTTGTCACCACTAAACAATTATATCCTCATAAATATTTAATAGATTTTACCCTTCGAGGTGGTTTGGATTTGGCACTTTCATGTTGGAGGTCTCAATTTCAAAATTTCTTGACCACAAAAGTTAGAGGTCTACCTTCTCGATCGAGCTCGTCACACCAGGCCTGTCTAATGCACGTTACCTCTTCTATATGGTTTGTGAGCTACTGCATAGAAGCAAATGTTTACCTGTACACACCCAAATAGTAATAACTGCTTATTTTTCTTGCCATAAAAAATATATATATGTAATCTAGATAAATATTATGAGCTTCGTTTGGACTAGTATTTTATATTATAAATTTTGCCTTCTCCTTTGTGTTGGTATGGGGGTATAGGTAGGGTCTTTATTGTTAGTATGTCTATTTTTGTTCCAAAATACAGGTGCGGGATATTGGAAAAATCTGAAATTCAGTGAACCTTTTGCAACTTGAAATTTGTCAATTTATTGACAGTTTTTGAAAATTATTTTTTTAATATAAAAACAAAAATAATAGATCAAGTTGCCATTGAGTAGACTTTTATATATTTTGGTTAATTTAATGTGATGGGGACTTTGATTTTATTTTGGGTCCCAGATTAGTTGATTGTTGATACTGAGCTGTGATTAATCATCTCTTTGGAAAGTACAAAAAAATTGGATTAGCAAATTGGAAAATGTTCATACAACCTCCAACAATAATTAATTAATAAATAAATTAGTTGAATTTCTTATTTCTTTTTCATTACAATTCTGGTTAGATTACAAGTTGCAAAATGGGAAAAGAATGATTTGAAAGATATTTGATACAAATGTGTAACAATCCATCTTAAGATGAGAAATTTTATATTGACAAAAGAAAAGAGAGGTGTTGGGTATGTAAATAAATAAGTCTTACCTACTAGTAACGTACTTTAAAGCTGTGTGGGCCTAGGTCCAAAGCGAATAGTATTACTAGTGGATTGGACTGTTAAATGTGCTATCAGGGCCATTATTGTGTTCAAATTGTCGATGCGAGGCCAGAGTTCAATTGAGTTTATGGGAATCTCGATGAAAGGGGGCAAACCTCAGTACAAAGCTTAGGTGAAATCTCATGCGGTGGAGCAAGCCTCAGCAAAGACACTGATCCCATTAAGGGGGTGTATGCAACAACCCATCTTAAAATAAGAAGTCTCATATTGGTAAAACACAAAAGAGATGCTGAGTATAAAAAAAGTAAACAGACCTTACCTAATATTGATGCGTTTTAAAGTCATACGGGTTTAGGATAAAAGCAGATAATATCAATAGCTGCTGGGTCATTAGAAAATGATTTGAAAAATAATTATTTTTCAAAGGACTTTTTAGTGGAATTAAAAATAAATTTTACGAATGATATTTAAGTTCATTATCTCCTCTTTACTTCTGAGGCCCCCAACCATTAAATAATCTATTTGACCTATCACCCTCATAGTATTTTTCGTATATTACATATAAATACTCTTGGTATTATATTTTTTTTAAAAAAAATTATTTATGAAACCTCAATTTTTTTAAAAGAGAATTAGCTATTTTTTTTAGAAAAACATTTCTTGCAAAAAACATTTTCATTTCTTACCAAACATACCTTTAGTTTAAAGTTTCAATCTCACCAAAACCAAATGTTCCTTTTTCATTAAATTATCTTAATTCAATACTAATACATATCTAAATTAATTAGATTTCTGGTTTTGTAAAAATAACTTATCTAAATACGGGTAATTTAGAAATTAGGAAATTAATACTTTTTAAATTATGTGAAAAAATTATTTATTTCAGATTAAGTATAAAAGCTAAAAACATCACAAAAAATAAACAAGAAAGAATACTAGCTAGTTGACCATAAATGCTAGTTATTAATCATCAGGGAAGGTTGTTAAGATAGTCGAACTTTCTTCATAATTAATTAAAACTCTCAAACCAAAAAATAAAATCTTTCAATATGTTACTCCTAACTAATCTTTCGTGAATCTGAATTAATCGAATACTATTTATTATAATCACAATAATAAGTTTAACTATTGGGACAAAGATGTAGAGCAAGTGGAGGCAAGTTCTTATCATCTTTTTGCTCAAACACAATGAAGACATCATCGAAAAATATGAAGCAGTGGATTAAATTATTTTTTTTTTAATTAGAAGTTTTGAATTCAAATTTTTGAATATCAAAAATTCTTAGTATAAAGCGCTTTCCCGAATAAGTTCTGTCGTACGAATTCAAATTTATTGAACTCCAATAAAATAATCGAACATCAAATAGAAAGAATAATGCAGAGAGGCCAAAGGAAACAACAAAGTAAAAGAGATTTTATCAATAACATACTATATTACTACAAGTTATAATCAAGTCATTTTCGTAGGTCCTAATGACGGTTGGTGTTAGATATAAGGTATAATAATTTCAGAATAAATGTAAGATTATTTTATCTTGCGTTGGGTTGGAGGTATTGGAACAATCATACGATTATTTATTCCACTACTTAAACCTTAGTAGTGGAATAAGTTATCCCGTATACATGGTTGAATAACTTATTTCGAAATGACTTATCTGAAATGGTTAATTCCAAAATAACTTACTCACAATCAAACAACCCCTATGTGATATAAATTTATGATTTCAAATTAATATCTGGACGTATAATTTGAAATCAGGAATTCAAATTTCAATTTTTCTCAAAAAAATAAAAAATAAAATTAGGACTTTAAATCATGATTTCAAAGGATGAAAATGCCTTTAAAGTATGTTAAACTAAATAAAAAAATCTTTAATTAATAATTTGACATAAAATATCTCTACAATTAATAGTTTGATTCAAAAATACCTTTATGATTACTTAATGAATAAAAAAATTTCCTTTTTCAAATATAATTTTTTTAATTGAAAATGGTTCATCATTAATTCAAGATACACGTGTCTTTGGATAAGACTCAACTATATCACGGTACAAAGTACTATTATTTGTACAAAATTAAAAAATATAAATACTATTTACTTTCTGGTTGACTTGGGAGGTGACTTTCTTTATCTCTTATTTTATCTCTCATGTAGTATAATTAATATTTTTTTAATTCTATTTTATGTGATATTTTTTTATTTGTATTTAAAAAATTATTTTGCTATAATTTAAAATAATTTAATTAATTTTTTTCTTAATAAAATAATTCTTAGCCACACAAATATTTGATGATTGCTTTAGATCACAAGTTTCAAAAATATTCTTTTTTCCTCTTAAACAATCGTGCCAAATCAGAAAATCTCACATAAAATAAATTGAAGAAAATACTAATTAAATGATTTTTTTGCTTTGGTCTTATAATTTGGTGGATAGTCAAAATGCTAGGATCTTCCGTAAACACCCTATCGTAATAAAGAAAGAATATTAGGAAAAATAGTGAATGAAGATTCCCTTGCAGAGTGTCGGACGGGAGGAGACCCTCGAATTAGAGGGCGAAAGTCTTTTATTTTTGAGTTCACAAACTTTAAATTTACTAATTCATGAGATAAAAATAGGAAAATTGCATAGATAAGCAAACATACATTAGTTAATTAACTAACATATCTATAGTTTCAATTAATATGGCTCGCAACAGACATCTAGCTGTAGTTATGGCTTTGAGTTTTATTTAATTTAAGCAATTTATACAAATATTGTGCACGATTATACAAAAGTTGTGCGCGAATCGAATTGTATAGCGAAATATACAAATGTTATGCAAAAATTATTTGTATAGCCGATTATTGGAGATTTATACAAACATTGTTATAACTATAGTTATGAAATGTAATTATTCAAACTATAGTTATGAAATATAATTAAAACACTTATGAGTGACTATATGCGAAATTTCCTTAGCAATAAGTCTCGTGATAATTAACTCACAAAAAGTGTATTAGAAGAGCTTAGAAATCATAATTTGGTCTTCGAAAACAAAGATTAACAACTATTTACTCTCATGATTATCAACAATTATAAACTATTTTTACCCTAAAAAATCCGACAGCTTGATTTTTAGAATCAATGCTATTTTCTTGTCTTATTTTTTAAAAAAATATTTATAAGAATGATAATCGAATCAATTTATATATATAGCTTGATTATTCATCAAAATTAATTTACAATAATATAAAATATTATTTCAAAAAAAAAAAATTCTCATGATTAAACGAATCATTACTCTTTTATTCCCTTTTATATATACGTGTTAAAAGAGCGTAAGAATGATAATATGCATGCAAGTCAATATAAATGCTTATATAATGAATTTATTGTAAAGTAAGATTGTCCGTGACTTTTTAAAAAAACTAAATAATTTATCTCATGGTTATCATATATCATAATAAAATCTTTTTTACTTTTTTCATGAATTTTGTGTTGAATATTTTTCATTTGACTTTTACAACAATAACAATAACATTACCTCATTGTCTCAAAGACTCCTGCCTATTGCAGGGTATGAGGGGTCAAATGTACGCAGTCTGACCCCTATGTTTAAAATATAGATCGACTGTTTCCAGATGATCCATGATTAGTATCGAAAGTTGCATTGACTAACTGATACTTTACAATTGAAAGGAGCGCAAATAGTTTAAATAGTCATTTTGCTTTATTCCATCAGGGCCCCCATTTGAAAAATGCATTTTTTAGTAAATCTTTGGCTTCATCCGGTTGTGGAAACTTTCATTTGACTTTTGCTTAGGCAAAAAGATATTATGGCATGAATAAAGCATTGAATGTGATGAGTGAACTTAAGGGTATGTTTGGGAGGATTCCTAATTTGTTTTCATTATCGATTGACCAAAATTGATATAGGAATCTCTTCCAGTGAAAAATTATATTATTTATATTATGTTAAAAATAATTATATATATATATATATATAATAAATGTCAAACTTCCTTCAGTTAATTTGTATATTCTACATGAAACAGAATTCCGGAAGTCCACAAAAAGATTATTGCTAATTGACCGAAAGCAAAAATATTCTGATAAAGACGTTCCTCAGTAATATCATCATGACCATCCTTTAAAAATTCATTCCAATCCATCGAATTATTGGACTTTGGATACAAAAGATTTATAGATGGAGCTAACCATTTTGGGATCCCCTGAATATTGGATAGTTGTTGTTAAACAGGGGCGAATACTTTATGAAATGGGTGGCTTTTTTGAAGAGTTCCCTTCTGGTTGATTGGGTTGATCAACAACTTGGAGTCGGGCCTTCTTATCAAAGGGCGGGTTTGACGGACGAATTCATAGAAAGCAGAAGGCCACTATGTGAAACTAAGGGGGCCAATCGAGGAGCTGGATGAGAAGAAATTAACTTCTTAAAGTTTTGAATTTTTCTATAGAAAATCCTGACTCCACAACTACGTGACTCGTTGCTTAGTACCTATGAACCTATAGTAAGATAAAAGAGACGTAGTATGTATACAAAATGCAGTCGTATGTTAGATAAGCAAATAACTTAGGACCTACGTTATAATGAAAATTATATGAAAGGAACATCAAGTATATAATCAACTTAAATGAATAACTTTAAAATTAGAAATGATAATTTTGAAAGAATTAAAAAAAAATTCAAATATTAAAAAAGTTTAATAGAAATTTGGATAGAAAAGCTAAATAATACTTTCTAATCATCTTGAAATCTAATAAGCTTATTTAAACAGTTCAAAATGTTAAAAAAAATTAGATAAGATTTTAAAATTGAAAAGAGTGAAGTTATTATAAAAATAGTGACACTGAAAGTGAGAAGTTTCAACGAGAATGACAATGAATTTCTGAAGAAGAAAGAGAAAGAAAACATAATAATAAAAAAAAGTTAAAACATAAAGGAAAAAAATTCATTTTATAGAAAAATACTCATAAAAATAAAAATTATATTCATTATTTTAGGTTGCTCACACTCTTTTAAAGAATGCATAAACTCTCTCTACGAAATAAATAAGTAAAAATATAATAATTATTTAAACTTATTTAAAAAATAATTAAATCCCCACATATCAAAATGTCTTTTAAAAAATTCACGATAACTTAAGATTTTTTTTATTTAATATTTATGAATGATAGGTGAGTCCATAGTCAGATGGAGTCAAAGATTTACTATTTTTTGGCTTTGGCTTTAAGCAGTTAGTCAATGACGCTCATCATGGTCATCCGAAAATAGTCGATTTATGTTTTAAACATAGGGATCAGGTTACATACATCCGATTTCCCTTACCTTGCACTAGGCGGAAAAATTTGATGCAATGGGATAATGTTGATAGGTGAGCCCACAACCTCCTCCCACTTGTGATAAAAGATAAATATGTAAACACCAAAAAATCAATTCATCCTCTCCAACGTCACGGGACACAATTTGCATTTATTTCCATATCTATACACCCCACGAGCTAATGGATAATTTTTACTTCATTTTGACTTTTGCATCGTGAGGTCACAAGTTCAAAATCAATCAATTATATATGTATAAATATATTTTGAAGTTAACGTGTGTATATGGACAAGTGAATTCGCCTCTATACATAGAATATCATGCATGAACACACTAGATATATCAATATATTTTTATGTTGGATACATGAAATTAATACTAAACACACCAGTTAAAATGAATATACATAGATATACTACAATACTAAATATATCAATGCATATTTAATAATGAATACGTAGATACATAAAATTATAAAATGTAGATACAAAAAAATTTTAAAAATAAAGATAGGCGAAAGATGAGAGAGACGAGATATATACGCTAGATATAATGTTTCTAGAAATGACGGAAAAATGATACGTAATTGTTAAAACTATGAATGCGTTGCACGAATGTGCTTTAGAAAAATTTCTCCAAATTTAACGATAGATCCATCTATGAGTGCGTCTCTTTGAGATTATTAAATAAGAAAATATTTTTATCAAAATTACTTTAAAATTTTAACATAATATCTCTGATTAATCATATATAGGAAAAATAGTAAGCGTCTTAGGCCTCCAAATTTAAGGGGCCTCAATTTTTATTTTAGTAATGATAGGCTATAGATTTTTTTTTTTGAAAAAGATACTTATGAATTACTATTTACAGTATATATTATTTATTTCATATAAAAAGAAAGAATCATTAGAATAAACTTAGCATCTGAAGTACGATTATATAATCAATTGAAAAGAATTAATGAATGAAATCAATAATAATTTTTTTTAAACAACTCTGCATTTTAAAGACATAGAAGAATAGAATAAAATTGTAAAATCCACATATTACATGTACTAGTCCTATGTACATGAAACATAATATGCCTTTGTCAAATTAGCGCCTCTTTTTAAAAAGTGCTTGAATCTCTAATTTTGAGGGCGATGTATACGTCTAATACTTAAGAGGGTCGAGTGTATACAAGTTTTAAGTCAAATTGAGGAGATCACGACCCTAAACAAAGTAAGAGAATTGAGGTGCTTGTAGGACTTAGGAAGCTAGCAGGTG
>JAOTQR010000086.1:19563277-19584509 GCA_025774065.1 Solanum ossicruentum | reverse complement strand
GAGCCTTATCGGCAAAGGGTGTCAATCCCCCTTAACAGGACTTTGGATGTGACAAAAATTTATAAGAAAGTGTATTAATTACTCTCTCCGTTTTATTTTATGTGACACTTTTTGATTTGACACGGTGTTAAAAAAAGTAAGACTTTTGAAACTTGTGGTCTACAATTATCTTGAGATACTTGTGTGGTTGAGAATCATTCCATTAAGGATAAAAAGAGAATTAGGTGACTCTTTTTGGAATAGTCCAAAAAAGAAAGGGTGACACATCAAATGAGACAAAAAAAATATTTTTTTTAAATTTAAGATCTCCATTCAATTTTTATCTTAAACTACTAATATACTTAAATCACTCCTAATTATATATAAAAATCTCTTTTATAATCGTACGATAATATGCAACACGCAATGGATCACTCTTCCTTGAATTATGTAGCTTTCTCTTTTTTCCAGCTAATTACAAACTCATTTTCAACACACGTCAAAAAACAGTGTTTAAACCGTAGCCTTAGTGCCATAACCCCACCCCTACTCTTTCCTATTTGTCTCATTTTATCTGATATTTTTTTCAATTTATATTAATTTTATTAAATTTAATAAAAATCTAATTTTACAATATATTCTTTTTATCTCATATTAACTTATTTATAGGCTTTTTTATTATTAAAGCTAATTGAATGGTTTAAAGTTCAAGATCAACGTTTGAAACTTTTTATATTTATTTTTTTATTTATTGAGGTTTTATATTTTTTTAGAGATAAATTATACTATTTACGAAGTTACATTATGTTTGAAGCTTAGGACATACTTATTCTTTTATTTGTTAAAATTTTATATCTTCTACGAGATAAATTATATTACTTACAAAATTATATTTATGATTTCATAAAGAATAATTGCGAAAAGTATAATTTAAATTATGTCCTTAAATATTTTTTGTAATTTGTATGTATTATCTCATAAATTAAGTTAATATGAGACCCAAAAAAAATTTACAATCAAATAACAACAACAACAACATACCCTGTGGAATCCAACAAGTAGGATCTGAAGAAGCTAGAATGTACGTAGACCTTATCATTACCTTACAAAATAGAGAAATTGTTTAATGGGAACCTTCGTCTCAAAAACTCATAAATAAAATATACTAGGTATGAAAAAAATGGAAAAAAAAGAAAAGAAAAGAAAATATAAAGAATGATTAATAACGAAAAATACATGATCATATGTAAATACGATAAAAACAACATACATATAGAACGAATAATGATAACATCAAATATAAAAATACGACTAATCCTACTATTATATAATCACATAAATATATAAAATGCACACATAAAATAAAACGGAGAGAATACATAATACAACTACTCTATATATACGGGGACTCACACAAACACTTTCACTACAAAACTTTCAAACTCTCATCAAAGACATAAACACAAACACCTTCAGTGCAATTCTCAAATTGCTTCAAATGGCGACACAAGATGAAGGATTAACACTAGAACTCATACGAAAACATCTCCTAGAAGATTTCACAACTACAGAATCATTCATCAACAGTCTAAATTCTTGTTTTTCCGACGACATCTCCCCTGTTTTCACTTCAGTAAAAACAGAGCCATCTACATCCAATTCCCTCTCAGATTCACCCAATTCCTCATACCCAAACGAACCCGATTCACCAATTTCCCGTTACTTCAATCTCCACTCCGATTTCCCCGAATTCAAAATCGATTCAGACACCATCTTCACCCAAGTTTCCGACGGCTCAGCTGAATCTAATGAAAGCGATAAGAAGAATAATAAGAAGAATTACAGAGGGGTGAGGAGAAGGCCATGGGGGAAATTTGCGGCGGAGATTAGAGATCCAAGTAGAAAAGGATTGAGGATTTGGTTGGGTACTTTTGATACTGATATGGACGCTGCAAGAGCTTATGATTGTGCCGCGTTTAAGATGAGGGGAAGAAAAGCTATTCTGAATTTTCCGTTGGATGCCGGAAAAGCTGGTGCTCCGGCGAATATTGGCCGGAAACGGAGAAGAGAAAACAAGATGGAGTTGATGAAGATGCTAAATGTGTAATTTGTGTGGACTTTCAAATATGATAATTATTACTTATTAATTAATAAATTAAGCCTTTTTAAGAGTTGTATTAAATTCGAGAAAATGATCAAAATAGTCTTTAATGTATAGGGGTTGGATTATTTTGATGCATGTAAAAAGTTAATGGCTTTCGTTAATCTAACGTTGCTTCCTTAAATTTAATTAAGTTTAACTAAAAGAATGCAATCAAATTCATTTTTAATGATAGACGTGAAGTAACAGTTAGTTAATTCAACTTTCAACGCTCATTATGCGTCATTAAAAAACAATCGCCATATGTTTTTAAACATAAGGATCAGACTGCGTACATTTGACCTCCCTTACCCTACAATAGGCTGGAGCCTTTTAAGGCATTGGGATAATGTTGTTTGTAATGACAGACGTGAAAAAATGCAAATTATTAGATTCAAATCAAATTAAAATTTCAATAATTAAGCTCATATCATAACCATGAGTTCTTAGAAAAATATAATCAAAACTAGTAGTCAAATCAAGCACTAAAAATATATAATCAACTCCAGTAATTACATCAAGTAGATACTAATGAATCGAATTAGCTTCGATTTTTTAAAAATAAAATTCTATCCTATTAGTTAAAATTTACAATTAAATTTTTAAAGAGTGTTTTTAGTAACACCTAATCGATTATATTCCGTAAGTTCAAACTTTCAAATTGTTTGTTAATGGAGGCTTCTAATTTCTTTCCCTAATGCGATTTTCACATCAACTAAATAAGAAATTTTCAGCTCGATCATTTTAACTCATTATTTTTGATCAACAATTGAATTTTTTTTATGTATATAGTAGTAGATAAATCGAGTATATTGTAGTTGTTGTTGCGAATATTCTTAAGTTTTTCGTATATTTACTTCTTTGTATTTTGAATCTTTAATGAAAATCACAATTCTGACGCTAGAAAAAATAATATGAATTATTTTAAGAATTCTCAAAACAGTGTGTATGAGTGTATGTTCTTTTCACATTATCAGGTTAACTTGTCTCAAAGTTTGATTAATTATTTAATAAATAAATTTTATATTAAAGAAGACAATAATAACTTAATACTCTAATGAAATACAATAACAACAACAACATTCTCAGTGAATTTCACAAGTGTGGTTTAGAGAGAGTAGAATATAGACAGACCTTATCACTGTCTCGTATAAATAAATAGACTATTTCCTAATACTCGAATGATATATAAAACTTAAATCCTTTAAAAATTAAATAAGGTGTATGAGTTGTCACTAAATTGCACCCTTCTTGTCACAATTATACATAGAAGTTGATAATAATATCTTATCGATCAATCATTAAAAATATCAATTGTATGAAAAAGATTATTTACATTATCCTTATATAAGTTGAAAATACTATTTTAAATATTAAAGACTAACAATGTTAATTGTACAATTTAATGATTGAAGTGTTCTTTATAAGCATAAGTAGTAAAAAGGATTGATTAATGGCTAGTTTTAAACAGTTAATCACGTATCACAAGTTTCAAAAGTTTTATAATTACACAAATACTATATCCTATTTTAAACGTAAATTTCAATTTTTTTAATTATTATTATTATATGTGCCCCAATGTCATATACATTGAAAAAGATGGCAATGACTAATCAAGAGCATAACCTATTGTATGGACGAACTCAATAACTTTTGACCAGATTATGTTTATCTATTGAAAAATTTACAAAACATTTATGAATATTTGATTTAGTACTTGATTATTATTGGACGTAACTTAGAATTCTGAATTCGCTCCAATGAGAAGAAGATGGGCCAGGCAACAACAGAACAAAGAAGGAAAAATTGCCTAAATATACAACTTAATTTATATTCTCAAAATAGTTCCATCATTTGAAAAAATTACAAAAATCCCTCCTCTCTCGTATTCTTGGATACATCAGTTCGGCACTGTATCTGTCAAATACATCATCTCACGCTATGTATTGTTTAGATACATCACTTCACGTAATACATCAAGATAATCGTAATGCATCGCGACGTTGACTGATATATTTAAAATTGAGCCGTATCGAGATGTTGAGAAATATTTCAAAGTCGAGACGAAAGTTTTGGAATGTATTCAAATTCCACCAAATCTAAGAGATTTTTATAAATTGAAAAAGAGTAGGAATAAAATATAATGAGCTCCTTACCATAACAACAACAACATTACCCCAATGCCTCAAAGTCTCCGACCCATTGCGGAGTAAGGGGGGTCGGATGTACGCAGTCTAACCTCTATGTTTAATAATATAGCGCGACTATTTTCGGATGACCCATGATGAGCGTCGAAAGTTGTATTGACTAAATATAATGAGCTGCATACCATATGAAATTTTAAAAAAAAATTCAAAAAATTCTATAGGTTGTCACTTGTACAAAACCAAATAGAGGACCATTTAAACAGGACCCCAAAAATTTGGTTCATTCATAATTATTATTTACTACTACTATATGATAACAGTCTGAGGCACAGACAGACAATGACAAGTTGAAAAGATCACAACATAGTACAATATGGATAAAACTCAATGTATATAGACAAATTTTATAAATCTATGAAAAGTATATCACAAAAATCTACAAGATAAATTAACTACTTATTGTGCTACTTGCTAAGTGGCCCCTTTCCCTACAACCTTTAAGAACCTAGTTGCTAAGCCTTTGTCTCAACATCCCAAACATGGACCACATACAATTATTTGTTTGGTAAAATCATCAATGTCAATATCAATGGGGATCACTTAGTTGTGCCTTTCCAACATTGAACACATCTTCCACTTGAACAATATGGGGTCGTTTGGTTTTCCGACTAAGTTATTTTGAGATTATAATTTTTGAGCTAATACTCTCTTTTGTTTTAATTTGTTTGATCTAGTTTTACTTAACTTAACACAACAATAACAGCAACAACGCACCTAGTGAAATTTCACAAGTAGGGTCTGGAGAGGGTAAAATATATGCAGAAATTACCACTACCTCATAGAGATAGAGATGTTTTCGAAAGACCCTCGTCTAAAAAATTTCATCCCTCAAAAGTAGAAAATATTAGATATGAAATTAAACGACTAGAATGAAAATCAAATAATAATTAGTATGGACAATAAAAGGCTTTTGAATCTTATAGCCTTGAATTAAAAACATATCAAAATATTATTTAATCTTATGATCTCTCATATGAAAAGTCGAAACTAAAAAGTTGCTTAAAAGAAAAAGAGACATTTCTTTTAAGCAGACTAGAGAAAAGTAAATCAAATAAATTAAAACCAAAAAAAACCATCAAATAAGATAGGATATATCTAGGATTAAGTCTGGGTTAACTTAATGTTTTGTTTGATTTATACCTTTAACCAAACAAAAATACATTAATCTCAAACTTAATTATGAAATTTATCTTTTACTTAACTAATCAACAACAACATTACCCCAATGCCTCAAAGACTCCCGCCCATTACGGGGTAAGGGGGGTCGTATGTACGTAGCCTGACCACTATGTTTAAAAATATAGCGCGACTGTTTCCGGATGATCCATGATGAGCATCGAAAGTTGCATTGACTGACTGCTACTTCATAATTGAAAGAAGCGCAGACAGTTTAAACAGCCAATTTGCTTTGTTCATCATGCTCCAAAGCTAAAAAATAGTGAATTTTTGACTCTATCCGAGGTGAATGAAGTTTTTACTTAGACTAATCAAACTACTTGAAATAGTGATAGAGATATTGGATATTTTCAAGCATTTATTTATTGGGACATATATCAAGTGGAAGCAGCCGCAAAAATCCAAAAAGGCCCATAGCTTTCATACTATGGCTAATGGAGACCTACATGTCTGCATCATATCCAGAAACTTTCAATAAGTTTATTTTATCCCCCATCCAATATACAAATTAAATTTATTTTTTATATAACTATCCAAAGTACTGGAATAGAATCAGGGGCGGAGGTGCTCTTTGATCAGGAGTCGGCCAACGTATTTAAATTGATTCTATTTTGACTTTCTCAGAAAAATTATATTATCTATATATGATTATAATTATTTTTTATTTATATATAGTAGATGTCAAATCTCATGCGACTGATTTGTATGTCTCTTTATTCAGATTTTTGAACTCATTTAGTAAAAATTCTGACTCCGCCACTGCATACATTACATCATAGGTGCGACGTTAACATTGCTACTATAATATATATATATATATATAAAACGTTTATGTATAAGGGCAGACCTACAGAAGTATTAGAGGTTTATCCAAACCTCCTCAATAAAAATTACACTGTATATATAAGATAAATTTTCTATATTTCTATACATATATTAATTTTGAACCACCTAAATCAAAGAGAGACTTAGTCAAATGGTACTATACTACCCAACTTGAGCCGTAAATACTATCCTCATGGGTGAGCAGGTCACCTATTTTTAAACCTTTATCTTTTCAAGCAATCAAACTTTGTCAAATGTGCAAACATAATTTGTGAACCCTCTGAATAAAAATCCTGAATCCACCACTATTCATGCCCATATAACATCTTCCTTCATTACTCTATTGGTCAAGAACTTACTCCCGTACATGGGGCAAATATACCATATAATAAGCGAGTTCAGATGAATTCAATGTTGATTCAAATATCGTTTATGCATTAATTAAAAAAAAAGAAGCTAGATAAGTACAAACTTATCTAAGGCAGGAGCCACATTACTGTTATGAAGTCAATAGTTTTATTTAAGTTTTGTTTAAAGAATTCGTTTAATATATATAAATAATCTATCAAAAACCTAATAAACAAAAAGAAAGATAATGGTAAAAAATCCATAGATTCAAAATTTTGAATCCTCCTTTGTTTTGAACATAGAAAATCAAGAGAACCAGTACAAAAATTCCTGAATTCATATATGTTAAAACTGAGTGTAATCTTATTAGATGTATACATTTAAGTGTTTTTTCCAAACATACTACGAATTAAAAATAATGAATTAAGTCCAACCCACGACAAAACGTGTTCTAAATTTGTCTCTGTAAACCACATGACATGTCTTTCTTCTAATGACAAATAATAATTCATAATAGGGTTGAGGACTCACTAAATTCATTAAATTAAAACAAAGAGTGCACTTGAGCTCAATTGAGTTAAATAACGTTCCTAATAGAAGTGGTCATAAGAGGGCAAACAGAGCCTTACCTGCAAGCTTAGAGCCGCATCCAATATTTAAATTTTATGAGTTTCTATAATAAACTCAAGTTAATACTATAGTAGTAACTGAGTTACACAATCATTTTATAGATATTTAACAATTTTTGAAATATATATATACATATACAAAGTTTGAGAAAAAAATTATTACGTTCGACTGCAGTAAATATAAACCCGATAGATCTGCCCCTCCCTGAAACCATAGATGAAAAGATCAAATTACTTTTCCAGCATTTCACAACAGGCTTCAATGCAAAAGATTTTAGAAATCTAGGATTGAAAAGGAAATAAGAGAGACTCACAGATGCAAATTATTGATCACCTTGAAAATTTCAGATCTGATTTGGCCTCTAAACAATAAAATTATCGATCATATGTTGTATAACATCAGCACCTTCAGCATCCAGTTTTCGATCCTTCACCTGTAAACGCAAGTATTGCAGTTTTAAGCACACATGACATGTAAACAAGGTCGGAAATGTGAAAATGCTATAAAGGTCCAAATACACCGTTAAAGTATTTGAAATTGAGCAGCTATACCCTTTGTTAGTAGTTTAGCTCACATATGCCCTTACCGTTCAATAGTTGGTCCAGATATGCCATTAACTTAACTGGAACCATCACTTAACCTAATTAGCTGATTAATGAGCAAAAGCGGCCAAATATGCCCTTAAAGTATGCTAATTAGTGACATCACATTTACCCATAATTTCAACTTTAAAACAGGTTCAAGAAATATGAGGGCAAATGATTAAAGATGGCAAACCCCATCTGGAAAATGCAAGCAGGGAATATGAAAACCCAACAGTTACCTTATTTGAATACTGAAATTTTGCGCAATAGTTCTACATGAAATACTGAGCTTCCTTCCAGTCTGCTAACACCATAATCGTGCTGCAAAATCTTCATTTACTCTTATATACTTTTCATGGAATTTAGCTATAGCATTGAGTGTAACAAATTACATTTAGTTACAGGGTATATGAAGTGAATGGGAAACGGCATCAAGTTACACGGTCTTTTAAGTGAACGACAAATTGCATCTAGTCACAGGTTGTATAAAGTGAGTTACGGATACAACACCAGGGAAGAGAACAGGAAGAGAAAATTGAAGAGTGTGACAAAAGTTGTGCAACTTCAGTTAGTCTGGTAAAAAGGAAAAATGGAAGGATACATTAGATCTGTCCTTGTTTGGGAAGATAAACTATAAGCTCGAGGAAGGAATACTCCTCTGTTTTTACTTTCACCATCTTTTCATCTTTTCAATACGGAAATTCATCGGAAAATTGTGAACTCTCCTGCCTTTCATATCCTTCTCTTTTCTAAACAAAACAGAAGAGAAAATCAAAGTCCAACCACCAGTACCCCGCCAATTCCACATGCAACATTGCATTTCAATACCCCCGAGAATTACTTTTATTTAACGCTTCGATTTGTACTCCCTCTGTCCCATTTTATTTGATGATTTTTGACTGTGTAGGGAGTTTAACAATGAAAAAGAAGAACTTCTAAAACTTGTGGTCTAAACCAAGCCATAGAGATTTTATGACTTATAAGTCAATCTCACTAAATTAAATAGTTCTTAAACATAGAAAGTTGACATTTTTCGAGACTGACTAGAAAGGAACGTGTGTTACTTTCCTCCCAGCTGGCTTACAAAGTGGACTAAATGAACCACAGAATAGTGTAGAATATATCACACTTTACAAGGATGTCAATATCTTACACTAGCTCTCCCCATCATTGCTACCACCACCACACCCACTTGGGCTATAATCATGTTGCATTTTTTAGCACCACATAGTCCTCCACTATGTTATCTACATGTCTAAAGTGGCAATGTCTTAGATTAGCTCTCCCAACCGTTGATACCACCACCACAACCACTTGGGCTATAACGACGTTCTCATTTTTTAGCACCAGGCCCTCCTCCACTATATCATAACATGGCTAAAGTGGCAAAGTGGTCCAGAAAGAGACATGGTTCAAGCCAAAATCTCTCATTTTTCTACTAATGCAAATACGCAAGGTCATAGTGCAATACACAAGATGTATGCAAGAGAATTAGGACAGAAGGAATGGAAGCGTAACACCCCTGCTTCAAAAGCGCAAATTGTGGGTCAGTGGAGCTTCTCGCCAAAACTTAAACCTTGTTCCATCTGCATAACTAGTTAGTATTTTTTTCTTATTAATTCTTCAGGCTATAAAGTAGGCAAGCACCAGGATACAACACATGAGCACACAGGACAAAGACATAAGTCTCGTGAGTACTTTTTCAGTCGTAAATCTGTGAGGTGGATGAATGAAAGTTATCTTTTGCTCATTAAACAAAATACTGTACAGTTCAAACTTCCATCAACATAATTAAATGAGACTTGACTATGGTTCCAGGAGAACCGCTAAAACATCTATAAATGCTCTGAGCAATCACTTTGGTAATTATCAGTAGTCAGGAGAGGGAGACACCTGAATAACACTGTGAGCAGCAAATCTACGCCTGCTCCTGTGAAAGCTAACGTCCACTTTATCCCATGACACTCTAGATAAACCAGTCACCAATTCTTCTGCATAAAATTCCAAACATGAATATTGAAATATTTAGAGGCGAAGAAAGGCTAGACTCACATACATACAATACAAAGGGAGAAAATCAGAATTTCCAGTGGACCAAAACAAAATACCATCTCAAGTAATAAACACTTGAACCAAATAGTGTAGGGGAAGTTTGAAAAACTTGCAATGTTTAAAAAGGTTGAGTGCCTATCTTACATGTATTTGTTCAGGGGCTACACGTTCAATGCACATGATGTAAGTATTTGTATGATTGCGCGAAGATTTTCTTTTTTTTCATAATTTTTAGTGTATTTTTAAAAAATACTCAACACCCAATATTACACTGGTTTCCGTTCGACACAGATTAAATAAAGGAAAATGAAGGATTCATGTGACACGGAGGAGGGGTACATACCATCTCAGTTTTACAAACTTAATGCTCCCTCCATTCCAATTTATTTAGTTTGTTTCAGAAAGAATGCCGCTTTTTTATATTTAGTAATTCTTTATTTCTAACATTCTAATTTTACCTTTATGACACTCCCTTACAAGAATGACGAGGCATGTTTACAACCACAAAATTCAAAGGGTAATTGTGGTATGTTATACACAGTGACGAGACATGTTTACAAACACAAGATTGAAAGGGTAATTTTGGTATGTTATAACACACCCTTTAGTTTATGACCGAAGAGTTCAAAAGTTTTTCTTTTTGTATTCTTAAACTACGTGTTGCAGTCAAACCTAGACGTATTAAACGAGATCGCGGAGCAGCATAATATTTTAGGATCAAAACACATTGGTTATTTCTTTTAACAGTGGTATGTACAAGAAAAACCGATCCACACTTAAAGTCAGTCATGCATGCATGTACAAGAGAGCAGCATTACAAAAATATATCAAAGACCCCAGAAGGGGAGAGGAGGATGGGACTAAAAGAACCAAGAAATGATTTGACCTAAAGTCAGTTTCTTTTCGTAAGGAAAGAGCAACAGACCTTCCAACTTGTCCAAAGAATCATCTTCCTTCACAACAGACTCACCCTGCTCACCATCACAGGCCTTGCAATGTTCTTCATAGACAATGTGAGGATACTTTTCATTCAAGGAATCTACCCACTATAAACACCAAAACATTTTTTCACATAAGATCTGACAGGTGGAAGATAAAATATATACCACGGAAAGATTGTACCTTGGGTAGTTCATTATTGCGTCTAATAGATGACGTTCTCCAACCAACAACATCTAAAGAATTATTGTTAAAGAAAAATGATATATTTCAGAAGTTAGGGTATCATAATTGCGGAATGCCCGACTCAACAATTCAATCAGGATACGGTCATAGCCAACATTTGAATATGCAACTCGGCGCTTGAATGAACGCAATGCAGACCTGTATACACAAATTTTTCAACTAATCAGCATCAATATACAGTGACATTTACTACAGGTCCCAACAAATGCAGGACCAATCAATCCTATATGTACTTTATTATCTCTATAACATACAAGAAATGTAGTTCACCATCGTCTTCCACCATGCGTTTAAGTAATGGAGGCCTCCCTTCATCATTATCGCAAAGAAAAAGATGTCGCCCCGTTCTTTTAAATATCAAATGGATTACATGGAAAGCAGCTTTCTCTAAGGCAGTTACACCAAAAAGAAATGGCACCTGACAATACCTTGAAACATTAGTATTACCAAAGGGTTCAACAGCTGATATAGCATATTTTATATTTCAGACAAGGAAGAAACTTCAAAAGCTTATGAACATGAACACACTTGAGAAAACAGGAACAATGCACTTTGACATACAACAAGATATAGCAACAAATAGAATATGTTAAAGATTGGCAATCACCTCGATCCTTCCAAATAGTTAGATGAGAGAGCATAAATCCACGGTCATCCAGCATGAATCTGGGATCAAAATCTATGTAGGGCTAACCACTATCACTCCCAAAAAACTAATTCTAAGCTATAGCAAAGCAAACCAAACAGAATAAGTACAACACAGAACCGTCACTGACTTGCGATTCTTAAAGAAGTTGAGCTGTGGAAAAACAATGTATATTACCAGAAAGTGCCAAGGTTAAAGAGCAAAGATCTTTTATGCATTTAAACACTCAGAAAACCCAAACCTAGATCACAACATACATGGAGAGTCAGACACCATTATGACAAGATCTAAAAAGTTGGTCAGTATGCAGATTTATGATATGATTAAATGTGGCTGGATTAAAAGATTTTCACATTGGGCAGCATTTAAAACACTTGGACTAGTTCAAATTGAAAGTAGATAAAACTGTCCAAGGATGGAGTTAGGATAAAGGTCTATGCTACCACTATAAGCAGGCAAAGACTTTATGGCGCCCTCAAGTATAAGTTGGAGAAGGACATTCTTTTTAATTCATGGATGCGCTTCTGATTCCTTTACTCATCAAATGCTCTGCAAGCCCCTCCAATGCCACTTCACCTGCCTTTGTCAAGTACGTCTTCAACCCCCCACCTATGAAAAGTTGAAGCTCTCTTTAACCACGCACAAATGCTCGCCCCACCCTCTTGCATCAACTCATCCCTCCACCCATGAGTCTATTCCCCCAACATCCTAACATACATCATCTCCCTTGACCTACCTCAACCCCACTTTGATCTCCTTTAACTGGCTCCTCCACATATCAGATGATCTTCTTTAGCCCGACCTTTTTCCTACTTTGTTGCATTTAATAGGCCTTTTGTCATGACCCGCCACTTGATCTTATATAAGAGAGAAGAATCTAAGTCCGTGACACTTTGTTGCTATAAACCAAAAGTCTCCTTTATAGCAGTAACTTCTCCAGATATCAAAGCTTTTGCATGAAGATTGCATTGGTAATGGGAGTAGATGGTCCAGCAAAGCTTGCCGTGATTTTGAAATTAAAACCACCAAGTCGTTTTCTTTCAGAAACCAGTACAGGAAAATTGACAAAAGAAAACAAAAAATTTAAATGTGTATCAAGGGTATTTAGGGATACAGGCTATTCCCACTAGACCTGATAAACAGGATAGGGTAATGGATAGCAATCCAATCTGAAAAGAAGTTATATTGGCATGCCAGATGACCCTTAAAACTCTAAACCTGGTCTCTAGAAGTATCAAAACGTGGAGGTGTGAATCTCTCTCTATTCTGCTCATAAGCAGCATTTACCGATACTGAGATAAAGGCATATTGAAAGAGGATAAAAATCCATTTTCCTCGATCACAACTATATTACCTTCAAGTATTTGATAAGATTTGAATAATAGCACTAGTACCTGTTTGTTACCCCTAGAACCAAGATGAGGTGTGGCAACAGTCACAAAATTAACTGGTTCCAAACCAGCTATTGTGAAACCCTTCAACCCTTCTACACATGCATTGGCTGATAAATCCTCAGTATTCTCTATTCTAGGAGGTCTATATAACCTCCCAATGGAATATCTTGCCACCAACCCTCCAACAGAGTGTGACACAAAGGAAATTTTCTTCAGACCTGGCTTTCTCTTGATCACTTCAAGAACCTGAATCCATCCCCATAGTGTTAGTAGATTTGGTAGACATACCAAGATCTGGAGCACATATCAGAAAAAGGATAGGATGGAAATGAAAAGAAGCAACAGAGAAGAATGAACAGTATTAGAAGAAATTAACCTCCTCTGACAATCTCTCACCCATTACATCCACACCATCCAATGTTAGTTTTCCTATATTACGTTCGCTACCTGCAGAACAAATCATTTTCTTTAGTCCTCCATTTGGTATTCCATTTTTCTGTGCATATATTGGACGCATGTGGAAACTGAACCAAGATATGCTACAAAAGTACAAATGTCGGTACAATCTAGTGAGCAGCTCATTAGCACTAATCTCAAATGAAACTACGGAAAATGAGAGATAGTTGGTAATTTCACTAGAATTCAGTGCACATAGTTCCCCCCTCTTAATAAGAAAAAGGTGGGGGAGAGTGTAAAGAAAACTTAGTAGCATCTTATCGTCGTAGACAATGATTTTCACCATCTTATGAAGAAAAAATACTTGTATAGAAGAACTGAAAAGGCTTTTAAATCCAATACCACGTGGAAAAGCACAAATAGTGAGCACAGCCAAAAACCATTTACCAGCTATGATATACCTCTGCACCTTGCAAATTTTACCAAGCATGCCAGGACTCTTTTGTGGTATCACATTGACTTGCTTTACTCAAAGGGAAGTTTCAACATAGTATAGAACTACTAATAAAAGTATCCCCTTTCTATAACTTAAACTTCTGGATGGGGCAGTTCATGCATTTCAATATAGATAATAAAGCAGGCAGATGTTTTGAATTCCAGTGTTACCGCCACTCATCAACAAAATATTTTCATGTACTTGGCCAAGAAAAAGAAGCATCCCCAAACATAAGGACAGTGACAGGGCGGGGATTTTATATGCGTGGTTTCTTTTCCCTTTTTAAAATAAAGACCACAGTGTTAGATCATTTCTTAAGCACAGGAGCTGTGCTGATAGCCAACTTTACAGCTTACAAGAAAGAAACACATCCTAAAAGTAAATCATTGTTCTTCTCAGAAAGAATCCATAAAGCCTAATAGAGATATCATGTCATTTACAAAATAACTTCACACCGAAAGTAAGAGGAATACAAGAGGATTCAAAATATACATTTCATTCCTCAGATTTTGAACTTGTAACTTGAAGCAACTTTTAAACCCCCTTCTACACTAGAATTTTCCCCTTTATATAGGATTCAACCATTTATATATAACCAAAAAAGTTCATTTTTGTCCTATTCGCACAATATAATTTTTTGACGAGAATCCATTAAGCCTCTTCCTTCTTACAAGCTCCTCCACTTCATGAGGCAACGTGTTGTAGTCCTAAATGGCATTAATTTGCATATTTAATTTCTAAGTTAAAGAACAAGCTCCACCAAGGCAAACAAATGATTACTAAAAGGTTGTATTTAGGAAGCATAAATGGTATTTCAATTTTCATATAACCAAACAAAGAGCAAGATTCAGATGAATAACTTTGGTCTATCACTATGAACAAAATAACCTCAATCGACAATCTAATTTGCAATGAAAATTTGCTGGAACATAATCAAACGTGAATGTATAAGAAAAAGCAGTTCCTGTCCGGATGGTTATTTAATCCTTACACCTTGTTCTCATTTATATGCATTTTACTTGGACTCAGAACAGATGATATACCATTAAGGACACAGAGTGCAACCACTTATCATATATTGATGTAAAAGGAAGAGAATAACAAAAAGGGTACCTGACATTTATTGACAAAGAAGTAAAATGGTAAGTGTAAGGGGGATGAAGTGTAGAGGATTTTAGTATGCGGAAACAAACATGTGAAATTAGAAATGCCACTCTGGATAGATGCACTTACAATGAACAAAAACTCTGTCAGGAAACCTCCGAACAAACTGCTCAGCACCAAATTTCCAGTCTGTGGTGCTGTTGAAATATATGGATTAAAAAACCAAGGTATAAGTACCTTTGCTTTAAGTGAAAACCATAGAACCATTAGAAAATTGTTTCAGGCAGTATGAATTCGGAAGACTAGCAACTAAGAATTCCAAGTGAAGATACCTCCACCCATCCAAGAAAAAAACTAATGAACACAACATACAGTCTAAAAGCAACTTTCTTATTGCCATGGAAGTTTTCATGATCTATCTATTGAATGAAGTATTCAATATGGACATGTGAATAGCATAGGAGAATATGATCTAGTTAATCAATTATCGCATTACAGGTTCTGAAAATTTCCTAGATAATGAAGCAATGCAAACCACTCCAAAAAGTGCATGTCAAAATATCTAAAATAACAAATACTTCCTCCATTTCAATTTGTTTGTCTTAATTTCCCTTTTAATCTGTTCGAAAAAGAATGTCTTTTTTGACAACTTTTTAACTCAACTTCAGATAACATGTATAAGACCAAATGGTGAAGATCATTTTGGTAGATACTGCAAATTCTTTCTTAAAATCTATGGCAAAGTCAAAATCAGACAAACAAATAGAAACAGCTAGACAAATATCCTCCATTTTCAGAGGAACTATAATAAGACTAGAGAAACTAAAAATATCAGAGGACAATCTCAAAAATCACTATCAAACAGTAGGAGATAAGATTAAAAAAATCCTCCATTTGCCCTCCCTAATTAGATCATAATACCTTCTAATTAGATCATAACACTTCACAGGGGACTAATTACGAATCTCAAAAATCAAAATCAATCAGTAGGAGCTAAAACTAAAAATTCTCCCTTTTCCCCTTCTAATTAGATCATAATACTTCCATTTCATCATCAACAACAAAATAAATTAGTTCAATTCCGTTACTGCGCAAATGACTGGAACAGGAATACAAAACGATGACAACTTAAATACACACACCTTCCGAGAATACCGTGGACCATAATTACAAGATGATCAACGGAGGAAGCATCGGAATTTTCGCAACTGAAGACATCCTCGCCGCTGTTAACAGCTTCCGATGAGCAAACTCCTCCTCCTCCCTTTTCCATTTCGTTTTTTCCTCCTCCTTACTCAAATAAGTACTTTGTTCAGTTCCGATAACTGAATTTTCGTATTCAGTATTACAATTTTTCAGAAATGGAAGATCAAATTACGGGAAAAATGATCGGAAATTTGATATTTCGTCGGAGTTAGGTTAACCGCTTTATAGAAAGCCGGGCCGGGAAGGAGCTATCAGAGTGAGGTGGTTAATTAAGGAAGATCATGATGTGGCGGGGAAATATATAATAAAATAAAATATTATTACAATAATTATTATAATCATTATCAATATTTAAAAAGAAAAAAATATATTAAATGGTGTCATATAATTTTACGAGTAAAGAGTAATGTTTATTTTTTCACATTCATGTATTTTCTATTTTTGTGATTAAATTGGTTAATAAATGTATTTCCTTCTTTTTGATACGCATAATTATTAAATTGACTAATTTTTGTAGCTAATTGTGTTGATTCACAAAAAATCAACTTCACGATATATTTTTATGTTAGCCAGTGGAGTTATATTTTGGAGAAGTGTCAAACAGACGCTAGTCACTACTTTTACTATGGAGGCGGTGTCAGTTTCTTGTTTTGAGGCTACCTCACATGGTGCATGGTTAAAGAGTTTCATTTTTGGGCTTAGAATTGTCGACTCTATAGCTAAGCCATTGAAATTATATTATGACTAAGAATAACAAAAGTGGTAATCGAAGCAAGCATATCGATATCAAATATCTAGCCATAAGAGAACTTGTTAAAGATAAGAAAGTGATCATCGAACACGTCAGCACTGAAGCAATGTTTGTTGATCCTTTAACTAAAGGCATGCTACCGCTTAAAATTAAGGATCATGTAGTCACGACGAAACTTAGTCCACTATGCGACATTTCATTGGAACTATAAATGTTCATGAAACTCTATTTTAAACTGTGCGCATATTTAGTTTTATTTTCAGAACTATCACTAAAAATATGGACCTAGAATAAACATTGAGTTTGTTTATTAATTTATGTGGACTAAGATTTAGAAGCATAGTATATTATGATACATGGAAGATACTAATTGCCTTTAGAGGAGTTGTCGTCATGATTCATGTATTTTATTTCACTTATGGGATTAGGGTAACGGACCAAGTGGGAGAATGTTGAAATGTTGGCCACATTCCATGGATGTGGTCCGTAACTTCCGTAATCTCGATGGATATGATTTGCAACTTCTATGAAAGTTGCAACTACCATTACATGTACTACCCACAGAAATTAACTGCAATTACATCCACTACTTCTTAGCTACCCCACTACTCCATTACACTTCAACTCCTCCCATTACTGATAATCACTAACTTCCCACTATTATACTTGATGATAGAATAGCTATAGATAGGGATATATCTAGTTAAAAGTCCCTAAACATAAATCTCTTTCTAAACTCCACACTATTTTGATTGAGGTTTCAATGCTTAGAAGATTTACCAGAAAGTGAAAAATAAAGGACAACGACTCTAACTACATCACTAGCAATGGCTGAAGGTACATCAATCTACTATTCTGTTGTGTTATTGCTATATATTTCTTTATGCAAAAAACAAAATATAACATATGAAAACAACATTTTTATGAGTTTATGTTACAAGAAATAAGCAAATGATTCAAACACAAGTACACAACACAAGGACTCAATGTACTCAGAAGCACTAAAAAAATAAATTTATTCATTTGCACCTTCATAATCACAGAGTTTCTCATAAGTCTTGTGTATAATATTGTTTCGAGTTGATTTCACATATGGTCATTAAACGTTTATTCACTGTAACAATAAAATAACATAACTACTTTTTGTTGTGTTTCAAATAACTAGGAAACACTTAATTTTTTCTTCTATACCGTGATCGCGGAACCCCATCGTGATCGCGGAGAAGGCCCAAATCACTCATCGCAAATGCGAAGGTGATGGCGGTGAATGTGATGAACAAAATGGCAGACACCAGATACCAGATTTGGAAGAATTTGCTAAGTCTCCGATCGGACCCGGGAATTTGTTTGGAAAGTTCCGAACTTAATGGAATTGTCGAAAATTCGATCTGAGGTCTTCTCTACCCGAAATTTGATTAGTCGCAACCACACTAGTTACGAGCTCAAAAAGACCCAAATGCCCCCGGGCCTTCTGAAAAAGAATATGATGAAGTCGCTTCTAGGCCTGAAATCACCCCATGAAACCAACAAAACCATCAAAATTTTGATCCAAGCATTCGAACTCAAAACGTTGACCAAAGTCATCCTTTATCAAATTTCCAACTTAGGACATCAAATCCACGAAACAACACCAAGTCTGATTCCGACAACTCTCCTAGACCAATTTCCACATTTCAGAACCAATGAAACTGACGAAATTTCATTCTGAGACTCAAAACTCCACAGGGTATCAAAATTCACTCATTGAACAACTTAAGCCTTAAAACTCAAAAACTCCGACAATCCTCAACTCTTCAACAAAAAGCCAAAACCAGTTACACAAATAGACCAATTAAGAGTCAGGACTACAAGTGGGAGGGATAAAATGGTAATTTCTCAAGAATTTATAAAAATGACTGTTGAGTTCATTACAATATTTTATATGATTAACGTAACTACATAATAGAAGAACGAGAACACAAGGGAAAAAATTAAGATTTTGGAGTAAAACGCATTGTTTATGTATATGAGTAAAAGAGATTCACTGAATGTGAATCCAATCATGTACATTTCTATGTTTATGTTAACCTCTAGTTAACATTTCAAGCATTTATTTGGTGATTCTTTGAAAAAATTCTTTACATTGTAGCTCATCAGTGAGCTGAATTTGCCGCGATTCTTTAATCTCCAATCAGTTGTTTAAAACACTGTAGAGGGCTTCTTGTGGTGGCAACAATGCAAAATGAATGTATCTATTGAGACTAATCTATCAACTAACACTAGTAATAGCATGGACAAGCATAGAACTTCGCGTCTCGAAGAAGCTCAAGAATATAGATGAAAGTTGTGTCAATGTTTCCCTGACTTCCACTCTTTGATAGCAGAGAGAAGTGCATAGTTTGGAAGCAGGTGTTTATGTGGTAATGGTAAATTTGTAACAGGTGAATTATCATTGTTCGCGAGCCATGACTCTATTGCCTTCCGGTCATAAGTGTGTCCATCAGCTGCAACACAAGGGTCTTGAATCACTTCCTGTAGCAGAGTTTTCGTTTAGTAAAAAAAAGCAAAGAGCAAGAAGTATGCTTTGCATACTATAACAGCATTATGTAAATTACTAGTGCTTTGACGATGCAAATTTATCGCAACTGTACCTTGAGTATGGGGCATTTGAAGTGGCTAGGAGGTGGAGGTTGATTATATTTCAAATGTCGAGCTCTATCAGCAACCTCTTTCAATCTCTCCAAAATAGGGAGAACTTCATCTTTCAGGTCAGGTCTGTCTCTACGTCGAAGTTCAGTGCATTTTAGAGCAAGTAAAGCTAATTCCTTTGTTTCTTCAAGAGGCCATTCACCGGCTTCTTGATCCAGTAAATCCACCAGGTTATCCTCTTCGATAGCCATTTCTACCATGTGGGCTAAAGCTATCGCTCGTTTTGCTGTAAGCAACTGCAGTATGACCATCCCAAAAGCATAAACATCAGATTTTGTAGAGACTAATCCTGTCCTTTGATACTCAGGATCTATATAGCAAAGTGTGCCAACAGGGCTCGTGTCTTTATATGCGGTCATTGCTGAGGAAGAGTCGGACTGAACCATGGTTGAAAGACCAACATCTCCTATTTTGCTCACTAAGTTATGATCAAGGAGTATGTTAGCTGGCTTTAAATCACGGTGTATGATTGGTTTTGGCTTCGTGTTATGAAGAAAAACAAGAGCGGAAGCAACTTCCCAAGCTATACGAACCCTGTCAAACCATGTAACTGGAGGTGTGTTGTTTTTCCTTGTCAACCTATCCTCCAAACTTCCATTCTCCATATACTCGTATATTAGGCAACCTCGTTCAGGGCATGCACCGAGGAGAAATAATAAGTGAGGATGACGTATTTTGCTCAATACTTCAAGCTGTGAAAAATGCCAAACAAAGGATGTAGTTAGTTTAATTCAAAGCTAAATTTGTCATGTATGTTAGCTTATTTTAGTTATTCGGAATTTTGCATACCTCTTGTTGAAATTGCTTAGTTCTGTGAGCCTCGGCAGAATGAAGAACTTTCACTGCTGCAGGTGTATGATGCAAATAGCACTTGTAGACCATTCCATATGATCCCATTCCTATCTTAAGATCCTCGGAGAATGATGAGGTAGCCGTCACAATCTCTTCCCACGTGAATTCCTGGTACTGATGCAAAGGTAATACCAATGATTTCTCCAGATTTTCTTTTGTTCTGGCTTCTCCGCTAGCAATGCTCTCTGCTGTTCTTCTTTGCTGCGCTTCTCTTTCAACACATTCCATTGCATAGTCAGCTTCCTTCCTTGCTGCTTCGCATTTTAACTTCTCTTGTTCTGCCAATTCTTTCGCTTCCTCCTCTTTAAGGTTTATCTGCTTAAGTTTATTTGCTTCCTCTACTCGAAGTTTCTCAAATTCATTCAGCTGAGAGAAAGCACGAGTATAAGCAAACTTGAAAATCAAAGTTGCCACATGAGATCATAACAATTTTATGTACTCTCATATTGCTATGATCTAATAAAACAAGTAATAGCATTAGTGTTACTAGGGAAAGTCCGGGGAAGGGCTCGACCACAAGGTTCTATTGTACGCAGCCTGGTATTGCATTTCTGCCAGAGGCTGTTTTGAACC
>JAOTQR010000086.1:19551911-19563177 GCA_025774065.1 Solanum ossicruentum | reverse complement strand
GGGTGGGTCGGGGACACGCCCGGCAAGCGGCCCAGGCGGTCGACGGGCGTTGGCTTGGTCCTGGTAGGATTTTATGGCCCAAGGAAGGCGAAACAGGCGATTTCGGCCAATTTGGTACAACATTCTCGAAAATCATATGAGTGGGTCCACAATAAGCTCGATTTGAGGCCCAGGTGATCCGGCGACGTTGACAGAGGTCTGGTAGGATTTTATGGGCCACGGAAGCCCAAACAAGCAATTTGGTAGTTTTCTGTGGGTGTTAGTCCATGGATTCTGGCGCTGTATGGGACTACGATGCAATATTCTAAAAAAATCAGACGGGTGGATCCGCAACGAGCCCGACAAGAGGCCAGGTGGTCCGGCGACATTTGCGAAGGCCTGGTGACAAAGAAAGCCTAAACAGACGATTTCGGCAATTTTTCATTTAAGACGATGCTTGTTTATGAGACATATATATTCACTCATCTTCAATTACTTCTCGGCTCATCATTTGATCGTGTTGTTCTAATGCAGTTCACTGTATCTTTTGTTAATGTCTAGGAAAGTTTTCTGTATCACTGACGATAGTTTTCCCTTTGACACAGCATAAACTGTGCAAAAGACTGGAGTTGTTTCTGTGAGACTTGCACAGTTTTCCCTTTGACACAGAATAAAATAAGTGTTTATAAACACTTTTTAGTTTACTCAAATACTTCAAAAATGCTTAAAATATGTCCGTTCAAACAGGCTTTAAGTTATTGCATTATTGTGAAACTTAATATTATGCTAATTGCAACAAATAAATTTCATAATAAACAAATGGACGAATGAGAACACAAAAGAAAAATTCAAAATTTTAGAATAAGATACATGCGCTAAATGCAATTTATGTGTTATAAATAAAACGACTTTGGAAAGACTTATGTATATGTATAAAATGCATTATGTGTATCTGAATATAACTCTTTCAGCCGTAATTGTTTAAACTCACATGGCATTTTCTAAATTTTAAAAAAATTATTTTGGAATTTTTGTTTTTTCAAAAAAAAAAATATTTCAACTCAGCAAACATGGTTTTAAATTTTAAGTTAATTTGCTTTAATTATTTTAACAGTGACTCCGTGGCCCAATGGATAAGGCGCTGGTCTACGGAACCAGAGATTCTGGGTTCGATCCCCAGCGGAGTCGCATATTATTAATTTTTTTTTGCCATTTCTCTCTACTTCGGAGAATTTCCAAAATAAGTTTAAATTATAAAGTCTGGTAATTCACTAATTTCATCCATTCATCGCTATAGTTGTGACCAAGACCCATTACTTAAAATTACGATTCTTAATCATAATTATTAACATTGTCAATCACTATAATTAGTAGTTATCACTATCAATAGTCATCACTGCCATCAATCATCACTATATATCGCCAACAAATACAATCAACCATCATCACCACTATAGCTAACATCGTCTTCAATCAATCAACCATCGTTAATCATTACCATTCTCAAACAACAATAAAATATCCAGTGAAATCTCACAAGTGGGATCTGACGATCTATGGAGGTAAAATATACGCAGACCTTACCACCACCTCATAGAGATAGTAAGATTGTTTTTGGAAGACCCTCAGCTCAAAAATATCACGCCCTAAAAGCAGAAAATATCATTCCTATACATCATACTATTTTATGAAAATATTTTATTAATACAATATTCGATCAATTTGATATTTTATTAAACTTTATATCTATTAACTTCTAAATAAAAATAAATTTTATACATTCAGATATTAAGAAAACACTCGTAGAAATAGTCTTTCCACTTATATCGGATTCAATAATACATATATTACGAAGTATGAGTAACAAACAGAGATCACAGATCTTAAAGAGAAAATGGCAATCTAAAAATTCCAGAATTGGTTCCTTCTGCAGCTGAGGATTCTCAACAACTCAGGAAAGCTTTTGTAGGTCTCTCTTTTACCTTAACGATATATATATATTCGCTATAGAATTAGTTATGAAATTTATCATTAATATACCTGAATAGGTCGTAGCTAACATGATCTTTTGATAATCTATAATTTGTACGTTGTTAAATAAGATTAGCGATGAGTTTTTGTTGTTTAACGAACAAAATTAGTTGTCATCTATGAAGAAGCATAGATGCTTCTGGCAGAAATGCAATGTACGGTTGGGTACAATAGACTCTTGTAGTCGGGTCCTTACTTGGACTCTGCGCATTGCTGCAACTTTAATACACTGGACTTGCCAAGAAGCATGCATTCGTTTTACATTTTTATGTATAATTTGTGTTTGTTTAATTTAAGTGATTATTGATCACTAATTTAATTATGATTTGATTTTCTATCCAATTAGTAGTTGCATAACCATATAGACGGATCTAAGATTTGAACTTTATGAATTTGGAATTCTAGATGAACAGCAATCTCAAATGCTTATAACCGAGTTCTAAATCTAATACTTAATACATATTTGATGGATTTTTAAAAAAATACAAATATAGAGTTTGGACTAAAGTTTACGAAAGAACTCATTACTTTTTTGAATTAATGAGTTGCAAGATTTCATATTTGATGGATTTTTTAAACACAAATATGGAGTTTGGACTAAAGTTCTAGAATTTATTATGAATGAACTCATTACTTTTTGTATTTATGAGTTGCATGCAAGATTTCATATTTGTTGATAATTTAGTAATCTTGTCTTTCGGACACAATCTTTCTCCCTCTATCACGTAGTTATAAGTCTGCGTGCATTTACTTGACCCCACTTATGGGATTTTACTGGGTATGTTGTTTCTGCCAAAAATACTAGGTTCAATCGAATACGTTGAATGTATGGTGTTACATTTGCCTCCGAGTTTAATCAAATATTTGCACGATGGAGAACGCAATCCGCAAGTTTATCCGAGATGAAATATTAGATGACTTTCTGGTTGGTTTCAGTTTCTTTCTCCTTCGCCAAAAAATTATACTCGTCCATTCCAATTTATATTAATAGTTTGAACATAAATAGAGTTTTTAGAAAAAAATGAAAATTTTTGTTACTTATCTAAAAGATGTTATAGCTTTGGTGTGACATTCTTTTATCATATTTTGAATCCCCTCGTCACCAATCCTGTTTCCTTATGTTTACAATGCAACCAAAATGGCGTTACAGCTTGTAGTGCATTTGTGGAATATGGCTCCACCTGAGCGCGATGCATGCTTGGCTAACGAGGATATCAAACGTCTGCCTGGTAGCAGCTGCATTATCATGGAAATTGCTTGTGCAAGGTCATCCGTTGATCTTTTTAAGGCGAGGCAGAAGTACCAAGCTCATTAAAGAAATCACTTGAGGAAGATGTTGCTGATCACGCGGATGGGGATTTTCGTAAGGTACTTACATATCTGGTTCTATAAATAAGGGGGGTCTAACTAGTGTCTGAGAATAAGCAAGTTATCTTCATAAACGATATGCATCATGGAGTTAATAATATGCTCTGCTCTTCTCTGTGTTGGGAATCTTTGCTCTTATTACTACACTGATTTAGGGTTCAAGGTTCAGGGTTTAGGTTCAGGATTCAGGGTTTTCCGCTACCTGCCTTCTTCATCGTGTTTTGTCCTTCTATGCCATGGTTAGTGAATCATGATTTTGCACTAATACCCAAACAGCTTTTGGTTTCTCTTGTAACTGCAGTAAGATATGAGGGAGAAGAGGTGAACATGGAATTGGCAAGTGAAGCAAAGATACTACATAAGAAGATCTCTGATAAGGCTTATAGTGATGAGGAGCTCATCAGAATTCTTTCGATTCGGAGTAAAACACAGCTCATTGCAACATTTGATCAGTACAGGAATAAATTTGGCAATGCCATCAACAAGGTAGGATTCAAAACACCACTCAAGAAACTCATTGTAAAATTTGCTTAATTTAATGGAGCCTTGGAACAACGGTAAAGTTGTCTCCATGGAACCAGTTACTGATGCTTGCGTCAGGGTAGGCTACCTGCATTCACATCTCCTTAGGGCACATGCCTTTCTATGGACCCTGCGCAAATGGGAGATGCTTTTTGTGCACAGGCTTTCCCGTCTTTAGGTCTTGTAACTTTTACATCTATTGTCAATGACTTGTTTGATGTTCTACACAAGATTCATGTATGCATTTGAGGAAGAACCCCTCTACAACTACCTCTTTTTGAATAAGGTGCGTAACGGGTGAAGTTGTTGCCATGTGACTGAGGTCACGGGTTTTAGCTATGGAAACAGACTCTTGCAGAAATGTAGATTTAGACTACATACAATAGATCTTCACGGTCTGGTCCACACCATGCTGGTTTCCTTTTTCTTTGGATATCAGTAGTATGAACTTTTCTTGATCAGTCATTGGCCATATGCAGGATTTGAGAGCAAAACCTAAGGATCCATACTTGGCCTTACTCAGATCAGCAATAAAGTGTTTGGTAGAACCCGAGAAGTACTTCGAGAAAGTTCTTCGACTGTCTATGAATGGTTTTGGCACAGACAAAGAGTCGCTTAATAGAGTTGTTGCCACTCGAGCTGAAGTCGATATGGAGCTCATTAAAGAGAAGTACTACAAGAGGAACGGTGTAACTCTGGCCAGTGCTATCTCTGATGCCACTTCAGGAGACTATGAAAAAATACTTTTGGCCTTGATTGGGCATGGAAATTCCTTGAATTACACAAGAATGTTGCAGGATATGAGAAGTGTTTCCTAAAATTCTGCAGTTTTGAGTTTAATTCAAGGCTATTTGGCACAGTGTCCCATAAGAGTTATACAACGATTTAGTTGCTATCGGTTTCAGTTTAGTTTGGTTTGGTTATTGGATTATTTACTATACACAAATATAAATGCAATGATCATTCAAAATGAAAAAAAAAATGATAAGGATCTATGGAAGTTAGAACGACTGACATTATAGAACTTTCAATTACTAAATTTACTGATTTTTTTAAAAAAATATTAGTTATTTTGCCTAGAAGGAAGAGATAGTGACATTTCTAGTGCCACCGGGAATTATCATTGACATTCATATACATGAAATCAATAAGATAAATATACATAAGTAGATTGAAAAATAAAATTTGATGAAAACATATATAAGATCTTTAAAATTGTTTTTTGAAAATAATATATTATGTATGTATAATTATTCGATTATTCCGTACAAAACCAGACCCAAATTAAACACTATCGATTTTTAAAAAACTAAAACCAAACCAAATCAAACCCAAATAAAATTGATTTATTTAATCAGTTTGATTTGGTTTTTTCAGTTTGAATCGATTTTTATTCAAACCCTGAACACCCACACTATCCAGACAAGTAGTGTTTCAGGAGGATAATAGTCCTATATTTTGAATCAAATGAGGGTGTTAATATTGTTTTAATATGACATGATTGACACCTTTGAATTTACAATCTTCATTCCCAAACCACATTTTGGGTAGGAGAAGGCCTCACTAGACAGAAACAGATGAAGTGTTGGAATTTACAGGTTAGTATAAGTATCGCGCAGTTTAATGTGATTTTCTTAAGATAATCTGATGCTGCTCTCTCCGCCTGGAGGTTGGCGGACGCCACCAAAGCAAACTCTGGATTCAGTTTTAGAATCGGAGAATATACCGCTACCACTCATTTCTCTCAGCTTAGACTTGCTCAGTGACTTTTCTGAAGATCCAGAAGGAGTGACATCATCTCCCTGCTTGAAAATGCGATTGCCATACAAATCTGCAACCTTCTGGTTATGTATTTTCTTTACTGGCTCTACAACAGGTTCACCGCCAAAGAAGATACTGCTTTGACCACCAGCAGGCTGCACAATGCGCAAGAGAAATGAGATCCATAGTTGCTAAAATGCCAAAACACAGTGTCTAGCTATGCATTATGCCGCCTTTTTCTACTGTTAACTTCATCTACCTGAAGCATTTTATTATGGTAAAACCAATAAAGCACTTCCTTAAATCTAATATCATTTTCACGAGATCATCACACTGAATACTCAAACTCTATTTGAGAAAGTAGATGATGGGAAGGGATTGAGGAGATGAGTTGGGATGGGGGAGTCGTGCAGTCAAGGCTGGAGAGAGAGTTTTGAAACACAAACAAGTCTCACAAGGCAACTTACATTAGAAACCTTGACAGATGTGCGCACGGTTCGTGGAGCAGGTTCAATCATGTCTTCGCTTTCTTTGTGTTCCAATGACCGTGCAACAGAAACTGATCTTGGAGGAACTTCTATGGGAGGTCCAAAGATGTTACTTCCACTAAGTTCCCTGCTCTTTGCTTCCGACAACTGCTTCACCTTTCTATGTATCTGTGTTTCTTGGCTTCCACTCAGCTCGTGCTGCTTTTCCACTTCTGTTTGAGTGATAAGCGTCTCCTGGGAGATATTTTCTTCAGTACTAGATGAAAGCTTATCTGTCTTGCTTTCTTCGTTTCCACTCAGCACGTCCTGCTTTTCCACTTCTGTTAGATTGACAGGCATGTCCTGGCATATCTTTTCTTCAGGACTAAATGAAATCTGGCTTTTCAAAGTTGCACCTTGCTGCAATTGCATTGTAAAATTTGATCAAATTGATATTCACTGATTTCCTAATCATGTAGCCTGCTAGCCTGGTGCGGTAATACAACAACATACCCTGTGTATTCGACAAATGGGGCCTGGGAAGGGTGGTGGTATACATAGCCTTACCCCTACCTTGTGAAGGTAGAGAGAATGTTTCCAGTAGATCCTCGACTCAAGTAAAGCATAACCAAAAACAAAAATGTAAAGCAAATACAGTAGTGAAGAAGTTAGGCTGGAAACAATTAAGAAAAAAACAAGTAGCAACAACAAATGATACGATAACTAAAGCACGGAAACCAAAGAGTAATACTAAAATCGAAGAATATGACAGTATGAGAGTAATAATAGCAATACTGATTAGGGAACCCGACAACACTGAAGTACCTACTAACCTTCTACTCTAGTCGGTGCGGCATAATTTTCTTAAATAAGAGGAGACTAGTACCTGAACTATCCGCACTGAAGTCCTGTAGTTAGCATTACCATTAACAGGTCCAGATTCTGATGCAATATCTTCACCACCAGCGGAAAATATATTGCTGCCACTCATCTCCTTCAGTTTATATGCCGAAGAATTTCTCCTGAACATAGCAAGTTTCAACAGGGACTGAAATTTGTCAGTTATTTGACTTTTCATTTTCTTTCTAAATGATAGGAACTTCTTTGTCTACAAACATGAATTGCAACATGGAAACGTAATCCTAACGACCCTCCAGGATTTTGGTTCCACTAGTCGCAAGTTGTGTGAGCTGTGGAAGTGCTTAGACTACGCATTCATTTAACTTGGATGTATGTCTTCATTATAATGATACTATGACTATCTTCAAGCTAGTCATCAACACCGCACCCCTCCCCCTTCATTATTATAGCCACAAAAATTATCCTTAAGTCCAAAGACAAAACCATACAATAATGAGCTAACTTGACACAATCCTTATGGCTACAATTTCTGATACCAAAGCAATCATCACTACTATATGGATAATACTTCTAATGTGAAGGTATCCTAATATATAAAATGGTTGATCAGTTAGAAACCGAATGTTACAAAACTTATCAACAATCAGCAGCATCAAATCTACATTTTCAAGAAAAAAGTCAAATTGATGACATATACAACAAATGATGGGACAGATCAAAACACAAAACCATTCGAATCAAAGATTATGGAGAGGCATCGTACATCCTGAATTCCTGATCATTGAAAAGGAAAAATAATAGAATATAACATCTCCACTGTATCGTACATTTAAACCAAAATGACGATCATCTTAATAGCAAAACAAACAGGGAATAACCAAAACAAATAATCTTTTTTGAATACTAGGATAAGAAAAAAATAAATGCATGCATTACTTCTATATGAAACATAATTGTCATTAAAAGAGGAGAAGACATGAGATTCCTGGCAAAATTCTGGAGTTTGAAATGAACAATGCACCATTGCACAATAGAACATATTAGGTTAACATGCAATACAATAAGGAAGAAAAAAGAATCATATATACAAAAATAATGAAATATCAATCAATAAATAAATCTATTACGCTTCAATTCCAAATAAATTAGAACATGTTATATAAATACTTCTTTCTATTCATTCATTTTTTGTTCAAATACCAAATAGTAAATGCAAACGGATTAAAAATGCCCCAAAATACGTGAAATTTAACAAATGTTAATAGTTTGGTTTAAAAATGTCCCTCTCATGAATATCCAAACGAATAGGGGCGTGCATTTTCTTTTTTGATCACCATTTTGTCTGGACAAGCTTTCACGCATTTCAATTAATTCTAAAGATAGCAAATAACTATATCCGCCAAAAACTAAGTACATTTTTTAAGCCAAACTATTAGGGGTGTTCGGTGTGAGCAATAAAAATAAATAATCATCGGATAAAAACATAGTACAACAACAACATTACCCCAATGCCTCAAAGGCTCCCGCTCATTGCAGGGTAAGGGGATCAGATGTACGCAGCCTGACCCCTATGTTTAAAAACATAGCGCGACTGTTTCCGGGGGATAAAAACATAGTGAAGAGATAAAATTTTGATATCTTATTTGGTTGTCAAGTTTGGGATAAAATGGCGGGATAACTTATTCATGATAATTAATCATGGGATAACTAATGTCGGGATAAGTTGTTTCACAACCAAACTACCCCTTGTATAAGGTTATTTTTCTTCAATTTCAATTTCATATAGTTCAAGGACATATTTTACCTCGAAACAAAAAAAAAAATTCAAAATCTTAAATTTTTACCCTATTTTCTCACCTTTTGTACAAGCTTTCAGCTTCCTCATCAGTAACATCCCCTCCAAACAACACCTTACTCATTGCATCAGAAGGCTGCAACCGGAAAGAACAAAAAAACAAAATTAACCCTCAACAACTCGCCGCCGGAGAAACGTAAACGACGAAAAAAATGGCTAAAAACATACATGTCGAAAACGAGAAGCGGACGACGGCGGCGGAACGTCCGACGACCACGTCAGCAGATCCGCCGTGCATGTTCTCGAATTCCGTGCAAGTTTAGACTTCTCCATTGTTTTTTTCTTTTCACGGCCACCGAGTTAGCTCGAGGATAACTCGGCGAGTCGGAACGTCGGAAATTTTTGCAAAAATTATTTGAGAATTTTATTATTTTTTTTTTCTGAAATGTTTTGCAGAAGTTTGCTTTTTATTGCTATTTGTTGGTGACGTACGATTTTATTTTCTCCCTCAATTTTTGTGGGCTATTTTGCATGGGTGTAGAATTTTGACACGTGGATTTTGAATCCATGTAAAGTGGAAAATATATGCAAAAACTAATGAAATTGCTAAGTTTTATTTTTGGTTATGTTTTTAATGGAAAAATTACGTAACTAGAAAAATATATGATATATATTTATATTATATCATTATGTTATATCATTATAGTATAAATAATTTATAGCTATAGTTAGGATTTTATTGCTATAGTTAGGATTTTGTTGTTATTGTTTCTGAAATCTCTCCTCTATTCCTCTCTCTCGCATCTTTCATCTCTCTGCAATTTCTCGGTAGATATATAATTATATATGTATACCAGCTGCATATATATAATTACTTTGACAGATATACATAGTCAATTCGACAAATACATGTATATAATTTCCCTCTCTGCCCTCTCTCGCTTGCCTCTCTCGATCTCGCTGGTCTCTTTCCCAATGTCACTTACTAGATATACAAATATATATATATATTAGTTACACATATATAATTATCTGACAGATATACATATACAATTTGACAAATATATATATACACAATTCATCTCTCTCCCTCATCTGTCAATCTCGTTCGCCTCTCTCCTCCCCTCCACGTCACATAGTCGAGCTTATACCGTGTAATTATATAAAATATAGGTATTTGACCATATTAAGTTTTAAGCATAGGTTATTTATGAAAATTCTCGTTTTTTTAATCTAAAGTATAGTATTATCGAACCCTCATCAAAAAATTAAAAGTTTAGGTAGTCAACCAACTAAGCTACTAAAATTTCACTATTACCAAATTATCCCATATTTGTTTTCTTCTTCTTCTTCTGTTTTTTACCAAAGCAGAATTTCATGATAAATTAGGTGGACTATACGTACTCAAATTTTTTGAGAAGAAAATTCCAAATTTACTTCTCTATTTTTTAACTATGATTTAAAATTTTATTTATTTGCATGCAATGAAAATTCAACTTTTAATTATTCAGATCTAAAATTGTTAAGTTTGTTTATCTTTCTGGTCTTAATCTAAAATTAGTATGCGTGCTCATTATTGTAATTTTACAATTACTTAATAATTATGAAAAATACTTTTTTTTGTCATAAATGTTATTTGAAAAAGTAGTTTTAAAAGAGTACCAATTTATATTTGACTGATCAATGTACTTTATGTTTAAGATTGAACAAAACTTGCCTGCACTTATTATATATACCAATCTAATAAATGTATGCCATGTGTTTGAATTTAAAATTAATTATTCTACTTTAATTAATTAATTAATATATGTGTCTTTTACTTTATTAAATTATCTAATCATAAAATATTACATTAGTTAAGTGTATAAGCTGAGTATGATACCTATTATTACTATTTAGAGGCACTTATTATATATACCAATCTAATAAATGTATGCCATGTGTTTTAATTTAAAATTAATTATTCAGAGGCACTTTTGGCCAAACACCTAATGTCTCTGAAAATAATATTCCCTTCGTTCCATTGTATATTGCGTCCTTTGACTTAGCACAATATTTAAGGAAAAAAATAAGACTTTTAAAATTTATGTTCTAAAATCATTCAAAGATAATTATATGGTTGAAAATCATTTCATTAAAGATAAAAAAAAGAAATTTTAAAGATAAATTGATTCCGATTAGAGTAAGACGATATTTTTTTTAAAACGAATAAAAAAAATACATAAAATAAGGCAAAAAAAATATTAATTTAATTTGAATAATAATCAATCCAAACCAATCTGAACACCCCATCTCCCCTGGATATAAAAAGAGACAAACCAGGGAGAACTTCAAGGTCAACGAATTATAATACCAATATTTTATCAAGTTCACATGCTCAATAGTATCTTTTATCAAATTTATATTTATAATACCAATATTTTATCAAGTTCACATGCTCAATAGTATCTTTTATCAGATTTATATTTATAATACCAATATA
>JAOTQR010000086.1:19511654-19522939 GCA_025774065.1 Solanum ossicruentum | reverse complement strand
GCGCTTTTTTCATTTGTGAAGTAGCAATTAGTCAATGCAACTTTCGACGCTCCTCATGGGTCATCTGGAAACAGCCGTTTTATGTTTTTAAACATAAGGGTTAGGCTGCGTACATCCGACCCTGCAATGAGCGGGAGCCTTTTGAGGCACTGGGGTGGGGTATGTTGTTGTTGTTGTTGAGGAAAGGAGAATGTATACATTTCAATTTTATATTGAAAATTAAAAGGACTATTTACGATAGACTTGAGATAGTTAAAAGCACGGGTCCACAATATCCATTCCATAAATTAACAACGTGGAGTCTCATTTGATTTTTCTAAAACTTCACGCCTTTTAAGTTTCTAAAACTAGTCAACAATCTCCACCGCCCAGAATCATCTGCTGACCAAACTCGATCGCCGGAAAAATGGTGGAGCTCAAGAACCTAAGATCAAATACGTTGACTCTTGTACTGGTGAATATTGCTGGTATAATGGAGAAAGCTGATGAATCATTATTACCTGGTGTTTATAAAGAAGTTGGCAAAGACTTGCATACGGATCCAACTGGTCTTGGTTCTCTCACTCTGTTTCGATCATTAGTTCAATGTCTTTGTTATCCATTAGCTGCGTATCTCTCCGCTCGTCATAACAGAGCTCATGTCATTGCTCTTGGTGCTTTCCTTTGGTCTGCTGCTACTTTTCTTGTTGGCGTCTCTGCTAATTTTACTGAGGTTTCTGCTTCAATCCCTTTTGTATATCGTGTTTAATGAATTTTGCTGATGTTTTACGGGTGTGGGGGTGGTTGTTTTTTTGTTAAATTGGGGGTAAAGGGAAGGGGCAGATGTACGGAATTCTAATCCGTAGTAAATGATAAAGAGTAATTTACCAAATTGCCCTTTTAATTATAATAAATGCTTATTGTTTTGTTGTAGTATCTGTTCTATTACTATATGTTGTTTTTGTTATAATCTGTTTTTTTGGTACTCTGTCGCTTATTTTTCTGGATTGGTTTGGACTGTTTTTCTTCGAGTCGAGGGTCTATTGGAAACAACTTATTTACCTTTGTGGTACGGGTAATGTTTGTGTATATTTTACCTCTTTGGACCCCATTTTGTATCCGAAAACAGTCGATCTATGTTTTAAAAATAAGGTTAGACTGTGTACATCCGACCCCCCACCCCGCAATGGGCGGGAGACTTTGAGGCAATGGGGTAGTATTGTTGTTGTTGGACCCCATTTTGTAGGAATAAAGTGGGTTGTTGTTGTTGGAATGTTTGTGGGGAGGGGGCAAATGTGTGGGATGTAAAGGGTTCCCAAGTTGCTCGGACTCTCCAAAATATTGCCGCATGCATGTTGGATCCTCCAGAAATGCACTACTTTGAAGGATCTGATGCACTGATAATATTTTTGAAGAGTTTGAGCAACAAAGAGGGATTCTATGCTTGGAGTGATTTGATAACATGATATTAATTGGATGACAGAAACTTTGGTTATCATTTATCGCTTTGTTGTACTTCAGTTGATTATAGCTAGTCTCTACCTTAGGAACAGGAAAATATTAGCATTTTGTTTCCCTTCTAGTTCTGCTACTCTTTATTGCCGAACGATGATCGAAGTGTTATCTTTCTTGAATTTGAGGTGTATGGTCACAGTAGAAATCTCTTGTTGTTTGACAGATAGCAATTTCTAGAGGTTTGAATGGAGTAGGGCTTGCAATAGTCACTCCAGCAATCCAATCTCTAGTTGCTGACTCAACTAATGAAAGTAACCGCGGTACTGCTTTTGGATGGTTACAACTAACAACAAATTTTGGCTCTACCCTTGGAGGTCTTATATCTGTGCTGTTAGCCGAAACATCATTCATGGGGATACCAGGCTGGAGAATCTCCTTCCATTTGGTTGGTATGATAAGTGTTGCTGTTGGAATTTTGGTCCGTCTCTTAGCTAGCGATCCCCGTTATGTTGACAGTGATGGCAATGCAAAAGATCAACCTCCGCCTCCACCATTTCAAGAAGAAGTGAGACAACTGCTAAAAGAAGCAAAAGAAGTTGTGAAAGTACCCTCATTTCAATTACTTATAGCCCAAGGGATTTCGGGGTCATTCCCTTGGTCGGCATTGTCATTCGCCCCTATGTGGTTGGAGCTTATTGGCTTCTCTCACAAGACAACAGCCTTCCTCTGGACTTTGTTTAATGTTGCTCAGTCAATTGGTGCATTGTTTGGCGGTGCGATGGGGGATGTCCTAGCCAAGCATTTGCCTAATTCGGGTAGAATTATTCTAGCTCAGATAAGCTCCGGTTCAGTAGTTCCTTTAGCTGCAATTCTGCTTCTGCTATTGCCTTATGATCCTTCAACAGCTTTGATGCACGGTTTAATCATGCTTATCTTGGGATTATGCGCATCGTGGAATGCTCCAGCAACGAACAAGTACGTCTCCTTGTGTTCACTCTATCATCTGTTAGAATACTTAGCTAAAAGTACTCATTGTTGATATATGTTGCAGTCCAATATTTGCAGAGATTGTTCCAGAGAGAGCTCGAACAAGCATTTACGCTCTGGATCGTTCTTTCGAGTCAGTTATATCATCATTTGCTCCTCCACTTGTTGGCATTTTGGCTCAACGCGCTTTTGGTTTTAAACCAGTTCCAACGGGATCAACAGGCTCAGAGGAAATTGAAACAGATAGACAGAATGCTGCCTCACTTGCTAAGGCACTGTACACTGCAATAGGCATTCCAATAGCAACTTGCTGCTTCTTCTACTCATTCCTCTACTGCACATATCCACGAGACAGAGATCGTGCCAGGTTGCAACAGAATGAACAAACAGACAATGCTTCATCTGAACAACGACAAGCCTTGCTTGAGAACGATGAGCAGAGACTTCTTTCAGTTAGTTGAATCTTCCCACAAGATTACATACGTACATGGAATCCGATAGGCACAAAATTCACTTCTTTCTATGTTTGTTGATTTCTCGCTCAAATTCTGAAATGGCCAAAACAAGTTGAATTTCTTTCTTCAGAGATATGATATATGTATATGCTTATTAGTTTCAAGTGGAATTAGAACAGACTTGTTAATTGTGTAATCTAGTACCTTGTTATGCTTATTATTTTGCCGACTTCAACATTTCAACAAGCATATTTTGTAGAAGTAAAATTTTTGGAGTAAATTTTACTCACTATTTTCTTGGAAGAGCATAAGAAGGTTAATACAACAACATACCCCCAGTGGGATCCCACAAGTGGGGTTTGGAGAGGGTAGAATATACGCAGACCTTAACATTAATTTTTCAAGGCAAGAAAAATTTTCTCAAATCTAATTCTTCTCTTCACCATCTTTCTTGCCTTCTTTCATCCATTTGCACAATGTATATATACAAGTATCCAAAAGAAATAAAAAAGAGTTGATCTCCTATACATGTTTATGTATAATTGGCTCTATACTAAATATCAAATGCACAACTATTTGTACTATTTTGTACAACTATTGTTTTGTTGTATTTGTACAAAAATGAGTCCTTACAAATTCTATCCATTAGTTATTTGTTTCCCTTCAATGAGATCAAGTGGTCGAGATTGTTTTGATCATTTCTTGGGTGATAGTCTATGATGTTGCCACATGTACTCTTCTTCTTTAGAATTAAGCTTGTGATTCATTTCCATATCTACATGTCTAGCAGATTTTGATAATTCTGTTCCAACACTTTATTCATGCTCATATAACACATAGTACAAATAGTTGTGTATTTGATATCTAGTGTAGAGCCAATTATACATAAACGTGTATAGGAAATCAACTCTCTTTTATTTCCCTTTGGATACTTTATATATACATCGTACAAATGAATGAAAGAAGGCAAGAAAAATTTTCTCAAATCTGATTCTTAAAGAAGAAGAGTACATGTGGCAACATCAGAGACTATCACCCAAGAAATGATCAAAACAATCTCAATCACTTGATCTAATTGAAGGAAAACAAATGACTAATGGATAGAATTTGTAGGTACTCATTTTTGTACAAATACAACAAAACAATAGTTATGTTGTACAAAATAGTACAAATAGTTGTGTAATTGACATCTAGTGTAGAGCCAATTATACATTAACATGTATAGGAAATATGCTTTTTTTAATTTCTCTTTGGATGCTTGTATGTATACATTGTACAGATGGATGAAAGAAGGCAAGAAAGATAGTGGAGAGAAGAATCAGATTTGGGAAAATTTTTCTTAACCTACGACGTGCCATTTCTTGAGGCAAATTTCCATATAAATTGTTGCGATTCAAGTCAAGGGAAATAAGAAATGTGAGATTTGCAAAATCAGGAGGAATTTTGCTAGTAAGATCCATGTTGGAAATATTCAATGACCGACATGTGTGTCCGTCATTGAAGTTAGTGCCAATTAATTAGTTTAAGTGATGATTGCATTAATTCAAAACTGATGATAATGCTTATGAAATTATGATAATAACGTAAAGAGCCTATCGACAATGACAGTTCTTCTTCAAACTAGACATATGCATCCTACATGGCATCCCACTTGTATACATATGTAAAGAGCTTATCGACAATGACAGTTCTTCTTCAAACTAGAAATCATCATAATTCATTGTTAGTTAATTAAGTCAAGGCTTGATGATCAATATCACCACTAGTATTATTATTATTTAATAATAATAATAATAATAATATAATTATCCTTATAATATATTTAGCAACAATAATAAATATAAATATTTATAACCTCCATTCAATATCAGTTTCATTAAAGAGTTTAACGACACTGAACATAATAACATTAATTCAATTACCACTTAATACTTATAAATATTGATGCTAAATATCTTTTTTATCGAAGTATATTACTCGTATCAAAATCGTATCGTGAACAATAATGCTGACTCAATAAAGTGCAAAAGAATAGGATAGAAAAATATGAGCCACCATTAACCTTTTCTCTTTCCTAGTTCTAGAATAACAACAACAATAATAACAATTTTCTTAAACCTTATATCCCAATGCCGAACCCCAAATTTCCATGCATGTAACCATAGCGTTACATTTCTTCTTGTTCTTCGATTTCTGTTACGTCCACCCCTCGCATGGAAGGGCGGACCCCACTCACTGGGAACAGGAAAAATAGCATCAGACTTTCCTCGGCAACATCCCTCCGGTTAGCATCCCCTCCCGACCGATCATCGGATACCTTCGTTGTCCAAATCCCTAGAGATCAAGTTTATCGTGTGCCACCACCTGAAAATGCAAAACTGGTGGAAACTCGTACCCCCGATGATAATATTCGAGGCAAGAGAAAAATTGGACGTCGTTGTTGTTGGGTCTTATTTGGGTTGTTATTACTTGGTATCGTTATAGGTGTTACCATCGGGATTATTCACATGTTGTATACCCCTAAAAGCCCTGAATTTTCTGTCCTTCGTGTCCATTTCACCAATGCCACGGACCCTAATAGTCGCGGCCATGACCAAAAAAATAAACATCTAAAATTCGAGATCGATTTGAAAATCAAAAATGTAAATGAAAGAGTGGATGTTTCATTTGGTGATGGGAAGACCAATTTTGTTTTCAAGAAAAATGATGTAGCACAAGGGAAATATCCTTCAAATTCACAAAAAGGTTTGGGTTCAAGTAATGTTCATCTTAATCTTGATGTTGGTTCAAATGGGAAATTGCCTAGTGATTTGTTGAAGGCACTTGAAGATGACCAAAAGAAAATAATAATAATGTCATTGATTATTCATGTGCCAATGGAAATGAAAAGTTGGGTCAAAATTTTGAAGAAAGATTTGACAATTACTTGTGATTTTGATGTGGAAGACTTGACAAAGAAATCCAAGATTGTGACTAATACATGTATAACAGATTTCTAACACATTAAAAGGTGACAGGTTAATCCATGGAAATTTAATTATTACTAATAGTTATTGATTTTCAAAACTCATGGTAATATTGTTATCATTGTTATAACTTGTAATATAATGAGTTTTCCCTTTTTCTTCATCAAAGAAACGACCTTTTGACAATAGGGGCACAAATCGAAGTTAGGGACGCAAGGAGGTTCATCTGATGAATCTGTTTCATCGAAAAATTACATCGTATACCAGGTTAAATTTATGTTTATGTATATATAATGAATGTTGAATTTCTTTGTCGTCTTTGTATTTTACTTCTTTATTTTTGAATTCTAAATGAAAATTTTGGCTCCATCAATATATTTTTAAATCTTAAGATTTTGCATATGCTTTCATATTTCTTGTAACCAAAAGTTTAACTCTTTGAATGATCATTTCTCTTTATCAATATTTTGAGTGTTTTTGGACAAACAAGTAATAAATGTTGGGCCTACAATAACATTAGTGTGCCCTGTTATCTGGTAAAGGCCCAAATTAATAGATGAAAAGAGAAGAGAGTTCAAATATGTAATTTTGAAGGAGAGACTTGGAGTAACTGGTAAAGTTGTTATCATGTGATCAGAAGATCACAGGTTCAAGCTTTAGAAACAACCTCTGACAGAAATGCAAGGTAAGGTTGCGTACAATAGACCCCTGTGGTCGGTTCCTTCCCCGCTGTTCAAGCCTTGAAAACAGCCTCTTGCAGAAATGCAAGGTAAGGCTGGGTAAAATAGACCCTTGTGGTCGGACCTTTCCCTGCTTTTCAAGTCTTGGAAACAACCTCTGGCAGAAATACAAGGTAAGACTCGTACAATAGACCCTTGTAGTCTGGCCTTTCCATATTGTTCAAGCCTTGGAAACAACCTCTAGCAAAAATACAAGGTGAGGTTGTGTACAATAAATCCTTGTTGTCGAACCCTTCCCCGTATCCTGGGCATAATGAAAGTTTTAGTACTCTAAACGTGCCCTCAAATATGTAATTTGAAATAAGCAAGAATGTCTAAATATTACTCTTGCATTAAGTAAAATCATTTTAAAATTATTGAGATTAGATAACCAATTCATTGACAATCATCCATTGGCTTTGGTGATCAATTGGAATCAACCCTTCTTAGACTGCTACATAAACAAGATTCTAAAGGGTCCATAGTTTAAATGTGTGCCCTTCTTACACATGTTAGATTCTTCTTTTTACTTTTTTTCCCCTATTTTCCACGATGTTTGATATTTATATTCAGATCTAATTAAATTTAAATTCACATATTGCATAATTTTTTGTAGAGCAACGCTCCCAAGATAAAAATTTCATTTCCAATATACTGAACTCGAGACCTTTAATTAAAATTTTTTGTTGCTCCCTATGGTCCAAATTATAAATCATTTTGATAAAGTAGTTTGATATTTTCTTCATCCCATATTAGTTATTCAAATCAAAATAGTTGTTTCAAATAACTAATCAATTTGCAGAATTAAAGATATAATAATTTTACCTTTATGATTAGTTCTTTTTGAAAATGTAAACGAGTCTGTAAATTTTCAAAAAAAATTCTTAAGAGATAAATTAGTAAAATTATTCTTTTGATTTATAGTTTTTAAAGTAGCGTGCAAAGAGAAAAATAAACCACCATCATAAAATGAAGAAAGTACTAAATATTTGATATTTTTGAAAATTTTATGTCCAATCAAACACGTTCACATTAAACAATGAATGAACCATCAAAGAATGTGGTGTAGCGGATGGAGCTGCTCCTACTTCATAGGTCTCGAGTTCAAGCCTTGAGAATGGAAAAACTTTTAGTAGAAAGTACTTTCCGCCAAATAGAGCCCTATACGACAGGAATCTGAATATAGTCGAGCTCCAATATAAATACAGGACACCGAGTGAAAACAAAAAGCAATGAATGGACTATGACATAAAAAGATTGGATTAAGTGCTTATATACATAGACACAAATACGTAGGTAGCATAAGAATTAATACTCAATTCATTGAATGTTTGAAGATTCCTTGTCATTATTGTCCAATATCTACCACTCTTTTTCTTTAAAGGATCTTAGGGCACTTGGAGCTTCCTTTTTTCCCCAATAGATTCACTTTAGACTTCAACTTCATTTAATCTTTTTGTCCTCACTTTAGATTCAGCTAAATCTTTTCAGCTAGTTTATAGTCAGGGGGTTTATCCGACCTCCTTCGTCGTGACAGAAAATTATATTATTTCTACATAGTTAGAATTAATTTTTATGTATATATGGTAGATGTCAAATCTCCTTTAACTAGTTAGTGTATTCACTTTTTCAAATTTGAACCCTTCTTGGCTGCCACTGGTCTAAAACACCAAAATAAGTAATATTTGTCCTCCAAAGGCAAAGAATATAATTCATTAGATCGTCAAAAATGGAATCGCAAATTAAACATGGTCAATCAATTATATTCTAACATGTCAAAAATTAAAATAATCTTGAAGTATTGTCTTGTGATCTAAATTTATCACACATCAATTAGTTTTATTTATGTTCATGAAAACTTTATTTTTCAAAAAAGAAATACTGACCGGTAATTAACCAAGAACACAACAAAATTAGATGACATAATCTCTAAACTAACTATAGCTATCATCATAATCTAAATCCCAAATAGAATTTGCAACTTCATGATTTAGAACATCTTGTGATGGAGTTTCATTTGATGAGTTCATGTTCCCATAATTTAGCTCTTCAAGGATGTTTTCATTATCCCAAAAGTTTCCAAAATTTTCCACCACTCCATGAGATGATGTTTGTGCATGATAGTTTCCAAAATCTTGTTGGATAGTGATGATTTCCATTTCTTCTTGTGACTTCACTTGTGCTCCAATCAAATAACTAGAAAAGTTGTTAAGTTGTTCCTCATCATGACCATAGGTACTTAAAAGTTTTGCTACAGATGATACACGAGGAATCTTTTTATGGTGGTTCTTCCTTCTAATGACTGGCATATCTCTTTTATCATAAGAACAACTTGACTTGTGTTTAATTCTTGAATTCTTGTCCACAAATCCCAAGGCTAATTCACTTTGTGGACAATTCAAGTTTTGGCTATCCTCCATGTTAACATGATCATCCTCAAAGATGGACTTCCTCTTGTCATTTTTTCTCCACATTTTGGGAACAAAATCAACATCTACTTCTTCTTCTTTGGATGTTGAAATCTTGAGAGACCTAAGGGCTTCTTCTTGGTTAATAACTTTAGACCAAGTAGATGTTTCTTTGGCTGTCATCTTATTTTGCAAGTTCTTGGATTGCTTCACCAATCTCCTTATCCTGCCTAAATCACTAGACATATGTTTGACAATTGCAGCCAAAACACTTACTTTCCATGCTTTCTTCAAACCATGAGGCTTCCTATAAGGTGGTGGACCTTGCTCTTGGGACAAACCTTGATCACCCCACCAAAGTTCATTCCCTAAAGTGAAAAATAATAGATTCAGAATTTAAACTCGATGAGTTAATCGAGGTTAAGAATTTTTAAAATCATTAGATATGAGTTCAAAACTACTCTTTATATACTACTTTCTTTTGTCCTAATATATTTCTATGCATCTTGCTTTTTATTCTGTCCCCATATTTAATACAAATAATTTTAATTTTAAGCTTGTTGTTTTACTTTTAATAAGATGATCATAACAACATAGATATCTATAGATATTCTAGATCACAAGTTTTAATGTCGTTATTTCTTTCTAAAACTCTGTACAATTAAAGTGCATCATATAAAATGAGATGAAGTAATATTTTTTTCAAGGAATTTAAAGTCGTATCTAAATACTCCCAATATTTCAATTTATGTGTTTTACTTTTCTTTTTAATCTGTCTTGAAAGAAATGTTATTTTCTACTTTAATACCTCTTAAATTAGCTCAAACAGCCTACATGTTAAAACTATTGAGATTCAATGACATTTTGATACAATTACACATATTTTAATCTTCAATTAGCTATATTCGACCACGAGTGACAATGACATTTCTAATACATTATTATACATATCCTTAATTTTTTAACTAGTTTAAGATCACAACAAGATTGCAAAAATCTCTCTTACTTGTTTACTTAAACTCCATGCTAATGAATTAAACTAAGACATATAAATTGAAACGGAAAAAATAAGTTATATGATGTAGCTACCTACCTGTTGGCCACCAAGGTGGGGCTAAACCTCTCTCCAAAGGGAACCTCCTTTGTGGAGGGATACAATGTTGCATTAGAGCAGAAAGTATTGAGCTCAAAGTAGTGTCTTGCAATTCTTCAAGAAGACACATATATGAGGAATTAGGGTCCAATATGTGCTCTTCCTCTAATAATTTGGGCAAGGATTCAGCAATGGCAATAGAGGCATTTTGCTCAAATCTCACTTTCTGCTTCCACCATTCTTGCAAACTATCTGAGGAGCCACTCAACAATTTACCCTTCTCTGACACAATCCCATACACAAAGCCTTGACCTTTGCAAACCTCCATGATTTTTACCTATTAATTAAACAAGAAAAAAAACTTTTGAGGCGTAAAAGAAGCTACCTTAGTTCAACTTACTATCAAAGAAAAAGAGATATTTAGTTGCAATAGATATTTCTTTAATTTTAGAAGTAAGAGTTATTGTTGCGAGAGGCAGTTGAGCTAATATCATTATATTCAGAATAGTTAAAAGAAGTTTTGATTATAAATACCCATATTTATCTATTATCATATAGCAACAATTATATTATTATCGTTGTAAAATCTTTCGTGATGGGTGTCTGGTGCACCAAATGATTAGAGAGAAAAGAATATCATAAGATAGAGAGAAAGAAGGAATATTCAACTGACACAATGGATATTTTGCGCATCTCATACTGAAATAACGCATCAAATTTGGAAGTGTTTAAACGATCCATTTTATAAGTTATCGCGTTTAATTGACATAATAAAAATAGCTTAAAAAGATCTGAATATACATATTCAAAGTTGGAGTGTTGACTTATGAGCTAAAATCAAAATATGCCTATACAATAACAATAAACCATAATATATGGCAAGATTACCAAGTACTTGAGAATAGAATCTTGAGCTTTGGACATGGTTTTCCTTCTATATAAATTTTGTTCTTGATCAATCTCTTCTTCCTCTTCTAATTTGTTCTCTCCCTTCTTCTTGAAGTTTTGCAACCACATCCGGTCCTTCCATATTCTCTTCTTGAGTTCATCATAGCTTAGTTCTTCCTCCTCCTCGCATTCTTCAAATTCCACCATAATTTATCATATAAGGAAAAGGAGGAGTATGTGTTAGACAGATTGAATAACGATTCAACCCGATTTAAACACTTGCGGAATTATAATTGGACAGAAAAATAAATAACTTGGGCACAAAGAATTGTTAT
>JAOTQR010000086.1:19485006-19511554 GCA_025774065.1 Solanum ossicruentum | reverse complement strand
CATTGAATTTTTAACTTTAAAATTAGGGTCCACAATACCACAAAGCCTATTGTTGATATTTTCTTTTCTTTTTAAATGTAATAGGAATGTCATTTTCCTATTTAAAGATATTCAAAACAACAAAAAGCAAATTTAAAAATTATATTCATCGTTTTCTCATTTCATCAACACCATTGAATTAGTCCAAGTAACAGAAGGAAAAGAAAAAGGTACAAGAACGCCAGCAACAACAACAATAATAATAATTTATAATAATTTTATAAGTAGAATTTGGAAAAAAATGTAAATGCAAATAATATCTTCACATTATATGATATATAATAGAAAGATTATTATTAATAAATTTTTAATTACAAAAGTGAAGGAACAATAATAAAAATATGAGAAAAAAAATAGCTAAAACAAAAGAATAGTACTATAAGAAAAAAACTCTTACTTTTTTGTTTGTTTACGTTGATTTGTTCTTGAATAAACAACATATATTGCCCTAATTAACAATTATAATTACATTTGGTGTTTTGAAAAAAAAAATAGAAACATTTAGACTAAATTTATTACATTGTTTTTGGAAATGGAATCTAATTATTTGATTGTCGTTAATATTTTGGTCTAAAATTATTTTTATTATTATTTAATGAGTCAAAAATGCTCCTTATGTGAATCTTATATTTTTCAAAAAAATTATATTTGATCGATTAAAATTTTTTAATTATCAAAATAAGCTTATTAAATATGATATAACTGATTTATCTAGTAAAAATAGAGAAAATAATTCCACAAGTGACCTCTTGTAATAATTTTGTATTTTTTCATCCTTCAAGGTACTTCATCTTTATTTGAATCTTATATTTTCCATCCTCGTCACCCTACACCCACATCCAACACACCTCATCTTTATTTCAACCTCGTATTCTCCATCCTTACCAGTACCTCAATTCCATATCCAACACATCTCATCTTTATCTCTATCGAATACTTTCAATCCTGATCAGCCCGCATTCATATCTTAACTCGCTCTCACCTTCCATAATATCTATCAAAATAATTTATAAATTCCTTAAAATAATATATTTAATTTAAATACCAACCATAAGATCATTAACACACCCTCAAAGTCAACATAAACTCTCTCTCTCACACACACACACACCAATTTTTTTCTATATATATGTCTCTTCATTTCATTTCTCTCTAATTCTTCCCTCCCAATTTTTCTCTACCAAAAAAATAAAAAATAAAAATTGCTCTTTTTGTAAAGGGGATCTGATCCTGTGATGAGGAGAACAACGAGCATGACAGGGATCACCGTTGATCTGATGATCAAATCTAATAATCGATTCGATGGTCGTGATTATCGACACGTGTCATCGAAACACCACCATAGAATTTCAAGTGATCAAAGTTTTCATTTTTTGACAATTTGTGGATTTTGCAACAGTCGATTGACACCTTCTCGCGACATCTACATGTATAGGTAATAATTATTATTATATATACGGACAGTATAACAAATTTTTATATGATATTACTAGCGTATTTTAGATTGCTATAATTAAGGGCGGAGTTAATTTGACTAAAAGAAATTTCAACTGAGTTTTCTTTGTTGAAAATTTATACGGCATAAATAGGACAAAAATTAATTTTTCTCTCATATTTAAATGGTTAAAGTTGTAGAGATCATTGCAAATGTATATAACAATAATGAGAAAATAATCAAAATGGTCCTTAATATATAGGCAATGCTTTATTTTGGTCTTTAATATATTTCACTTGATTGAAATAGTCGTTATTGTATAATAAAATATATTCATTTTGATCTTTTACCCTAAATGTAATATATTTTATCCCCAAAAAGATGAGAAATTTAGTTGTATCCCACAGACTTACAAAATTCGCCATTATTGTCTTCTTTGTTAGCTCCAAACAAAAATTTTATGAAATCTAACATCATTGTCTTGACTTTTTCTAAACAAAATCTCAATCGAGTGAAATATATTAAATACCAAAATAAAGCATTACTCACACAATAACATAATCAATTTGATTTTGAAACCGAAACTTAAAAAAGGTAATACACGTATGCATGCACTCTTAATCTTATTTTGTGAAGATAAAAAAATTATTTTATGGATACATAACCTAAGTAACGCATATATGAAAAATAATATGGGAAAAAATAATATAGTGATGAAGTAATTGTGTTATAAATGAGGAATAAAAGAACATAGTATTAACATGTAATAATATTAACTTGAGCAAAAAAAGATAAAAAAGACAACAGATGATTTTTTTAAAAAAATTAAAATAGGATATAATTTTTCATTAAAATTGAACCATCGGAGTTTGTTAAAATATTTAAAAGAAGTTGGAAGTATACTCAATTTTTCCAAACTTAAAGGATCTAAATTGTTGGAAAATATAAATCTAAAAGAAAAATATAAGTGGCAAATTTATGTCATTTCTTATTTGGTTTATTTATTGCATAATATAGTTGGTACAAAAGATTCCTTTTTAAATAATTTGTGGGACAACAAATTATCATTATTGACGTATACTTAGTATTTTAGGAAATAACCTCTCTACTTCTATGAGATAGCGGTAAGTTTTGCGTACAATATACTTTCCTCATACCCAACTTGTGAATATCCATCATCTTCAACATTTTAGATAATTAATCAAATTGTTGATTAGTATTCCTCAATTTCATTATTACTAATTTTTGCATTCTTTTTCAAATCATAATTTGAAAAACGATTTTCGTAATCTAAAATAGGAATAACGTCTGTGTACACCTAAACCTCTTTGAACTGATCATTTATTAAACTATACTGAATATATTATTATTATTCGTTGATTAATATTCTTTTACGTGAACAGGGGTAATAGTGCATTTTGTAGTGTGGAATGTAGGGAACAACAAATGAAAAAAGATGAAATAAAAGAGAAATCAAAACTTCTTATCCTTCACAAGAAGACTGAAAATCATCATAATTTCTCAGAATTGCCCTCTGAAAATTCTGGCAAGAGTAAAACTATTGCAGCAGCTTGAAGGATAATTTTGGGAAAAAAAAGAGAGAGAAACAGAAAAAAAATATGTGTATCATTATTAAGAAGAGCGGAATAAGCAGATAACTCTCTGTCAACATGCATGTTTAATCTGCCCGCTTCTTCGTCATTATTATATGGAACCAGTTCTTTATCAACATATCTGCTTGAGTTGTCTGTTTCTTCGCTGTTATTATATGGGACCCACAAAAATATGTAAATAATTTTTATGTTATTAGTGTAATTTAACTTGCTATGAAATATTTATTGTGTTATTTTCAAGCGATTAGCTAATTAGGAAAAATTGCGCGGATAAGCAAACATATATTAGTTAACATAATTATAGTTTTAATTAATTATGTCTCGTGGCAAACATCTATCTATAATTATAATTTGAGGTTTGTATAATTCACACGATTTATACAAATGTTGTGCGTGATTATACAAAAGTTGTGTGCAAATCAAATTGTATACCTAAATATACAAATATTGTGAATTGTATAGCGAATTATACAAACGTTATGCATGAATTGTATGGCGAAATATACAAACGCTATACGAAAACTACGAATTGTTTAGCGAATCATACATATGTATACAAATATTGCGTAAATTATACAAACGTTGCTATAACTATAGCTTCGAAATGCAATTACCCAAACTATAACTAGGGATTTGCTCCCTACATTCTTAATACTGACTTGGCACACCTTATAAGGAGCATAAATAGAATAATAGTTTTACTATATCATTTTTTAATATAATAAATTCAATGTTTTGGGAACTGATTATAGTTAATAGTAAAGTTAACAGATGTCTTGAGTCTTGATTTTCTAAATGAAGCAAATAGAAGTGTAGATCTATTTTTAATATAAAGTATTAATTAGATACTATTACTCATATGTGGTTTTGAGCAAATGAGATCTCTTGGTCACTTACAATTTGAATAAAAGAAAATTCACTTTTTAGATCTCTTATATTAAAAATACACTCATAATAGCCAACATTTAACTTCTGTGTAACACATAGTTTTTCGCTAAAGGATGAATATCGAACCACCCTTCACTTAATGTGGTTCTACCTCGAGTACTAGAGCATACAACTTAAACTCATATGAAATAAAGGGGAAAATGTGGATTACTAAACAAAATTTAAATCACCATGTTGTTTTTTTTCTTTTCAATAGAAGCAAGATGTTGCATACAATTTGGAGATATGAGGGCCAAGAACATGAAGAGAAGAAATCACAATAAACAAGACTTTTGACCCTTTAAGCTCCTATACTTGAGAGTCATACCACACTTTGCTTAATTACATGATCATATGATAAAATAGGAAACAAAAAAGGCAAAAACTAATAGAGAATGATCTTCTCTACACATGCAACTACACTTGAGTTTGAGTCCATTCTCTTCTAGTAATTTCCTTGATTTAGGCTCTGCGCATAGCGAGAGCTTTAGTGCAGCGGGCTTGCATATTTTCATTTGTATTCCAAATTCATGTTGTTCTCTGGTGCCAAACCAACACAAGCTCTCATTATGTTCTCGAGCATCGCCCTCTGCTTTGAAAGGGCATTCACCACTGGAGTGCCTGGTGGTACCTGTTTTCCAATTCACAACCACAGTTAATGAAAGAAAGGTAGTCACGTGCTCAAAGCATCCTGCGTTCGTGCAGGCCTCACAGAAAGACTAATACTTAGAATCAACAGATTGCTAGCAAAAAGAAGAATAGAGCTAAAATGATCAAGAACAATCTGAAGCTGATAACATTTAACTGGTGGCATGTGGATTGGAAGTTGGTAATTAAGAAAATGGATCTAATGAAACTAGTCATATATCTGCTCGCACATACGAGGAAACATTCTATCCTTTTGCAAAACCTTTCTCTGCTTATGATGCTCGGACTCTGCAAAAATGATGTCACTCATGCCAGAACCTCCAAAAACACAATACTTTTGAAGGATCCGACAAACACTCATGGAAGAGTCTGAGCAACATAGCTTTCGAGTCTAATTGAACTGAACAAGAATAGTGCTCATAGAAACTTTACCAGAGGAGCCTTGGTGAGGTAGCTGACAATAGTAGCCACAGGGTGAAAGGAGTGGAACTTTCCCTGAAAACAGAATCACTTCTCATTAGAACGATCGCACAACATTTTAGTGTACACACAATGTGATGAAACTGACCTCCCCTTCAGCTTTGAGCTGAATGCGAGTGCTAAGTTCGGCAAGAAGGACCAAGTCCAAGATAATTGGAGCTGCCAAAAGAGAGTCCTCACAAGTGTTGTGCAAAACTATGGTGCTCTTTCCGCCCATGAAAATCTCCGATGTGTACTCATCCATTGCCCTCTTGCTGTCTCCAACATATGGAACGTACTGAAATCCCAAACCAAACATCCATTTCCACAAATTAATATGCCTGTCCTTGTACATTAACTCTAATTTCTCACGTCATATTATTACCTTGATCACAACGACATGGTCAGGGTGTTCGCCAGATTCATACAGAATGGCATTACTAGCAACCATGTCATCGACAACATTGCTTTTTGAGATCTCCTTAGACCGGAAAGTTTGAGGGGCAGAAAGATTCATTCCATCATTGTTACCCAAGTGATTGTAGCTCACTATTGATGTTGGCTGTAATACAAACACCAGAAGTTTCAGAAAATTACAAGTATGCATATGCGCTTAATATATGTACATAAAGTGCTTCACATTTTAAACGTGTCGTACCTTAATACCAGCTCCAACAAGGAAATCAACTAACACCGATTTCATCTTGGTTTGACCACTCTTAAAGTCGTCACCACCAATTAAAGTGTTCCTCTTTATGGCCAAATCAATAAGACCTGAGAAATCGGATCATCAAAAAATACTTGAGTTATAGAAGCAAAGCTATAGTGGTTTTCAGCAGCAGTTATACTTTCAAAAACTCGTTACAATTGTAATTGAGATTCCAAACCTGGAACAAAAGTGTTTTGAGGGCTTCCATTGATGAAAGGCACATTTTCAAGAATACAAGCAATAGCATACAATGTAGACGGAGATATTTCAGGCTCATTTCTATCCACAGCAGCTAAAAGAGTTTCCATGGTATCGTTAAGGCCAACCACCACATTGCTGTATCTTTCAGTGTTGGCGGTCCATAGAACCACGATCTTGTCAACCTTGTTCTTCTCCTTGAACTCCCTGAGTTACCGAGCAGACATGTTATTTATACTCTATACTAAAACATGTTTCGATCAAGATTGAATATGGTTGATAAAGATTACAACTTTTACCTAATATCTTTCACAATTTGATCAATTTGTTCTTTCTTGGTACCTTTGATCACGTTGTTGGCACGTGCTTCTTGGTTAGCAGCAATGAAGTCCGGATCATAGATACCAGGAAGGGGGACCATGGATTCCATGTAGGGCCTCAGCTGCTTTTGCAGATCAATGTCGAAAACCTTCGCCCTAACCATGGCATCTGCCAAATTCATGTTGCTAATGTCCCATCCTCCAAACACAATGTCATTTGGATTGACCTATTTCACCATCAGAGCAAATATATCAGCGTGAATCTAACTTCATGTCATTAAATATAGTAATTGTGGTCATGAGACAGAGTAACTTTCCATGACTACTACTATGAAGAGTTCGTTAGATTTTCAGGGTCGTTTCATTGCAAGCATAACAAATAATCATCTCGCGGAGAAAAATGATTATTTTATCATGTGTTTGGTAAAACTTTTGATAAGGTACAAGCAATCCCATGATTATTATCCCTTATATCTCTTTTTCGGTCTAATGAACCAAAGATTATCAGTACAGGGATATCAACTATACAATTTTTATCCGCAGGGATGGAGCTAACATTTAGATTACGAGTTCATTAGGACGACTAACTTTGATACAAACCCTGTATTTGTATTAAAAATATTCACTTAATATGTATAAATCATTTATCAAGAACCCCGTAACTTCCTCTTTTTTCAATTCCACTACTCGTAAACTCAAAATCCTACCTCCTCCCCTATGATAATCTCGCATCATAATTCTAGTATAACTTGTTCACAAACCAAACGACACTGTAAGTGCTCACAAGTAAATCCTATTAGTATATGTAAAGCCACAAACAAGTTACTTCACTAAAGGAAAATTAACCAATTGGGGAACCTTCCTAGTTCAGTTGGTTGGCTGGAAACTTTCATGGTGAGCGGTTTGATTCCCCACCTTATGATAGGTTACCACACTATTTTGTTGTTCGTATTCTTTCTTTTAGGCTTTATATTGCTTCTCCTATTAGTTGCTATGTTTCCATCACTATTTTCTATCTTTCAAAAACAGTTTTTCTATCTCCACAAGGCATTAATAAGGTTTACGTGCACTCTCCTATTCCAAACCCCACTTGGAGGATTTCTTTGGTAATTGTTGTTGTATAATCCCCTCCCCCCTCCGCCCTCTCCCCTCCCCCAACCACACCCCATTCTCCCAATTTCGTAAAAAAAAAACAACAAGAAGGTGAGTACCATGGGAAGGAGGCTCTTGAAGGGTGCATAGATCTCTTCACCATTGAAAGATCCAACTCTAATGGTTGATGCCTGAGTAAGAGACCCAAAATAATTGGCTTGCTGCACTTTTTCTTTGGTTGCCCATGAAATTCCTCTGCCAACAATAACCAAAACCCACGATTTAGAATCCCCAAAAATGACATCACAAAATCAACAAATAGCACATCGAAATTAGAACCAACAAAAAAAGTATTTTTTTATGCTTAACCAGAGTTACGGGATCGAGTCCTCTACATACAATATCACCGATCCAAATTTGATCAGGCTCCAATGTGCATACAAGACATCAAATGCAGAAACAACATGAAATTAGAATCAATAACAAAATACTCTTTCATCCTTAACCTCCAATGTGCATACAAGACATCAAATGCAGAAACAACATGAAATTAGAATCAACAAGAAAGTACTCTTTCATCCTTAACCAGAGCTATTAGGATCAAGTCCTCTACGTACAGTATCATAGATCCAAATTTAATCAAGCTCCAATGTGTATACCGACATCAACAAAAACATCATGAAACTCAAGAATAACAGAAAAACTCACTCTCGATTTGCGATAACACCTCCCGTCAATGTTGAACCATTGTTTCCTCCCCATCCAACAAGCATAACCCTAAACAAACAAAAAAAATCACCCAATTTTAATTTTTTTTTCAAAAAAAAAAAAGAAATCTGAGAATGAATGAAGAAACAGACCCTAATTTTGGAACATGGGCATCAGTTTTAAATTCATATTTGACAGATTTAGGCTTAACAATCCATTGATAAGCTCCATTCTTTTCTTCATGAACAAGCTCTGTGGTTTCATAACCATACACAGAGTGTATTTCATTCTCTGTATACTTCACATTTGGGCTTTCCACTTTGAAATTTTCAATAAACATTTTGTAAAAAAGAGAAGAAACAAATCAGAAATATTATTAAGTGTGATCAAATATTTGCTGCCATGGAAGGGTATATATAGAGCTTTTTTTCTTTATTTTTTGTTTAAAAGAGAAAAATACAAGTGGCACTTTGTTAGTGGAGTTCCACTATAAAGTGAAAGCTTACCATGCAAAATTTTGGAGAATTGTCAATTTTTTTTTGTCAGAGAAAAAATAGTCAGCTTAATTTATAACATAAATATCGACAAGATAATATTATATAATATTTACTATTTGTTAATCAAATCTCAAATTCATATATAAAATAATTTTAATAATACTTATTAAGTTTGATTTTAAGTAAAAATTTAGTTGTGTGACTACACTATGAAATTAGTATCATGTTATGTAATATTTTGGATACAAATTACAAGAAAATACTTTAAATATTCAAGTTTTTAAACTTTGTACTATTTTTATGCATGGTTTGAGACTTTTAATTTAGACTCCTCTTGTTATATTTAATATATTCCATCATTCTTGGATGGAGTCAAAAATTTATCATTTTTTGGCTTTGGGGTATGATGGAAAAAAGCAAAATGACTTTTTAAATGGTCTATGCTTCTTTCAATTGTGAAGTAGCAGTTAGTCAATGCAACTTTCGATGCTCATCATGGATCATCCAGAAACAGTCGCGGTATGTTTTTAAACATAGCAGTCAGACTGCGTACATCCGACCTCTCTTATCCTTCAATGGACGGGAGCATTTAAGGCATGAGGTAATGTTATTATTGTTTTTTGTTGTTATATTAATATTTTATTTTATTATACTTTTTATTTGCCTCAGGAACCAGCCCAACTCATATTGCTCGAATGTTAAAGGCTAGCTGGTTACATTCTTGAATGGATTCTTAAATTCTTTACCTTAGTCCTATCAAATCACAGACTGGGTTGGACCAATCCTTATTGATAATTTTACTTTAGAGATAATAGAGTAATTTATTCATGCTTGATATTTACGTCAAATATATATATGATTGTTAATATAATATAATTATTAGCATATAGTATATGTTCATTATTTATTCTTAAAATTTAACCTTCACTTTTTAAGACGGTAGAGTTTGTGCTGATAATGTGTTATGAAACTATATAAACAATACAAAGAATAAAGGAGGAAAAAAGAAAGAAGACTTAAGTGCCATTTGTGTGATGTCAATTTCTCTCCTACTTTGTTCTTTGTATTGTTTTATATAGTTTCATAACAATTTAAACTTAATATTTTGTTCTTTATGAGAATTGAAAACTAGTTATAGTCGTACAAATATTAAGAAATGCATACAGATAGTCACAAGAATATTATGGCACATTATAATTACAAATTTTGAAAGTATAGTATTCTCCCCCCTCCACCTCGCACCCCCCCCCTTTTTAAATATTTAAATTTGTCACATAAATTAAAATAAAGACCTTTGTTTATGTAATCCAAAATTAATATTGATTAATAGTAGGATGGCTCAAAATCGAACCGAATTGGTTTATCTATAATGGATTATTGGCTTAGCAGTTTCTATAACGGTTTAATTTTTTAATTATTGGGTAATCGATTCTTAACGATTTTAGATTTTTTTTCTGAATGGGTTAACCAATAATCTGATAATAAATTAATAATTATATTAGTACTATTTGATATATAAAGTCTTTGATCGTTTTATATTTTTACATTTGATTGCTTCAAACTCTCAGTTATTCTACAATATTATAATATTTGTTTTGAGCAAAATGCAATTTATCAACTCATTTATATGATTCACTTGATTTGTTATTTGTTTCTAAGTAATTTTCAATTAAAAAAATATGTGTTAAATCTTAGCGATTAAATCGATAATAATCAATAACAATAAACCAATAATTGATAAGTCAATATCTTAATGATTCTATAACGAGTAAGCATATGTACAAATCAATAGTTGATAAGTCAAATCGATAAACTTTAAAGTTGCACTAAATCGACTGATATGCAGCCCTAACAGTGTTGAAAAAAAATATGCTATCAATGTATAACTAGAAATATTCATAATTTTATTGGAGTGAGAAACAAGTGGGCCATGCTTCTTACGTGGCTTAGTGTTGTAAAGCTGATTTGAAAATTTCTAATTAGGCTGTTTTATTGGTGTTTTTGTTAATAACAATATGATTAAACATAATTTTATGCTTAAACATAACTTTAATTTATAGTTACCCATGTGCACGATAGGGGATTTTGGTTTCATTATTTGACCAACAATATAATATCAAAATTAGATTCTATTTTGAGATTGAATCTAGTATTTTTAATGAGCAAGTGTGTGAATTTTTATTTTTTATCTGTTTTTCTTTTGGGATTGAGACACGGCTTAGACTCACGATTTTAAATTAAGATTTTATTAATTTTGTGGTTATTTATTTTATATTTTTAAGGAAAAAAATCATTTTTGAAATTCAATGTATTGTCCCCCTCTTTTTCTATCTGATCGACAATACAATACTTGAACTCGAAGCTATAATTAGATTCGATCGAATCTGGTCCTTTTCGACCCAATTCCAAAACTTAGAACGATCGACTTGTTTGGACGATAGAAAGGGGAGGAGGGATGTCGTGCCCATTCTCTATATATTTAAAAGTTCAACTTGAAATTAGCATCCGCCCAATTAAATGGTTTTAAGTTTATAACCAAATGTCTAAAATTTCATATCCAGATATTTTTAAATGATTATGTAACTAATTAATTGATATAAATATGTCCCTAAAACTTCATATCATATACTATGTATCAATTAGAAAATTTTTGCATAGCTGTTCTCTTTATTTTTTTAATTTAGAAACATTTTTTTTTAAAATTAAAAAACAGAGTAAATCAAAAGATTCTTCCAAATAAATTAAAATATTCATCAAATTAAAATCATTGAAACTAATTAAAAAAGAAAATGCTCATTGCTATTTAATATATCTCCATTTTTTTAACATGTCTATTTAATTTAAAATAACTTCAAATATGTAATATATGAAGTTTTATATACATAAAGTTCAGACTTTTTTTTAGTAATTCAGATAAAAATATTTAAACTACAAGCCAATGAGAATTAGAAAGCTTTCAGTATTTCAATAAAAATTTATTTTCTATCATATTTTTTTTAATGAGTTGCTTCAGTTGAAATCACGATGAATATATATGTATTTTATGATATAAATTCTTTTTTATCAATATATATGTATTCTATAACATAAATTCTTTTTATCTATTCTATTTATTTATTTGGTAGTAGTGGACATACTTAAAATTATGACAAAATGTGTAGCTTAGAATTAAATGGTTTTAAAATGTGGTATATGTTTAATAATTAAGAAGATACTAGAACAATAAGTGAGTTTATGTGGTCTCAATGTTTGTGGGCTTTGACCCACACACTTGGCAAGTTAGAAATGGATCGATTGATCTACAACATTTTGGGCTTTCACATAAATCATGTGACATGTGGTGGGCCCAATATCAATACTTATCAAACTAACTATGTTAATAGCGTTCAGGACCGTCTCAACCATAAAGTCACTAATATGAAGATCATTGTAATAATTAAAAAATAAAATAGCATTTATTTGATTATAACATCCTCTCTTATACAAACGTTGTACGTAATTATACAAAAGTTATGCATGAATCAAGTTGTATATCAAAATATATAAATACTGTCAATTGTATAGCGAATTATACAAATATAGTGCACGAATTGTATAACAAAATATACAAACGCTATCTTAAAGGTGTGAATTGTATAGCGAATTAGGGAAACATTTACAAATGTTGCGCGAATTATATAAACACTGTTATAGTTATAGTTATGAAATGTAATTACCAAACTATAACTATGGAGCAAAACTAAGGAGCTTTTGAGTCGTTATATGCGAAAATTACTTTTATTCCAATTAATAAAGTGCTACAATATTGTAAAAAAGGTACTTTGGATAGTTGTTCAATTACATCAAGACCATCTTCTTTTTTTCTTTTTAGTTGTTCATTTAGTATTTGGTGCCCGCAAGAGAGCTCGACTACTCTGGACTCTCGCATAGGGTTCATTCAGGAAAAAAACTCTCTGTCAAGAAATTTTTCATATCTAAAATATGAACTCGAAAACTCGAGGAGTAGCCCACCACATCCTTTGGTGGTCCAAGACCATTTGAGATTTGTTGGAGAAAACAAATTTTAGGAAAAAGAATTTAATTTTTTTTTCCTTTCATTTTGGAGGTGAAATCACATCATATTACTTATTTATTACTCCAATTTATTTGTGGACGTGAGGTGAGGGAAAAGAGGGACCCCAGAATATTTTTTTAAAGAAAGTTTATTTAAGGAGTTCATTCCCTTGACTTGTAATGATGATAATTTGACTTCACGAGAAATCGAACAAAAAACTGTTGAATTAACTTATTTCTTGCGTTTATCAATTGAAGTATTTTGAGAATTTGAAAATCAGAACGTTCATTAATTAAAGCAACCGTATATGAAAGAACCACAAAACGAAACTCTTTTTATGGTCTTTATGTGCACGCAATTCAATAACAAATAACAAATCGAACAAGATATATAATATAGAGGACATCTTTATATATTTTAGGTCTTTGTTTTTTTCTATTTTGTTTGATTTTGACATCTTGGTAATGAAATTTCAAATATTATCCGCCCAAGAAAAGACATAACTTTTTATATAAATCCGTTTAGAGACGCATTAAAGATTTGAAACTTAATTTATACCTTCAATTTAGAATTAGATCATGATTCATTTAATTTATTCAATTGAATCATTTATTTTGTAAATATTCTAATTATTACACCATTAACGTTTTGGCCTGCCAATTTTGAAGTGGCAGAAATCATGAAATATTTGTTATGTTGTAATACTATAACATTACCCCAATGTCTCAAAGGCTCCAGCCCATTGCGGGATAAGGGGGGTCGGATGTACGCAGCCTGACCCCTATGTTTAAAAATATAGCGCGATTATTTCCGGATGACCCAAGATGAGCGTCGAAAGTTGCATTGACTAACTGCTACTTCACAATTGAAAGAAGCACAGAAAGTTTAAAGAGTCATTTTGCTTTATTTCATCATACCCCAAAACCAAAAAATAGTGAATTTTTGGCTCCATCCGAGATTTATATTAATACTAATAGAAACAAAAAAACAAAAGGCAATTTTTCAATTTGCTCAAACTTTAATAATATAGTTATTTGTATCTGCATGGGTAATATCTGCATAATTAATATTAATTTTACAATTGAGTTAACACATACACTGAAACCATATGCTAAAAAAAATAAATTCAATTTATAGTTATTAATTAGTTGACTAGAGCCATCTTCAATATGTTTCACATTAACTTGTAACATGTTTATTAAAATAAAAAAAATGAAAGGAAAAGAAAAATCTAGTTTAATTAATCTAAAATACCCTTTTATGTTTTCCTTTCATCAATTTCGGATGGAGCCAAAGATTCACTATTTTTTGGCTTTGAGGTATGATGGAATAAATTAAAATAGTTTTTTAAACTATCTACGCTTCTTTCAATTATGAAGTAGATGTTAGTCAATGCAACTTTCAACGCTCGTCATGGGTCATTCGAAAACAGTCGCGCTATGTTTTTAAACATAGGGATTAGGCTGCTTACATCCGACCTCCCTACCCTACAATGGATGGGAGCCCTTAAGGCATTGGGATAATGTTGTTGTTGTTTACCCTTTTATGTTTCCCACTTAATCATGCAATGAATATGAAGTATTTGCTATTGTATATATTGAGCCATACATATTTTTCAATTAATTTTAATTGATTAATTAAGCCGTCCCTAACTTTAAAGATGGCCAACAAATAAAAAAATAATTTTTAATTTTTACTCTTCAAAGAGAATAATTAACATGAACCCCATATAAATAGTGACATTATATCTTCAAAGAAAATACCACGATCGCTAATTTAAGATCATGGGTAGAATAATTACGTTCATGTGCCTTCAGTTGCCTAGAAGCATAGGCAATGACGCCTAAGTCGTAGGAGTGTCAATGAGACAGTCAAACGGTTATTTTTTAAGAATTATGTCATCTCAATTTTGTTTGGTGTTTTATAATGTGTAATCAAAATTAAATTTTTTTAAAATCATCCCAAATTCCCAATCATATTGATTTCTTTCTGGCATTGTTACCGTTTGGTCGAGTATCACTTCAAAATACATTATATAAAAATATTTTTTACGCAAGTGTGTTACTAAAGGAACACTTTAATTCTTCACCCAAAAGTCAAGAATGTAAAATCTTCTTGTCATAAATATTTGATCTAAACCTGTATATAGAAATATTTGCATAGATTTTGTCATATTGTTTAATGCAGTATTCATTATAATATCTTTTAATTTTAAACCTATTAAACCAAAGACTAATTAAAGAGCAAAGACTCAAAACCATCTAATCACCAGAGGCCTATATGATCTAGGTTATATTTATATTTTGAAATTATTTATAAAATATATTTATGTATTAAATTTAATATGTTAATTTATAAATATATTTGCAAACATGCAAAATTATTAGGTTCGATTCAAAATATTTTTGATTTTTTTAAGATAAAAAGACCATCACAATTATTCGAGATGATTATAGACTTGAATAAAAGTCTACAATTTTATTTGAAAAGAAATGAAAGTTAATTTTTTTTTCAAAAAAAAAATATTTGAGAAAAGAAATAATTAAAAAATGACAAATTGTTCAATGAATCTAGATTTTTCCCCCACATGTTTCTTTGGTTTTCTCATGGATCCATTAAACAAAACTATTGAAAACAAACAATTTATTTATTGCAACTTGGCCAAAATTAGTTGAATATGTATGCAATTTAATTTTTTTAATGTCCATATTTTTCATAGTTGATCTCTATTTTGTAGCTTCTTGTGGCTTTTTTTAATCATTTGAAATAGGAAGAAAAATGTCAATAATATGTAATTTAAAATTGAGACATGAGGTAGCGCGGGTTCTAATTGAAGCAGAGCAAAACATATTAGGTGATTTTCTTCCATTTGTCAAAGCGTTAGTAGACGGAGAAATTCAATACTTATAAATATCCCATAAAATAATCAACGTCATGTAAGATGTTTGATCTTTTCTACTACTTCTTTAGAAAAGTCGAGATAGAGAGTCAGAGAGTATATGCCATATACTCTACGAATATTTATATACATACATACATACATATATTGATTGACTCTAAGATAAAATTTTAGATTATCCTCTTATCTTTTTCTCCTCATCTTTAAGCAAATCAAACAAAGAAAAAAGATTATTTTATTTTATTTTTGATACTTATTCGATATTACTTATTGACTTGAATAATGCAAATTCATACCGCGTAAAATCCATGAAAGAAGAGGAAGGGATGGTCAATTCTTTGAACTCACAAAAGACAGCAACATAGCGCCATGCAAATGAAGATTAATACAACTCATACAAGGTAGTCATAACAAATTAAACATTAAAATACTACAAAATACTACAAAAATTTTTTCATCAATCTCGAATGGAGTAAAAGATTCACTATTTTTTGGCTTTGAGGTATGATGAAATAAAGCAAAATGACTCTTTAAATTGTCTGTGCTTCTTTCAATTGTGAAGTAGCAGTTAGTCAATGCAACTCTCGACACTCATCGTGGGTCATCCAGAAACAATCGCTCTATGTTTTTAAAAATAAGGGTCAGACTGCGTACATTCGACCCCCTACCCCGCAATGGGCAGGAACCTTTGACACACTGGGGTAATGTTGTTGTTACTATCAAGAAAAAACATATATATAAAAAATATAGTAGGTAATTTTATAAGTGGGGTTTAGAGGATACGTAATGGGTATAGTCTTACCCTTTATTACTTTGTAAAAATAGAAAAACTATTTCTAATAGATTTTCGACTCAAGTAAAGCATATCAGAAAAAAACATTAAAAAAATGACAATATATATAGGTCCATAACCTAAACAAATTAACATCAAAAACTACAATATAGTATATGAAGAAAAACATAAAAAGACATTTACTTCAAACCAAATTATTATTCAAAGTCGTCCATATATTAAAGTAGACCTCTAATTACCCAAAATATCCACTAATTATTCGTTAAAAAAACTAAGTACGCGTTCCTAGAACCTGCTGATTGAACTAATCATAATATTAATCTCAATTTGTCATACTTAAACCATGCATATCATATACTATATATATATATTTCACACACACACACACACACCAATTTTTCATATTTACCAATGGATATATCATTGAGGATGAATAACTATAAGGTGAATACACTTGCATTATTTATGCACAAAAAAGATAGAAAGAAGAACATTAATCTCAAAATCAAGGCAAACATGCAAAGGGGGAAGTTAGGCAATAATTTCTATGAAGTGCTTTCTCTACATTCTACAAATGTAGGGTTTGAAGAGATTAAAAAGGCTTATAGATGCAAGGCTCTTGAATATCATCCTGATATTTGTGATGATTTAAGTAAGGACGAATCGACGAGACGATTTATTGAGCTGAGAAAAGCATATGAGATTCTTTCTGATCCAATTTCGCGTCAAGTTTATGATCATGAATTGAGTTTGGTGAATTCTTTTGAGAGTCATGAATTGATGTGGAATAGGAAGATAGTTTGCAATAAGGATGTGTGGGAAAGACAACTTGAAGGGTTGAGAAGAAGATCTTCTAATAGAATGGAGAAAAGGACAAGTTCGATGCACTAAAGCTCTCGCTATGCGTAGAGTCGGGGAAGGATCCGACCACAAGGGTATATTATACACAGTCTTACTTTGTATTTCCAAAAGTTGTTTCTAAGGTTTTAACTCGTAACCTCCTGGTCACATAAAAATAATTTTATAATTTCTTGTGACACTATTTTTTTGTTAATTAGTTCATTTAGAAAAGAATGATTGTATTATGTATTTGGAAACAAGTGGAAATTAAACTTCTCGTTATATTTTAAATAAACGAGCGGTTTTTATAACTCATATAAATATTATGATATGTTCAAAGATTTAGGTTTCTCCAATTTTTCCTATTTTTAGGCAGATAAAATATTTAGTAATGATCTTTTTTTTTTGACAATTTACGGACGTATTAAATCACTATTTAAATATTCTTTTTGAGCGAACTAAAATATCTATGAGAAAATAAAATTTGCAAGTTCTTGCAATATTATAGGACAATCTAATTAATATTTTATTTGTAAGATTATATTGAACAATTATGAATAAATATTTGACCTGTTAATTTAAGTCCAATCATTTTACCTAAGCCACATGTAACTTTTAACCAATAGGTTTAGAATTTGATTTTGTCAAACGTAATTTTAGACATCGCTTATTTAAAGTTGACATACAATTTTGCATTATAAAAATGGGTAAATAGATTAAATAAGTAGTGTTCATATAAATCCCATAATGTAAAAAATTAATAATTATTTTTTTAAATTTTTTTCCAATTTACAGAAATTTCTTTAAAACATAATAATTCGAATGCATTAATTCAATAATACACATACATTAATTCAATTCCGTATGCAAAAACTAGAGATTTTAAATATCAGCCAAATAATATTTAAAGGATGATGCATTGAATATAAAAATAATTTAAGAATCAAAATTAACGTAGCCAGATTACTGAATTACTGAATTAATATATCTAAAAGAAAAAAAATTAAAAATTTTTGAGAATGAATGAAAATAATAAAAAAATATAATAAATAAAGAAGTGTAATTAGATATTATTTCATTAAATAATGGTGGTGCTAAATAGGTTGGCCTGAATCTAACCAACTTATTATAGTCCAAATGAGGGTTAAAAATAAAAACAAAATTTTAAAAAATCATTGGTATTATCGATAACAAAAAGACACAAAATGGTCTGGTTAATAATCTATATTTTCTTTGATATTATCTCCCAAAAATGATATAAAAAGGAATCATAACCTCTTAATTATTAGCTGGCAATTATCATATAACTAAACTAAAAATGTGTTTTGATTTGAAACACACTTTAAAGAAAGCAAAGATTATAACAAAGAGAGGAAGTTATAAGGAAGAAAGAGATTCCAAAGGCTTATTGGCCAAGGAAATTGAGAAATGGGAAAAGCAACAAAAGGAGATGATAATTGATCAACATCATTTGCAATCCATGGATTCATCATATGCCAAACACCAATAAATATATTTATGGAAGATTTGAGTATACCTTTACTATTTTCGAGTAGTAGTGTTTTATCGGTATCAAGATATCATTCATGTGTTCCAACTTCGTTAGTGATCATTTACGATAGGTGGATAAGCAGGAGAAGCTATGATAGAAAAAAGATTGGTAGAAGTGAACAGAGCGAGAACAAGGCAAACTCTAATGGTGGATTGTCTTCGCGGTCCCATTTCAAAAGAAATGGAAGTTACTTAGAATTTAAAGACAAAATGATGGTTTTTCACAATAATTTTTTGTGATATTTCATATTTTTCTTGGATTTAAATTTTGTTATTTGTGTAGAAATAAAGGCAATTGTGATGATAATATACATTTTCCGTCATTATGTACTATATAGGGTCATGTTCTTGATAAGTTACAGATGCATCATATCCTATCTAATCAGCTTTCCTCAATATTTCTTCAATTTGCCTCTATCTCTCCTCATACCTGTTCTAACTGATCTCTCATATCTCCTCATTGGGGTATCCCTGCATCCCTTCTTTGCATGTCCGGACCAATCTAATGATCTAAACCTCGCCCCTCACCTTCTCCACCATAGAGGTCATTTTCACTTTGTCCTGAATATCTTCATTTGGAATCATATCTCCTATTATGTCACACACCCATCTCAACATCCCTTTTTCTGCGACTTTTTTCTTCTGAATGTGCAAATACTTAATCGATTGATACTTTGTCCCATATAACATAATAGCTTGTGTGACAACCGCTTTATAAAATTTACCATTACATCTTGATGGCACATTATTATCACATAAAACACCAGATGCGACTCTCCACTTCATCCACCCCACTCCACTACGATATAACATCATCATCAATCTCCCCATTTCCGTGGAGTAACAACTTACTCACGAACTATAGAAAATACAATTTCATTGTTAAGTTACCAACTAAAAATTTAGGCAACTGCAAGAAGTCTTTCCCCATATAGAAGACTATATACAAAATCTTCGCTTCAACGCTACTCAGAAATCACAACTTCCATCCATAATCAAAATCACCAACTCATAGCAACAGACGCTCACTTCCTTCAATGAAGGAATACGATATGCACGTCCTAAGGTGTCCTACCCCAGCACACATAAGCCTTTGTGCATTAAGATTTGGCCATAGGACAGAGTAATAAGATTTCACAACTCATAAGGTAGGTTTGGCTTTACTCTGACAGTGAAAGGAGCTGCAGCATAATATTCTTTCGAATCAACTTACAAAGTAGGAGAAACTAGAGGCTGATTCAACAGAATCATCTTCAACTTCTATAAGCCAAGCATGTTTAGATAGTCATACAGCAGATTAATCAACTTAATCTCACAAAGCATCTTGGCATTATTTAGTCAGAAACCACTTCAAATCAGTACATCGCTTCTTCAAGTTTCTATCTTTTATCACTTAACAAGACTAATATTAGTTGGCAGTTCCAACTGATAATCATGAACTCAAATAGTACTACTAAAACAAAATATTAGTACTAGGGTGTTGCACCACTCTAACTTGAAGGACACAAGAAAGCAATAACAAAGAGTCTCAACTCAGGTCAAACTTTCGGCTCACCTACTGAGAATACCAAATAAGAGCAACAACATAATAGTACCATAGACTCTTTCTAAAGCCAGAAAAAGTTTATTCGTACTCTGGGATACTGAAAAAGTTCCATATACTTAGAGCCTACAGATCCACTATGCAGAACAACCTGATATTCAGATTGAGCAGCTACAGAAGAATAACACTCAGCTTCAAAGGACTACTACGAGTTTGATGTCTCATTTGTACTGCTTCCAAGCATTATGAATTTCAGAGATGAATCTTAACAACTCCTAGATAAATTGGGATGATCCGGCTAATACAAAAACATCATGAGCAGAAACCAGCTTTCTAGACATAAATATCTGATATCATACTCACAAAATGTGACTGAATATGCCTCGACGTATGCACAACAAATGAAAGAGCGGAAATTCTTGGGAATAACTTCATCATTTCATCATTTTTGGACAGAACACAAGCAGTTCATTCCTACTTAACTAAGGCCAAGAAAAAATTACACATCATCTCAAAAAAGTTGAGACATACGTTCCTTCTTTCTATATTATCAAAGAACAAAAGTGTATCCCAAGATACAAATAAGCACACAATTATAAAGAGAAACTGAGATAACAAAATGTTCTATCTGAATTCTCTTTCTCAATTACATCTACAAAGAGCAATACCTCATGTTCGAGTACAGGACGAGTCAAAATCATCAGGAGCAACTCTAGCAATCCAATTGTTAAGTGTCCTCTTAATATCAGCATGATTAACATAAGCCAATTCATACATACTACACAAATTCACCACAAGAGTCTCATTCAACGCGACAGTCGGAACCCTCTCCAAAGCATTCTCCAACACCTTAATAGCATCCGATAAGTCCCTCGAGTACATCAAACACAAAGCCTTATTATTCATAGCAACCATATCAAATCCATCCCTCTCGATACACTCTTCGTACTCCCTTACTGCAGAGACATAATCCTTCTCCACTATATACATCAATGCCTTACTTCTACTCACCAAATTCCTCAACCTCACTTCACTTTCACTCCCTACCATTCCCTCCACCAATCTAAACGCCTTTTTCGCACCCTCTACATCTCCATACTGCATTTTCACATATCCTAATTTCGACAAAACGTATGGATCACCATCCCCACATATTCCAATCAGCTCATTCAACAAACTCAAACACAATTTAAAGTCTTTTTGGCTCAAATGATGACTAATTATCGTATTCAACACCAAAGTCTCCCTTCTTTTCCACAAATCCTTACTGGGGTTAGTCAAAACTGTTAAATTTTTCGATCGAATAAAATCAAGGAGTGTGTAAAACCTGTCGAGTGATTTCGCCCGCTGACCGAGAGATTGAGGAAGGTAAGCATGGAGCCAGCGGAGAGCAAAAGGGACGAAATTGCCCTTCATATTGGGGTAATGATTAGGGTAATTTTGGTAATAGAATTGCGGGGTGTTGAAATCTTCGCCGTCGAGGAGGGTTTCGAGCTCTTGATTAGCGTCGACGGGGCGGCGGAGCTTGGTGAGTGCTAAGACGTTGAAAGTGAGGTATGTGAGGTGTTCGTGAGGTTTGGTGAGGAGGTTGAGCGAACGCGCGTGGCCGACTTTGTCGAGGAGGGATTTCCACGCGCCACGGGTGGCGAGGTCTTGGAGATCGGAGAGTTCATGGCAGACGGTGTTCAGGGAGGTGTATGGATTGTTTAGTGGATCGTCAACGGTGGTGCCGGGTTGTGGTGGATTTGGGTCAGCTAATCCGGCGGCGTTCATGGCGGAGGGGAGTTGTATACGGCGACGGCGGAGGGCGGCGACGGAGTTTTGGATCGGAGAGCTGAATTGATCTGGATGTTAAGTGTTAAGGCTTTTTGGTTTTGAAATTACGGGTCGGGTTCTCAAGTGGGTTGGATTTGAGAGGGATATGGATCTATTGAATTTTGGAAATTTTTTTCCTTCTATCAACTAGGGTTTAAAATTAATTTTGCATCATATTTTTGTATTGTATAATAATTATTTGGGGTTGGATTGATTCAAATTGATATCGAGAAATCCTATTTTGAAAGGTAAAATGTAACGAGTCATTTTTTAAAAAATACTCATGAGATTTAAAATGATTTTTCATCAGCGTTTTCATAAAATTAAGATTATGAATGCAGAATAAAACTAGTATAAATAATCTTATTTGGTATACAAGCCTTCTGGTCTCAATTATTTCAAATACCAACTAAGATACCGAAGGTTATAGTGGCATACTGTCGAAACTATATCTAATCAGGATCTAATACTATCACCAAAAGGGGTTTAATAGGTTGGGAGAAAATGTGCACTCCAAAATGTATAGGGAATGAACCTGATCAATCTACAACTTTGGAATAAGGCTGCCCTTGCTAAAAGATTCCAGGACTTAGGGGTCGTTTGTTGTGATGGAAAAAAAATAAATATATTTTTTAAAATATGTTTATTTTTTTGAGTTATAATCTAATATTTATTTCTGTACATAAGAACGATCGGGTGATTGAAATTCGGATATTACGGATATAGTTGAGTTTTCATTAGAGCGGAAGTACAAATCTTTACGCTTTGCAGCTTATATATATACACTAGTTAACATTAATTAATCATGTAACAATAATACACAATTTTCCATCCATTTTCTAAACGTTATTGGGTGTATAAAATATTCCTGATTCAAGTTGTTTTACATCCACAACAAGCATGCATTTACCAATCTCTTATAACAACCAACTTGCAAATATGAACCTAGTAATTAATACATTTTTTTGGAATTTCCAACTTCATATATATGTATGTGTATATATAAATATACATATAGTTATTGAACAACTCCATATGTCATGTATATATTCTTGAGTCGAGTGTCTAACAGAAACAACCTCTCAACTTCAAAGGTAGGGGTAAGATTCAGTGGTGAAGCCAGTATTTTGGTCAATGGTGTTCATACTTTTAGAACATGAATGAATGATATTTGTATCAAGGGTGTTCAATAATTTATATATATATATTCTAAAAAGTTTTCCAACAAAGTGTGTTCATCTGACCACCCTCGAGTGAATGTAGTTCTCGCCTGGTAAGATCAGTGTACACTCTTTTGGTACGTAATGTTGTTATCGTTACTCCATATGTATATTGTGTATATGTATGTACATTTTACATATTAAATATTTAGTCAAGTTGAATGATGATGCTTGGACTTTTTCACTTTGGGCTGAAACCAAGGGATTTCATTATTCCCTTGTTGATTATTACAAGAAGATAGTTGTTGTTGGGTAGAAGGTGTTGTTGCTTCACCTTGTAAATATGGTGCCAATGGTCGTAGTGCTGAGGTTGGAGTCTCCATTTCAGCCTGCACAAAGTATAATAAACAAGAAAATATATTATTTATCTCTATCATAGTTTTCATTTTTGATGTATATGTGCTGGTGTTTGGAATGTACTGGCTCGATCGACTAATTTTTGAGACTCAAATTCAATATCTTTAATTAAGGGTGGAAAAATCTCGTCGATCATAATATACCCTTGATGGTTAGCACATTCTAGACTAATAATGGACCCAAGATCCAACAACACCTTCGTTCGTACATTCTTTTACATAAATTAAATCTCGGGGATCTGAAAAATTATATTGTATATACAAATAAATAATATTTTTTTAATGTACATAGAGTATATAAATATTGAATCTCATTAACTTTTTCATGTATTTAATTTTTTATATTTTCAATTATTAGTAAAAAATCTTAATCTATCATTGCCTGTCTAACCTTAATAGGAAAGTTTCCATTCATACAACTAGCCAAGGTGTGCATGGTTGAATCTAATACATGTTACGTATTTGATAGACATATGGTATCGAGTTGGAGGGATTGATGCTATAAAGTAAAATACACTTTATAGCATCCAGCCCTCCAACTCGATACCATATGACTTTATAGCATCCAGCCCTCCAACTCGATACCATATGGTAAATTTGATAAAGCAACTAAAAAGCTACATAAATTTATCACCCCTTCCATTCTAATTTATGTAAGATACATAAATAGCAAAATCCGATTCAATTTATCATAATCAACATAGTTAACATGAACATTAGAGTTGTAACAAAAAAAAAAAAAACGCATAAAAGATAAGGATGTATAAAATTACCTTGGCAAATGAGAATGAAGTTTGTATTGGAGTTATAGTTGGGAAGACCCTATTTGAACATTGTGATTGCTTCAAGTTTTCATTAGTTAGGCAACTATAACTTCCTGTTTGGGACATTTCAGGCTGCCACAACAAATAACAAGTCACATTACTAGTATCTATAGACCACTTGAATTGAAAGTTTAGAGTTAGAATTATTTTTTGAAAAAAGAAAGATTTCATAATTTTTCATTTTAATTCGTTCTTTTCCTTTTTTGAGTTCGGTTGATTGTACATGTCCCGGGAAACAAGATCTCTACTTCTATGAGATAGTGGTAAGATCTGCGTATATTTTATCCTCCCTACACTCCACTTGTGAAATTTCACTGAGTATGTTGTTGTTGTTGTTTTGTTGATAGTACATGTTGCTGAGTATTTACAGGTATCAGGGAGATGTTTACCTAAATCCCTTCAATAAAACTTACACTATATAAGATGATTTTTTTTTTAAAAAAAAAGTTAATGTATATGTATAGATTTTGAATCCCTTAAACACGGAATTAGATATTGACTAAGTGATTTCAAGGGTTTAAAATTCAGATTGAGATTCCAAGTTCTAATCCTAGCAACTGCATTCAACGACCCCAAGTGTTAATCCAAAAATCATATAGGGACGTTAAATGTAATTCTAAAAAGGTCTTGTTGTAAAAATAAATAAGTCTTGACCATTTAAGTAAATTTTTTTTTTATTTAGTTCCACTAAAATGGTAAGATATTTGACCTTTGAGAGAGCCCTTTTGCGGTAAATTAAAAAGAAAAATGTGTTTCATTTTAATGCAGAATGAAGCATTTGAAAAAAATGGCAAGTTATATATTTGATCAGTCGATCAAAATAATTATATTCTTTAGCTAAAAATACAAAACATAAAATAAAACAAAACATGCACACTATTTTGCATATTATACGATAATATACAAGAAAACATATATTTACTGACTATTATTTTGATGGACGATTATACAACATAATTTTGCGCACACACATATATATAAGAAGTGAAAATATATTGTTGAAAGAGCTCACCTTAGCAAATTTGAATGAAGTTTGTAAAGTGAGATTTGGCAAAGTCCTTGTTGAATGTTGTGATTGCTTAAAGTTCACATCATTTTGAGAATTAAAAGTCCCACCACTTATACTTGTTTGGGACATTGCATCATAAGTAGTAGTTGGGGATGGAAGATTCATAGAACTACATACAAGTCATCAAATAATTATTAATTAATCAATATATAAGAATATTTAGTATAATTAATTTAAAAATTAAGGTCCAAACCTTTGAGAAATTGAAGATGTTTCTGAGGGATCATAGAGAGGACTATTAATATTGTTGTTCTCATGGTTATATTCTTCAAGCTCTAACCATAAGTCATAAGGGGGTTTCTCATGAACTTGTGTGTTGTCTATTTGTTGAAGGAGTGCATTTATTTGCTATAATAAACCACCAAAATAAAAAAAAAATTATAATTCGTTTATAGAATCAGCAATATAAAAACAACGACAAATTAAGAATTTATACGAGGGGTTTTGAACTCCTTACATAAAGAAATAATATAAGTAGATATAACAACAACGACAACATTACCCCAATGCCTCAAAGGCTCCCGCCCATTGCGGGGTAAGGGGGGGTCGGATGTAGCCTGACCCCTATGTTTAAAAACATAGCGCGACTGTTTCCAAATGACCCATGATGAGCGTCGAAAGTTGCATTGACCAACTACTACTTCACAACTGAAAGAAGCGCAGACAATTTAAAGAGTCATTTTGCTTTATTCCATCATACCCTAAAGTCAAAAAATAGTGAATCTTTGACTCCATCCAATATAATTAGATATGTCTTGTCAGAATACCAGAATTGTTTCTTTTGCCAAGGAGATTCAACAGCTTGCGTATTAGTGAAAAAGAAACTCGTTTTTTCTCTATTTAATTTCTCAAAATTCATACCTCCATATTATCTTCATAATTTGATGTATGATTGCTTGAGAGTTGTTCCTAAACAAAATTAAATTTCAAAGATGAAAA